>OY288244.1:57639331-58004331 GCA_958450325.1 Agrostemma githago | reverse complement strand
TTCTTTTACTTTTATGTTTCAACGATTCTAACGCATATCATCTTTCGCACAGACATGGCAAAAAATCAAGCAGAAAACGACCCGAAATGTAAGTCAACCGTAGATGGTGTCTCTCATCCAAAACTATCCAAGACTGGAAACACAAAGATTGAGCCAAAGAAGGTTATGAAAGCTCGACAAATAACATTGTATGTTATTATTTCGTTTTTGTAATCTATAATTACACATTTTATATCATTATATCGTTTTTTATCTACGATAACACATTTATAACATTTGTTATATATAGTGATATGTGCGTTGCTTCCTTTCTAGGGCCGATCACATCGATGTGCGTTGTCGACCAAATAGCTTGGTTGAGTTGATGTTAAAACTCGGTCAAAATCAACGAAAGGCAATAGTTGATATTGGGTTCGGAGGTTTGCTTGAGATGAGAGTGACCAAACTACCCTTGTATATTATTCCTTTATTTCTTAGCCACTTTAATTCGGCGGCACACATGTTCAAGGCCCAAGAGGTGAAGTTTTTGGTATCAAAGGAGGATGTCCATGACATATTTGGCTTGCCAATAGGGGGTCGTGGGATTGAAATTGTACCAAGCGGAAATAACACTTTGTCGTCCGAAGATACCCTGAAAAACGAGTTTCGAAAAGATTTTGGGGTGGGATTGGGCAAACCGGTCTCTGTGAATTTATTGAATAAGAGATTAGCTAGCTTGAAGAATGACGGTGGAGATGAATTCAAAAGGTTGTTTGTGCTATATGCTATGTCGATATTTCTTGGGCCAACATCAAATTATGCGGTTCATTTAGCAGTCCTAAAAGCTGTGCAAAATACGTCCACTATAAGTCAACACGATTGGTGTGAGTATGTATTTACTCGGCTTACGTCAGCCGTAAATGCTTGTAGGTATGGGCACAAGACATTGCGTGGTTGTATCATTGTGTTAATTTTGGCATAATTCCACAGAATGTCATTTCAAGGGAAATCGTGGCCCTCTGATGTACCCCTTACAAAGCATTGGACTGATATCTCTATACGGGAGAGGGCGAATGCGGAGATGTAGACTGGTTCCTTAGGGAATGGCGAATTTCTTCGAGACGTCTTCCCTATATGCCAAAAACAACAGTCCAATAAAGCAATACAGTGTATGTTATTCCCTAACTTGTATTTTTTTGGGCAGGATATTAAATATATATTACACCAACATTCGTATTGTACGTGTAGGTTCCCAAGACGCTGAGGGTTGTCCAAACCCAGGAGTAATTCCAAAGGGAGCTCATAAAAATTACATGGAACTCCCCGATGGTTTTGAGACCGATGATGCGATACGAGCAAAGGCCAAAGATGTAATGATTTTTTTCTCCTCTCATTCCCAGTTACTTACAATTACTTACAATTATTTATTAGGATATCTGTAATTACCGTAAGGTGCAGAGTCACTTATTGTAAGTTGTTTGGTAGGTTTTTTTCCTTTGTTTATTTAGTTATCTTGTAGTATTCAATTACTTATTCTAAAGTTTTAATCAACCTTATTGTTGCTTAGTTCTCTTTATAGACACTATAATTTCATATTCGTGATTTATTGCTCTTATTATTATCCTAAACATATTGATGACTAGTTATTGCATGGTGTCTATCCAGTTATTCTAGTCCACAAACACAATTACCGTAAGGTGTAAAGTCAGTTATTGTAAGTTGTGAAGTCACTTACAATTATTTACTAGTATTGTGAATATCACATATGCTATCTATTTGCAAGCTTTTCATGCTTATTGTTTGATAATGAAGAGCGACATTGAACTACTGTATCATAGACATGTGCAACGGAAGGAAGCTCTTTTAGCTGAGGTTGGGAAAGATGTTGGGATTGATGCTTCCCTGGTGACTTCCTTACTGTCCCAAACCCCCGACTTCGTTGACGAGGACAATTCCGCATTCATTAGATACTTTGATTATGTTAGCGAGAAAGCCGAAGAACTTAGACGTGCTGGGGATAGTCTACCATCTTTTGATAGATTTCGTAAAGAGATGGAGATGCAGGTTCATGAGGAGAAGGAAAGTGATATCCCCGATACGTGCGTACAAGGCCTAGAGATGATGGAGTACACCGGCAATGTCACTCCATTAAATGATGTTGTAGCACGCACGGTCAAAAATGCATTTTTAAGTGAATCATTGAAAAGCACGTGTATGATTGACTCTTATCTTTTCCATTCTGCCGTTGTCCTAATTATAAGGGTATCATTCCCGATAATTTAGGGTGTAGCATAGATTGTGGCTCGGTGAATATTTTTCATGTCTGCGTGTCTAAGTTCTTTTGTGAGTACAAGGACATATTATCACCAATTGCGAGTGTTAGGAAGGAAGTCCTTGACTACTGCTTCCTTAATGACGCTATTAATCTCCGAGATGGGTAAGCATTAAATACAATCGATTATATGTGTTTGTTAAACACAACACCATCTCACCAGTATTTTTGTTCTGTTGTTTCGTTTACTCAGGGAAGATTTGTTTCTCTACTCAGACTTTAACATGCTAACCTGGCATTGTATAGTTTCATTGTCACCTAAGACGATGATGGTTTTTTTGGTGATTGACTCTTGGGTCTACTTATTAAATAACATGGTGCATAGGGGCGGAGACGATTATCCCACGTCAAGACTCTTCTTCTTGACTACTCATTCGGTATAAGTGTTTAATTCTTAATTAAAGCATCTGTGTTTTTTTTAAGTTGTCAATTATATCATCCGTCGGAAACCATTGCTGAAGTTATTGTAGTGTGTTTATACAGTTATCATATAGGGTGACTTTAGTTATTCTATAGTTCTAATTTAGTTATTGTTATTTATGCAGTTATCATAAGATATTTACCAAGTTATCATATAGGATAACTTTAGTTATTTAAGCAGCTTTTCATTGTCTTTTCGTCTTCTATCTCTTCAATTATTTAAGGTGTCAATTAGATCATCAGTTATCGTAACATATTAACCAAGTTATCGTATAGGATGAGTTTAGTTATTTTATAGTTCTAGTTTAGTTATCTTATACTACTATTGTAGATATTGTGATGTCCATATGAAGTTATTGTTATTTCAAACAACACAGTTATTCTAGACATATACATGGTGTCTATCGTGTTAATCTAATCTACAAATACAATTACTGTAACATATATATTAAGTTACCGTATAGGATGAATTTAGTTACTGTATAGTTGTAATGCAGTTATTTTATACTATTAATTCAATTATTCTGATGGCCAAGTGAGATTACTGATATTTTACGACATTAACCCTTTTTTTGGACTATTAATTTGTTACAAGTCTTTGTTTCGACAATAAAGTACCGTTTTTTTTATATTATTAATACTTTATAAAATAAAGTACTTCATTACATGTTTGCCCTATTTTTTTTATGTAGGCCTCTTTGCAGAAACTTATTAATGCACCACATGCTCAGCAAGCTTCTTTCACCAAAGATGTTAACTCTGATTTGGTAATTGTTCATTATTATCATTGCTATATGCATCATTAACACTACTACTGCGTTACCTTTACACAAATTTTTTAAAATGTCAGGTTTTCTTCTCTATTAATCTCGGGGAACATTATATCTGTGTCGTCATCAACTTTTTGCACAAAACGGTTGATTATCTCGCCAACCGTACATACGATTAGTTTGACACGACTGCTTTTAGATCGTGTGCGAAAGTCGTTGTAGGTATCTTTTCTTATTACCTTCATTTACCCCTCTCTTCAAATATCGATGTTCATTTTTGTGGATTTTTAATGTCTTACTAATTTAATCCAGGATGACGTCTTTGGCCAGTACCTCGTAAAAAATGGTCTTCAGAAAGGTTGAGAGGTTGGTAAGTTTAGTTTTGTCAATATCCCTTTTCCGTGGAAATCTGATGCCCCCCAAAACATGGATTGTGGTGTTTTTGTGATGATCCACATGATGTTTTACGCTGGGGATCTATTTTATTGTGAACTTGGTGATCCGATGAAAAGAATATTGTACCGAGCTGAAATTGCCGCCATTCTGCTCCTTGCCGACATCAACAAACATAGGGCAGAATTGGTTAGAATCGTGCGAGAATTCACAACGACCAAATCATCCTTGTTGCCTGGTTTAGTTGAGAAGCGTAGGCGATCATTGATGGATGTAAGGGAGTCCAGGTTGAATCTGACCCAAGTTCAACAAAAAAATTAGTGGACTGTACTGGCGGGGATTGTAGTGGTGGTATTATCCGATCTGCACGAGAGAATAAACGTCCAGGTTCCGATGGTCTAGGATGCTCACTTGACTGTGGAGAGCCACACACATCTATACGTGTGGTATCAAAGATTATGACTGCAAATCAAAGGTTTACTAAGCATATACCTAGGTTGAAGAAACAGGTTCTTGACTACTACTTGTTAGATGACTATGATTATTATATTAGGTATGCTAATCTTTCTTCGTTACTTCATTTATTTCCAGTTATTCACTTTCGATTATTCACAGTTACCCCATGGTGTATTTTCAGTTATTCTAATGCATTTTTCCGGGGTTAGTAGAGGTCTTATTTGCATTTGTATTATCAACACCTTGATGTTCCTTTTAATCTTACATATATTCTTTTGATGTAATTATCTTTCAGTGAGACAGTGTTTCGTGTGGGGTTAGCCTTCCAGGATAGGAGTGACATCCTCTCAATGAGACCAGAGGCGTTTACTACGATTAATGTTATCGAATGTTGGTCGATAGTATTGAACCACATGGTGTCCGTTGAAGACGTGGAAGTGGACAGTCCGTCAATGATATTCTTTGGTACATCTCACATGCTATGTTTATTTGTTGTGTTACCATCCTTTTTTCATATGACGTTCGGTACGATGGAATGAGTGTTATACTGTGCGTCCTTTTTTATAGGGTATGCTTGAAGAAATGTTGGTTACTGAGCATAATGACTCACAGAGTCGCGAGACCGACAAGTTAGTCAAGGGTTGGGAATCATATCTATATAGACTCACAAACAGGGGAATAGATGTGGACTTGATTTTCTTGCCGTTGTGCATAGAAAATCACTACTTATGTATTTGTGTAAACAACTTAAGCAAAACGATTGAGGTGTTGGATAATAAGTTGCACACAAAAGATTGGAGAAGCACGAAGTGCTACGATCTTGTGAATCTTGCTGTACGTCTTTTACATCCCTGTGTATTTGTTTTTAAAAATTCACTATAGGTTCTTGTTCTATTCACATCTTATTCACAATATTTTTTGTAAATTTACCTATGTATTTATTAAGATTAACTTCATATGTTTGTTGCAGGTGAGCATCTTGGTTGGCTTCATCGATTCAATGAAGTTGGAGGAGTATGCTGCTACTATTTCCGCATTCCCGATTAAGCCGGTCGAGTTTAGTTGGAGGACACCCGAGCTTAACAACAAAGAATCTGGTTTCTTCTTGATGTACCATATGTTGCTTTACGAGGGCACGGATTTCCCGTCTTTTGTTGACAAGAAAATCAATCGGATCGGCCTATGGATTGAGATGACTGGTATAATGATTATGTCGGATGTAAACGAGCATAGGACTTTACTTGTGGAATCTACGAAATCGTTCACAGATGAAATAAAGTTTATAAGTAAGACACTTTTAAACAAGTGGAAGAACAAATATTTAAGAGCTAAGGAGCACGCACCCGAATACAAAGGGAAAAAAGGCTAAAGCGGAGCAAGCACTCCAGTCTAAAGGGAAAAAGGCTAAAGCGGAGCAAGCACTCCAACCTAAAGGAAGGAAGCCTAAAGTAATCCGAAAGTGACTATAGTGGCTGTCACGTAGTATTGCCTACTACAGTATTACAATTTTCACTATTTTTTGTCAACCAAGAATTTACATGAACTTGATTATCTTATGTCTAAGCAATAGTTATTCTAACATATTTAATTGATTATCGTGTTGAATTCATATATTAACTACATATCTCACAAGTAGTTATTATAGTTATTATATATAACACAAGTAGTTATTATGTAGTAGTCAACTAGTTATTCTGACATGGTCATTTAGTACATTGTTTACTCTATACTGCCATATTATTGTATTATATGAATCTAATTATCTTATCGCAAAACAGCAGTTATTCTAACATCTTCCAGTGATTCTCGTGTTTATTAAAAGTGAATTCATACAGTAACTACATGAAGGGAATTATCATATATTCACACAAATAGTTATTATGTATTAGTCAACTAGTTATTCTAACATGTTCATCAATTATATTGTCTATTCTAACAATGCTATATTATCGTATTATATGAATATAATTATCTTATCGGTAAACAACAGTTATTCTAACATATTTCATTGATTATCGTGTTGAATTCATATATTAACTACATATCACACAAGTATTTATTATAGTTATTATATATCACACAAGTAGTTATTATTTAGTAGTCAACTGGTTATTCTAACATGGTCATTTATTATATTGTTTACTCTATACTGCCATATTATTGTATTATATGAATCTAATTATCTTATCGTAAAACAATAGTTATTCTAACATCTTCCAGTGATTATCATGTTTATTAAAACTGAATTCATATAGTAACTACATGAAGGGAGTTATCATATATCACAAAAGTAGTTATTATGTAGTAGTCAACTAGTTATTCTAACATGTTCATTAATTATATTGTCTATTCTAACAATGCCATATTATTGTATTATATGAAACTAATTATCTTACCGCTAAACAGCAGTTACTCAAACATCTTCCAGTGATATAATGTCTATTATATATGGGAATATAGTAACTAGTGACCAGTTATTACATGGTAAAGTTGGACTTATTCCATTCTAACATTGAAGGTATTATATACAAAACCTGAAAGCAATTACTGAAAAAATGAACTCAATGAACTGTATCCAACGTCAAGTTTAAAATGCAAAAACTATAATGCCAACTACAAAACTTGATTCCCATATCAATAACAATCAAATATCCTTCTATACCTCTTCCTCAATTTCGCCGACAAAAGAATCATCAACGTAAGGGTTGGGACAATTCCTTTTGTCGTGGTTTGCCATTTGATTGCAATTATTACAAAGTCTTTTTGGTTTCTTGGCCTTCTCAATTGCTTGGGTCTTCTTGGATATGAGTCTTTTGCCACTTCCTTTGTTTCTTGAAGGTTTAGGTGGATGAATGCTAATCTCGGCTGATGTAGAACAACCCAACAACATCTCTATTTCCTTTTCCTTGGATAACACAACTTCTGTCGGTGCATCCTTCATCCTGTATTGCTGCAACATATCTGTCACCTCGTTCGTATGATGATCAGGCATTGTTGTGAGAACACTAATTGTCGCGTAGAATTCAGACCATAGCTTCGACAAACCCAACTTCCTAACATCACTCTCATCAAAATCCTGCTGTAGTGATCCATCCAAATTGAAGAGTGGTTTCCGATATGCTTTTTTAGTCCACCTACTTAAGATATACTGTTCAGGAATTTGTAGCACACATTTCCCGGATAGATACCAAATAACGTGCCTACAAAGTATTCCTCTCATCTCAAAGAGCTTGCAACTGCATCTTGTTTCATTCGTGTTGACATTGTGAACAACCTAAATAATAGCAGTTACCTCAAAATATGTCTACCAAACAATTTATAATTCTTAATATAAAAATCAATAACATAATTCCAACATGTTATTCTAACATGGTCATTTATTATATTTTTTATTCTAATACTGCTATATTATTGTATAATTTGAATATAATTATCTTATCCTTAAACAGCGGTTATTCTAACATATTTCAGTGATTATCATCTTTATTAAATATGAGAATACAGTAACAATACTTGTACGCACTTATTAAAAGTGAATCCATATATTAACTACGTGAAGGGAGTTATTATATATCACACAACTTGTTACTATGTAATAGTCACGTAGTTATTCTAACATGTGAAAAATTAACTGGAATAGTACAAACTGTGAAAATGTGAACGAATATGAAAAAATTTAAAACAACAGTGTAAATTAATTTACCTGGAATGTCTTCTGTTTGACAGTATCTGTAACCTCAATGAACTCGATACCCCCATCAGACTTAAAACCACTCACACTACATGAACAAATAGACTCTTTGGCCTCCTCCCGAAACTCATAAAATATCGCATGTGTGTAGACTTTAGAAGCATGTTTTTCAAGCCCTATTGGTGTGACGGTTTGTGGTAATGTGCTGTCACTTGTATTATCAAGTGATTTATGGGTGTACCGTTGCTGGTCCATTGCAGATTGAAAACGCATCCAAAACTCAACTAACGTGCCATTCACGCTCTCGAACCTCTTGAAAAAGTTGTTCTCGCTTTCCGATCGTTGTGTTGTCCTTAAAATGCAACCCAACTCCGAATCTCTGGAGTAGGCCGGTATCCACTTAGTTCTGATGCTTTACATGGTATTCAACCATGAATTGCTCTCCAATTGGAAGTCACTAATCACTTCGAACCACTTTTCCTCAAATTCTAAAGGTTCCAAGTCAATATCCCAAACAACTTTCGAAAGTCGTTCAACAAAGTCCGTATCCCTACAAATTGTCGAATCGACCTTATCAGTCAGCTTAAGCATGATATGCCACATGCAATTCCGATGTTTTGCCTCCTTGAATTTGTCCCGCACTGAATTTTTTATGGCGGGATCTTGGTCAGCAATAATGTACCGAGGTTCTTTCCCACCTATACAATGCAAGAATTTCTCAAATACCCAATCGAAGGAGTGGTCATCCTCATGAGACAACAAAGCAGCACCAAAAGTTACTGACTTTTTATAGTTGTCCACTCCGGTAAAAGGAGTGAAAATCATAAAGTATTTGTTAGTACCGTAAGTCGGGTCAAAAGAGATTGTGTCTCCGTACATGGAGTAGTTCCTCCTCACTTGTGCATCCGCCCAAAAAACTCTATACAAGCAGTTCTCATCATCAAGTTCATATGCAAAGTAAAACCCATCTTGCGTTTCAGAAAGATTCTTAAGGTAATTTATGAACAATTGAGCATCTTGGAGACCTATAAAATACTTAATATCTCTTTTGAAATTCTTCAAATCTGCCAGAGTTGCACCAATGTTAGCGTAGCCATTTGATTGCTTTTTCATCAACCTGAATGTCTTTGTAGCACCAATGTTCAACCTGCAATTATTCACAATGGTCTGCTTGTGGTAAAGGCTAAGGTGTTTGTAAACCTTCTCAAACTCTTGATCCTGGATTGCACAAAGTGGGTGATTATGGCCTTCATAGAATTGATCCCCTACATACCCCTCTTTAACTAAAGAAAACCTAATGATTGCTTTGCAACCGGTCCTACTTAAGACGGTCTTTCTCCCTTCATCCTCTACTAGTTTTTTTACCCTTATTATCAACATTGTTACTGACCACCGTGAGCTGGTTAGTAGTAGCCTTGTATCCCTGTTTGTTGCAGACAACAGATTTGTTGAGTAATTCCCCACTGCGTGACATAAGTTGATTGTGTTTCCTATGAGTAAAGCCACAAGCTTTTGCGTAAACCTCATAAAACTTTAATGCATGTTCTATAGTTCCAAAGAGTTTCCCAGTTTTAGGTTTGAAATTAATTGGGACGGCTCTAACCCACTCTTCATTGCCATCTGGAGTGAAGCTTAATGCCAACATTCCCGTGTCGTTCATATGGCCTGCAAAATATAATATTATGATCGCTCCAAAACAATATAACTATTACTTTAGCATAACAATTGATATATGATAAGAGTCGTATGTTAATATTAAAGTATAATTATTGTAAGATGTTACTTTTAGTAATATTTAACTATACCACATCGTCGTACCTGTTTGCATGTTGGCAACGACTCCTTCTGCAGACGACATTGTAGCCTTACCTATTGAAAGTTATTCACAAACGATATAAACTGATTAAACATTTGAATATTATTGTTCATAACATATGTAGTTATTCTATAGCACTACGACAATGATTGTACCTTCTTACCTTGATTACTCTATATTACGGAATTGAAGCAACGAAATTGACGCCCAAATGAAAGAAAAAAATGTACATCGAACGAAAAAACATTCAACAAATTTTGTGAAAATAAATTGAACAAATTATCTACTGAAGGTTATTCACAAACAATAAAAGCTGATTAAACTGTTGAATATTATTGTTCATAACATCTGCAGTTATTCTACAATACAACAACAATTATTGTACCTTCTTAAATTGATTATTCTATATTACGGGCTTAATTATTATATAGTCCCAATTGATTCCAAGCAACTAAATTGAGCCAGTATTGTGTACACTCTTTTTGTTTCTATTAAATGTAATTCAATTGGAAGGAAAAAAATGTACATTGAACGAAAAAACAATTGAACAAATTATTCATTTAACGTAATTCACAAAATAATAAAAAATGAATACACAATTGAATATTATTCTTCATACATTTATTGTACATCTGTCATTATTCTATAGTACTACTACAATTATTGTACCTTCTTAAATTGATTATTCTATATTATATTGGCTATACAGCTGAAAGAAAAAAAGTGAACGTAATTCACTTGAAAAAAATTGAACGTTGTATCGTATTTTGAGTACAATTACTGTGTTTCTATTAACCCGTAATTCAGTCGAAAGAAGAAAATTGTATTGAAAATCAATTAACATACATCAAACGCAATTCAATTAAACAATTGAGCGAATACCCAATAAAAGAAAATTGAACGTAATTCAATTTTTTTACAGCCAATTGAATTACGTGATTCACAGCCAGTAAAAACAGAATACGCGGTTGACAATTATTGTAATTTTTTACATTGATTATTCTATATTATATTGGTTATTCAGTTGAAAGAAAAAAAAAATGAACGTAATTGACTTGGAAAAATTTGAACGTAGTATCATATTTTGAGTACAATTACAGTGTTACTATTAAACCCTTATTCAATTGAAAGAAAGAAATTGTATTCAAATCAATTAACATACGTCAAATGCAATTCAATTAAACATTTGAGCAAATACACTAATAAAAGTAAATTGAACGTAATTCAATTAAACAATTGAACGAATACCTTAAAAAAATTAACATAATTCAATAGAACAATTGAACGAATACCTGATAACGTTTGAAATCAAAGGACAGTTGAACGAAAATTGAACGAAAATTGAACGCAAGTTGAACAAAAATAGTTTTTTTTTAATTGTGATTTTGGGAGATAAGCGTATATAGAGGAAGAAATATTTTTATGGAGAAGCTGTGTAACTGCCTCCACAATGAACGTGATCTTTTTTTTTCCTTTAATGTTGAATGCTTGCTTCAAATCTTAGCCATTCATCTCCAAAAAATTGATGGTCATGATTACAAGGTAAAATGTACAATATTTAACAAATGTAGGAGAACTTGCCTAATATATATATATATATATATATAGAAATGGGATAAGGTGAGTCCACTTATCTATTTTGAGTCCGTGAGTCCCCATCTTAGCCCTTGATTTAATGTTAGATTAATGGTTAAAATTTGTTTTCATAATTAAGGAAATAACTAACAAATTTTGGTAAATATATCATTTCTCTCTCTCTCTCTCTCCTCCTTAATTATCTCAATGGAAATCTTTTCTCTCTCTTATCAATCTTTTTAACTGTCTCTCTCTCTCACACACAACAAGTTTCTTCAAAATTAAGTTTTTTTCATCTTCACCAAAAAATCATCATTTTCCTACTGCCATTGTACGTATGTTACTATGTTACTGACATAATTCATAAACTATGTTACTTTAACTCATATAACGTGTTACTTTAATTCATCAACTGTGTTACTTTAATTTAACTCATAATATCTGTTATAATCCACAAACTATGTTAGTTTAACTCATATAACGTGTTACTTTAATTCATGAACTATGTTACTTTAACTCATAAAATCTGTTACGTTGTATCATATTCTCTTTCAAAAACTATTACTCTAACTCATACAAAGTGTTACTCTAATTCATGAACTGTGTTACTTTAACTCATAAAATATATTATGTTGCATAATAATCTTTTGCAAAAACAAGACTTTCAATCAACCAAAAGAATAATGTATGTTTCTATTAAGGATACTCCAAAACAAAAATTATAAAACTCCATTATAATTCCAATGTTTCACACCTGTAACTATAAGAACTGGATATTTGAAATCAAATTATAATCAACTATGTTACTGTAACTCATTAAAACTGTGTTACTGTAACTCAGTAAGTATGTTACTCTAACACATAATGTGTGTTATTCTAACTCATTATACTTTAATCAAGGATGTTACTCTAACGAATAATGTATGTTACTCTAACAATATATTGTCCTACTCAGAATTGTGCTTCTTCATCATCATCATCTTCTTCTTCTGTTGATTCTTCTTCATTGTCAGACGATGATTTACATGACGTTTCCTTCTTCTTCTTCTTCTTCTTCTTCTTCTTCTCATCTACATCTTTGAAGATCTGCCCTATGTGTGGAGGAAATTCTCACCCACATCCCTACATCATTCATGTGCTTTTGCGTCTACTGAAAAAACAATAACAGTGCCAATAAACATGGCGAAAAAAAAACAATCAAAACTTGAAATATGGATTAAAGTAACAGATAACAAGAATTAAAGTAACAGATGAAGTGCATTGAAGTAACATTGAATTAAATTAAAAGAGGATGCTTATACATCAGGTATAAAGTAACAAAGGTCATACATTAAAGTAACAGATAGTGTGAATTAAAGTAACAGATAATGTTCATTAAAATAAAACCAGATATAGGTTAGTGCAAAAAATTCATATAATGATAAAAAATAAGAGCAAGACGGAGTATCTTACTCTTTGATATTGTTTCCTATTTTGAGGTCATCACGTTCCGTAATTATAAGAAGCAATATTTTTTTTCTTTTTTTATATGACGTTACTCTTTGATATTGTTTCCTATTTTGGTGGCAATCACGTCCCATTATTATAGAAAACAATATCTTTTTTCTTTATTATTTTTTAAATATGGCAGTTTCCTAAATTCTTAGGACACTACAATGCACTACAATAACAGATGAAAAACACTAAAGTAACGACTGGAGTGTATTAAAGTAACTCGACATATAAAGTAACAGATGGTAGACATTAAAGTAACAGATGCTCTACACTAAAGTAACGCAGTATATGAACTACAATAACTCAATATATTGTGCGTGCGCAAATTTCATATGATGAATCAGACATTTAACAGTATGCAGTTTCCCATATTGTAAACGTAAAAACTAATAATTGAGTAGCATCTTAATGACTTCCATGGCGATTCCAGTATAAATTACAAAGCATATATATACTCACCGTTTATGTGTTCTACGATTTGCATATGAATCTATGATGAATGACACGACCATGAAAGCAATATCAACATGAAAATTGACGCAAAACATGAATGACACGACCATGAAAGCAATATCAACATGAAAATTGACGCAAAACATGAACACAAATTGACGCAAATTAATCAAGAGTTCACTCCGGAGGACCTGGTTGGCAGGATCGCAACGACCCCGGGCAGCTTCACTTTGAAGGAGTGAAAGGAGCTGGGGGCACGAAGCGAACCGCCGCCAGGAATGTCCAGAGAAAGGCAAGGAAGACAGCTCAGAGGTACGTACAGGCCCAAAAGCGCCTCACCAGAAATCAGGAGTAGCCTGCTCAACAACAAGCCTTTTCCATACATACCACTGAGTCCACCTCAGCCATGGAGAAATGAGGCTTATCCCTGGATCTCCAGGATCGGATGAGGCACAGGGAGCCGACGTCGAAACGCCTGGGGGAGAAGCAGAGAGATGTCTTCTCCAGGCTAACACCGGCCGAGTCACAACGAGCTCCAGGGCTGTCCTAGAGCCTGAAATCAAGACTTAACCATGGGCAGCCACTGGAGTCAAAACACCGTCAGGGTGATAATCTGGAGCCGCCCCAGAAAAAACGATCCAGGCATCACTCACCTGTAAGAGAAGATGAAGCCATGAGTAGACAGGCACCCCGGTACCGCTCCCCCAGCATTGGAAAACCGACCCCTGGCAAAAGGGATGACTACGGTTACCAATCCACGTGGAGCAGGTCGAAAATAGCGGGCAGGCCGACAAAGACTCCACTTCACCCTGAGGTGCGGGGATACCCAATCCCAAAAATCAAAATGCCTTATGTCAAGTTTGACGGAACCACTGACCCAGAAGACCATCTGGCGGCCTACGAGAGCCATATGGGAATGTACGATGTCGATGATGTAGTTTGGTGCAAGGTTTTCCTCACCACCCTAGTGGGGCTGGCACAAGGATGGTTTAAGGACCTACCGCAGGGTTCGGTTAGCTATTTCATAGAGCTGGTTGAAGCCTTCCTGGATCAGTATGCATGGAACAAAAGGCGCAAGCTAACCCGATTCGACCTAATGACCCTGAGACAGAAGAAGGGTGAGACTGTCAGGGAGTATTTGAAGAGGTTTGACCTGTCTTTCCAGCAGGTCAAAGAAATCGACGACCCAACTGCAGCGTATGCACTGACCAACTCGTTGCTCCCAGGGGAGATGAAGAATCAAATGATCAGAGCCCAACCCGAAACTCTGGTCAAAGCTTGGAAAATTGCCGAAGGCTTCATACTGCAGGAGGAGTTCCATAACCTGTCGAACACCCCACAGGGCCTTCCTGGCCGCATGGGGGACCGCAGGGTAGACGCAGTAGGGGCGAGCCAAACAAACAAAGAGCTGAGGAAGGGGATACCCCAAGGAAGGAGCGTACAACCTATCAGCCCAGGTTTGATAGCTACACGGCCCTCAACATGTCAAGAGAAGAAATCTTTGAGTTAGAAAAAGAAACGGCCAAGTGGAACCGCCCAAGTAAGCCGCGCAGTCCGAGAGGTGATCCAAAGAAGTTTTGCACGTTTCACGATTGCGGCGGACATACCACTGAAGAAAGTCGCCACCTGAAGGATGAGATCAAGAAGCTCATCAGGAATGGTTGGTTGAGCACCTACGCGGTGAGGAACAAGAGCCAGAAAGAGCAGGCGGATAAGCCTGAAGGTTCATTACAAAATCGGCTGATAATTCACGTGGTGTCCGGAGACGCAGAAGGCCTGATGAGTAAGAGAGGCCAGAAAAGACAAATCCGTGAACTGTGAAACCAGGTATGCTACGCAGAGAGGGCAGGCAGCCCAAAGGGCATGACCCTGATCATCACCCCCAAGATGCAGGGCGGGTGATATACCCTCACAGCGACCCCCTGGTCCTATCTCTTGACATCAACAACCACATTGTGAGAAGGTGTATGGTGGATACAGGAGCCTACACCAACCTGCTATACAAAGATGCATTCGACAAAATGAATTTAGAGAAAAGGCACCTCAAGCCTGCCCCCGGATCACTGTACGGGTTCAGCGGAGCAGGCGTGCTCCCAATGGGGATCATTGATCTACCAGTGACGTTTAAAGAGGGAGTCTCAGCCAGAAATGTCAGGGCATCATTTGTTGTGGTGGACGCAAAATTGGCGTATAACGCCCTGATAGGCAGGGCTACCCTAGATGAGATTGAGGCTGCCATATCAATCAGAGCCCTGACCATAGCCTACGTCATAGATTTTGGCATGGAGGGGAAGGTTTACGGCGATCAAGAATCAGCCAGGCAGTGCTACTCCGTAGCCCTGCGCACCCATGAGACAGAACAGAAGGGCAAACGTAAAGCTGACAGTTCCCCCACCAGAGAATATGAGATCCCAGCTGGCCAGCAGACAGCGGGTCACTTTGAACCTGGGGGAGAAAGCATGCTGATGGAACTAGAGCCAGGCAGGCAAGTCCTGATAGTGGCAGACCTGGAAAGTTCGTACCAAGAAGAACTAATCAAAATCTTGAAAGACAACAGGGACGTGTTTGCCTACTCGGCAGACGAGATGCCAGGGGTAGATTCGGCTCACATTGTTCACAAGTTGAACGTGAGTCCGGAGGCACGCCCTGTCAAACAGAAGAAGAGAAATATGTCTGCGAAAAAAGACCAAGCCATCAAGGAAGAAATCGAGAAACTTTTGAAGGCAGATTTCATAGAAAGCTGCGATTACCCCGAATGGTTGGCCAAAGTGGTAATGGTAAGGAAGTCCTCGGGCGCCTGGAGGATGTGCGTGGACTTTACAAACCTCAACAAAGCCTGCCCGAAAGACTGCTACCCTCTCCCAAGGATCGATTAGCTGGTAGACGCCACCAGCGGGTACACCACACTTAGTTTCTTGGATGCCTTTTCAGGCTATCACCAAGTGTACCTCTGGCAGCCTGACAGGGGAAAATGCGTTTTCGTCACCAGCTCTGGTACATACATGTACAAGATGATGTCGTTTGGGCTCAAGAATGCAGGCGGCACTTACCAGCGATTAGTCGACAAGGTTTTTGAGAATCAGAAGGGTAGAAACTTGGAGGCCTATGTCGACGATGCAATTTTAAAGAGTAAAGGGGATGCAGAGCACCTGAAAGACTTACAAGAAACCTTCTCTTCCCTGCGCGCATACCAAATGAAACTAAACCCCAAGAAATGCACTTTCGATGTCCGCTCGGGAAAATTTCTGGGTTTCTTGGTCAGCACCAGAGGTATCGACGCGAACCCTGAAAAAGTCCAAGCTGTTTTGGACCTGCCAGAGCCAAAGACAATCAGGGACATACAACACCTGACCGGCAGAATGGCCGCCCTGGCACGGTTCATTGCCAGGTCAGCAGATAAATCAACACCCTTCTTTAAAGTGTTGAAAGGAAACAAAACATTTAAGTGGGAAACCAAACAGAAAGAGGCCTTCGAACAGCTGAAGGAGCACTTGAAGAAGCTGCCCACCCTGGCGAGACCAGTGGCAGGGGAGAAGCTCTTCCTTTATATTGTCGTGACAAACTCAACGGTGAGCGCGGTAATTCTAAGGGAGGAAGCAGGCTCCCAGCAGCCAATATATTTTGTGAGCCATGCCCTGAAGACAGCAGAGAAGAACTACCTCTTGGTCGAAAAAGAAGCCTATGCAGTCGTTGTTGCAGCTAGGAAGCTCAGGCCTTACTTCGACGCCCACCCTGTCGTGGTATTAACTGACCAGCCCCTGGAGAAAGTGTTAGAGAAGTTTGAAAAATCTGGAAGACTGTTAAAATGGGCCATAGAGCTAAGCGGGTTAGGAATATCTTACCAGTCCAGGTCCGCCATCATGGCAGAAGCTTTGGCAGATTTTCTGGCAGAGTGTTCTCATTCAGAAGAAGATGATCCACCCGCCGGAGAATGGGTAGAATACACCGACGGATCCTCCACAGCCAATGGTGCGGCAGGAATTGTGCTGACCAGCCCTGAGGGAGCAGACTTCGAGCACGCGCTCAGATTCACCTTCCCTGCGTCAAATAACGAGGCAGAGTATGAGGCTGTATTGACAGGTATCAATCTGGCTAGGGCTTCAGGAGCAGAAAGGCTCGTCCTAGCAACATACTCCCAGCTCATAGCCAACCAGATCAACGGGGAATATGAGGCCAGATATCAGGCTATGGCTGCATACCTGGAAAAGGTGAGGCAAGAGTTATCAGGGTTGAAGTCCTATGAGATCAAACAAATTCCCCGGTCCCAGAACAACAGGGCGGATGCCCTGTCAAAACTGGCCAGTTCTAGTCTGCAGGACATAAGAAGGTCAGTCTGGGTGGATTTGCTCCAAGAAAAGTCTACCGCCTGTTGCCAGTTAGTCAGTGTCATTGAGGTGGCAGGGCCAGAAGATTGGATGACCCCAATCATCCAATTCAAGAAGTATGGAACCCTTCTATCAGACCCAGTGCAGAAAAGAAGAATGCCAGCAAAAGCCGCCTGGTTCATATTAATTGGCGAAGAACTGTATAAAAAATCGTTCTCCACACCCTTGCTCAGGTGTCTGGGGGCAGGGCAGGCCGCAGAAGTACTAGATGATATCCACTCAGGAATCTGCGGCCATCATATAGGAGGAAGGTTGCTAGCACACAAAGCCCTGAGGGCAGACTACTATTGGCCGACCCTGCTTGCTGACGCCAGGAGCCTGACCCAGAAATGCCGAAAGTGTCAACTCTTCGCCCCCTCAATACATGCTCCTGCCCAAGACTTGAGACCAATCTTGTCCCCAATCCCTTTTGCTCAATGGGGGATGGACATTCTGGGTCCATTCGCCACAGCAACCGGGGGCATGAAGTTTCTGATAGTGGGAATCGATTATTTTATCAAGTGGATCGAAGCCGAAGCCGTCCCAAACATAACAGAGCCGGCAGTCCGAAAAGTAATTTGGAGAAACATCATGACAAGATATGGCCTGCCAAAAGTGTTGGTTTTCGACCATGGAAGGCAATTCGACAATGATTCCCTGAGAACCTGGCTGGAAAGCCACGGCATAGCTGTCGCCTATTCAGCCGTCTGCCACCCTCAGGCCAATGGGCAGGCTGAGGCAGCGAACAAACAAATACTGAACGGATTAAACACTACTACAAAACCCTTGATTTCTTGACGCTTTAAGCTGGACACTTTTATAAGTGTCCAACCTTTTTCTTATATAATTTCCCTTCTTGACCCTTATATGTGTCGAGAATTATATTTTATAGGTTTAATAAACGTAACCTTCCAAATATTGAAGGGAGCGGCAAACTAAATTTCATAATCCCACTATTATCGAAAAAAAGAACCGCCCTACCTCTTTGGAATCTCCAAAAATAAACCTAATCAACTCTTACCTTAACTATTGTACTGCGCTGCTCATTCATAGTATCTAGTCTATTCCATTGTTGCGTGCTCATCGCTACCTTCATCATCGTTGCTCATCTCGACGAATCAACGCGATCAATCAATGCTTTGATTATTATATTATAATCCTTAATCTTCACACTTCTGATCAAATATCTCGCTGATTAACATCAGGTACTATCATTCGTCGATTAACTTTTTGAATTTTTTGTTCAATTAATCAACTTTAATTTGTTGGGTTGAATCGATTTAAGTTTATTGTGATTATGATACTAGTTGTTTATCAGGTACAATTTTTCATTGATTAATTTATTTTGTTTATCAGGTACGGATTATCAGGTACGGGCCGGGTAGTTATTTAATTTCTTGAATTTGTTACTCTTATTTATTTTTCGTATGGCTGCTGCTGATATTGTTATTGTCGATATTATTGTTGTTACTACCAATGATGCGCTTCTGTTGTTATTGTCGTTGCTGCTGTAACTTCTTTCGTATACCTGTTCCGTTCACATTTCGATGTTGCTGCTGTCGTTTTCTACGTTTGTGTAGTGTTTCTACCCATGTCCTTCGTTCTTTTTGTTGCCTCCTTATTGTCATCGAGTTCTATCCCCTTGTCTTCTACACTAAATCCGATGATTCCTGCTTTCATTCTCTAGCATCGTCGTTGTTGCTTCTGTATACTAATGTTGTCCCATTCTTTCGTTATTGTGGTCATCGTTCTTTCTGTATTCGTTGTCCCCTTCTGAAATTCAATACCCATTTAGAAGTCAGTGGGCAAAACTAATCAGGGTTTTTCCATATATGATGATGAAGTATTCTATAGCAAATGCTCCATTACAGGTAAGGTCCTTCTAGTTGTAAACTCTTGTTAGCCATGACCCTTAACTTGAAACTTGAACCCCACCCCCAACAGCGACGACTATTCACTCCCCTCTAATATTCAATACAGGTGTTTCTGTTATCTGACTAATTAATTGTAAATTTTAGGGATTATGTGGTGTTAATTTAAGTTTCAAATTGAGGCAGGTTGTGGGTGATGGAATCAAGTGGTAAGGAAACGGTGACATCATTGTCATCTCTGTTTCAGCCTTTCAAGGTGAGAAAGCGCGTAAAGTCGCACAGCCTGTGGAGGTTCACTCAATTTTTATCTCTTTGACAATTGCTCAATAATCTGGTTTAGACAGATTGTTTGAGGTTATGTAATGTGAGCCGAATCAGAGTTACAGAGATTCCCATAAGTTGATATGAAGTATCTAGTAATGCAGTTTTGTACAGCTATTACTTAATGTTTAGAAGACATTTTTTGACGACAGTATTTGAGGTGAAAAAATGACGATTTGATCCTCTATGTTGTTTCCAGTTGGTCGTGTTCACCGCTTTTTAAGACGATTTTTTCAGCAAACGAAAGAGTGGGTGCAACAGGAGCGGTGTACATAGCAGCTGTATAGGATTATTACTTGACACCAGAAGTGCAAGAATTGGCAGGAAACACGAGCAAGGATCTTATCTCTTGTTCTTTTCGAATCCAAGTAATTTCTTTAGGGTCGTACCATTGTACTATTCACCAGTTTGTTCACTTACTTGGATACCTAATCATCCTATGATTTGCATCCATAATTCTCTATCATCTACGGAGTATAATCTATCATCTCTCTTGTATATTTCTTCAAGTTGTATCCTTGCTTTATTACTTCTATATAAGTACATTTCACGCTCACAATTAATCAATGGTAAGGATAATCAAACTAATTTTCACTTCCCAGTTATTTTTTGTATACACTATCTATAAAAATTTTAGGGTGTTTGAAATTAAGGTTTTTCTGTGTTAGTATATTGCATAATATTTAACGACTATCATTCATCTATATTGTTTGGATCATTATGAATACATGTTTTTCTTGTTCACCGTCATTATAATCTATTCGTAGTTTCTTTTGTTTAACTTTTCCTGAATGAACATGTATAATACATAAACCCACTAACCTGGTGATGGTAATTTTCTTGCCCTTGAATTGCAGGTAGTTATGGACTTTCCTAGGTCATGGTTTCATGTTTTAATTGTCCGACTCAGGTTAGTATGCATTCTTTGTCATTTCATTAATTATTTCACCGAGTATGTTGATTACAGTAAATAACAAATAAACTTCCATTTTAGACTATTTTTTGGGAAAAGTTCTTTTCTTCAGGGGCTTGGATATGTGGACAATGTTGTTTTGTTATATTCATACCTAATTGATCTTTCTAATTTCCAATTGCTAACTCAATAACCACCTTCTAAAGTTGGGAACTTCCCATTTGACTGGTTAATATCAGGAGCTGCATTTTATCAGCGATAAAATTACTGATGCGTGGTGTATTTTCACCTGTTGAGGCCGCACTATACAGCCTTCTACATATTGAAGGTCTCTACGTCAGGGTAAGTGGAGGTACTATGAAGTATGAACTATCTGGCTTTAAATCAATCATGAAATGCTGAATTGACGCCAATTGACAATCATGTAATGGACCCCTGATTCCAAACTCAAAATATTTACATCTTGTCGACAAAGTAGTCCTGGAATTTCAGTCCCTCTGAAATGATAGGCGTAGAAGTTTTTTCCTGCACTTTGTTGGTTTATTAGTCATAGTTAACTTGAGATGCAGTAACTGTACCAGTCGATGAATTCACTTCTGACAATTCCTGTAAGATACATCTGGTCTTGCACCCTGTAAACTAATGGAAAAAAATTGTCTACGTTCTACAGTGGGATTTTTTTATATCTTTAACGAGAAATCACTGAGAATCACCGCGGTCTATCCGTGATGGCTGATTAAGAACCGATCGTACCGATATGGCTATATGAAGACTATGACTGATACCGAGATTTTGAACCATGTTACTGAGCTATGTTTATTGTTAGAGTTGTCATTCCCAAACACATTTGGCTATCTATAGTCTTTATGTTGACAATTAAATCATTAAAGCAACGTGTAATCATACATTCTTGCATACTCCTAAGTGATAGTGCAGTAAGTGCTTTAACTACTTGAGTAGAATTTATTTGTTTACGATTGTGATTTTGGACATATGGTCGTTTAGTCTGTCATCTTATTCATTTGTGCTTATGAATTCCTTGTCTTTGCCAGTCCCGGAAACATAAGGATCTTTACATGTGGATGGCTAAGTCACTGAATGGTCCATCCGTCAAATTCTCGGTGGACGCAGGTTATTGTCTCCTAATATTGTTTTATTCCGTACTTCTCATAGTGACATAGTTTGCCACTCGGCTGCCAGTCCCGAGTTTGTCAGTACTTTTGATCTTTGCTCCTATACCTTGAAATGACCTTTTTTTCACGCTTTAGTGTACACTGGAAGAGTTGAAGCTTCTCAAGGAATTGATAGCGACCTCTCCTTACATTCTCAGCTAATTTTGAAAAAGATCCTCACTTCTCAAGGAATTGATCACGCAGGTATCGTTGTATATTCTGCCTATTATGACTAATGTGATGTTAAAATAAATTCTTTATAATTTTAATCGATGTTGAGACTTGAGAAGTTGAGAGTTGAGATAGCTACTTTAGTTGTTCTTTCTTTGGTCGGATGTTGTTGGTGCAAAACATTTGCTGATGATGGCAGACATGTAGGATTATTAATACTTATCTAAATTAATAGTCGATCCACAAATGGAGTTATCTTGCGGCTTAGAGTTGTGAATCTCTTGATCCTTAATTGCTGAAGCAATTCCCTTTATTTCCCAAGATTCTGTTAGTAATCTATTTCGGTTCATGGGCACGTAAGTTCGGAGAGATTCGGGTGTCTTCTAACAAATCTCTATATGATTAATGAGGAGACTTTATTATACTCACTTGGTATACATTTTTATTCGATTTTAGGCTCGGTTTGGGAAAATTAGCTGATGACATTTTTTATGACTCACTTGAGAAAGATACTGATATGGATATGGGATTTAATACGAGTGGTGAATCCGTTAACGAATAGCCCATAGCCATGTCCATACAACAGGGTCAACAAGCTTTGTTAATATACGAGTCGATATTGTATTCATTCTACCATTTGTCCCTCTTTATATATTAATTAATAAGTTGGGTGTATGATAACGTTTGTGCTATAACTAATTTGAGTTTTAACAATGAACAGGAAGAGAAGAATAAGAGACACCAAAGTGAATTGGAAATATTCAAGCAAACTCATATGAGGGAAGATGAAACTTTTATGAAAGACATACTAACAGAGGAGTTTCTGGTAAGAGTACTTATGAACTTCTAAAACTCATTTTCTTTTCTTCTCATTTTTCTTTTTCTTTTTCCAAAAGTTAGACGTATATCTGTTAAATATACCAAATGACTTTCAAAATCTTGCAAAGACAATCTTGCACATCATGCCTGATCCGTAGGTATTTTATTTATCTAATATCCTTTTCTTATTTTTCTGACCCTCATATTTATGGCTCATTTCTTATATGGTCTCTTCATTTTTCCTTATCATATTTTTTTACCATTGCAGGATCTTCTAGACCACAAAAAGGGAGATGACGGAATTGATGGATGACATAATCAACTCACTTATAGAACTTTTTTTTGGAGGAAAACACGTCCTTTTAAACAATAATTGTCTAGGGTTTTTTAATGGTACTTTGGATTGCGAAATATATGCTAGGATATTACTCTAGGTGTTCGTCTTACGAAATTTTATTCATTGCTAAATATATATTTGGAGGTTATTCTAATTTTATTAAGTGTTTGTTTTATGAACCTTTATTAATTTGTAGGTGACTCTTGTTATAATTATTAACAATAGGACCAACTCGATCTTTGTGTATTATTATAGTAAATCTAGAGTCGTCCGTATTAGTTAGACAACATAAATCTGCAATCGCAAGAAGTTAGATGTTGAATCGAATTATATTATTAATATATTCAGTATTATCAGATTCTCGATGCTTTTATGATGTCAAAGTGTTGATAACCAAATTTTATATTATTATTTCTTGACGCTTTTAATAGTAGAAAGTCTTGTCCTTAGAAAATAATTAGACCGGGAAAAAATACCTTGACATAGAAAAGCGTCGAGGTAGCATATTTTTGGTGTACATGCGGTGACGCAGAAAAGCGTCATGAATAAAATATTCAACGTTTTAAAGCGACGAAAGTGACGACACAAAAATGCGTCGAGAATTCCCGACGCCCAAAATCTCCACGCTTTGCTAAAGCGTCGAGAATAAAATTCTCGACGCTTTAAAGCGTCGAGTACCTACCTTTAAAGCGTCAAGAAACCAAAGGTTTTGTAGTAGTGAAAGAAGATGGTGGATGAACTCAAGGGAAGATGGGCTGACGAGCTGCTAAGTGTACTATGGACAATCAGGACCACCAGGAAAGAGTCCACAGGACAAAGTCCTTTCGGCCTGGTTTACGGGGCCGAAGCCCTACTACCCATAGAGGGACGAATTCCCACCTTGTGATCCCAACAGTATGAAAAGGCAAGCAACGAGGCCGCGATGGCCGAGGCTCTTGATCTAATAGGAGAGACAAGACAAGAAGCTTGCATCAATATCGCCGCCTACCAACAACGGATGAGAAAAGCAAACAACAAGAGGGTGAAAACGAGAAATTTCCAGGTAGGGGACCTAGTCCTGCGGAAAACGCAAGCCGTGGGGAAATCAAGAGAGCATGGAAAATTAAGTGCCAATTGGGAAGGCCCATATGAGGTAACCCGGATTATGGGACCAGGCACCTACAGAATTGCTAACCCTGAGGGCCAGGAGCTGGCCGCCCACTGGAATACAGATACTCTGAAGAAATATTATGTCTAGCACTAAGAAACTAAGAGTTTTCTTTTTTCAAAAATTGGCGGAGGACAGTCAGAATAGAGTATCGACAGCTCCGACCATGGATGTTTTAAGTTTTGTAAGAAATAAAAAGAATCTTGAATTTATACTCGTTGATTGTTCAAACTTGCATTTCACACACAAACGAGCAGGGGGCAATAGAGGGAGGCCCCCCTATTGCTAAAACCAAGGAAAACAGACCCCCCCCCCCAAAAAAAATGCAAAAGTCCCCCAACATGCCTCTGGGCACGCAGGGGGCAGGCCTCCTAGACTTTGACAAAAAGCCAGGGTCAGGCCAAACGAACAAGGACTGAGTCATACTCAACCTTGTATAAAAAACACCAGAATCCCCCTGCCTGCCCAAAGGCAGGCAGGGGGCAGGCCCCCTGGACTTTGACAAAAAGCCAGAGTCAGGCCAGACGAATAAGGACTGAGTCATGCTCAACCTTGTATAAAAAACACCAGAATCCCCCAACCTGCCTTTGGGCAGGCAGGGGGCAGGCCCCCTGGACTTTGACAAAAAGCCAGGGTCAGACCAGACGAACAAGGACTGGGGATCCCCCCAACCTTGTATAAAAAACTTAAGTCCCCTTGCCCACCTCTGGACAGGCAGGGGGCAGGCCCCCTGGACTTTGACAAAAAGCCATGGTCAGGCCAGAGCTCGAAGCACGATAGAAAAACAAGCGTATAACAAGCAAAGAGAAACATTCATAAAAATAATAAGAGGCATTCATAGAGTTTACAAAAACAATGGATAAAATTCAAATCCAAATACCAAGAGTTAAAGATTATATCAGCCGGCAACCGGCCACATTAGGGCCCGGCGCGCAAAAAAGATTGAAAAGTTAACGAGGAAGCAGAGGAGCAGAAGGGTAGGGACAGGACCCCTCAGAAGACGACTGCCCTGCATGTTACGCAGTGGGGGCACCCTGATCAGCATCAGGAGTCTCCTCAGGCGATCCATCAGCTCGGGCCTCATTCTTGGCAGCGTAGAGGGCCTAAAAAGCATCCTCGTTGAAGTCTGGAAGCATCTTCCCTGATAACCTCCATAACAAACTTCAGGGAGGAAGTGGCCCCAGTGTTAAAATGCTCTGCCACCGCAGAGTTGGCCTCCGGGATTAGGTCGTTTTTCTCTTTGCGCTATTCCTCACCCTTCGCCTTCAAATTATCCCGCACCCTCTGAAGGTCGGAGTCAACCTTGGTTAGACGATCCTCCAACTCGGTCGCCTTTCTCTTAAAATGCTTCAGCTCGGCAATCGCCTTTTTTCCCCGCTCCAGCTCAGCTGCCGCCTTTTTAGCCTGCTCCAGCTCTACTGCCAAGTTAGCTGCTTCCCTCACAGCTATCTCACCCTGGGCCTTCCAGCGAACTGCTTCGTCCTTGGCCTCGCCCAGCTCACCCTCATACTTAGCCAGTTGATCCCTCAAACTGGCAATAAGGGTGACATCCCTCTCAACCACTGCCAGGCGTTCAGGGAGAGGAAACCTAGGAGTAACATTTAACTCCTCATCGCTTAAGCGGCTAAGAGCCGCCAGCTCCGAAGAGGCTTGGAATACCCTGGAGCAACGCTGAATAAACTGGATCGCCTGACTAGTAGAGTAGGTCAAGGACTTGGTGACATGATCCGCCAGCGAAGCAGTAGAATCAGAGAACAGGGCAGAAGCATCGATACTCTCGCCAGCAGTGAAATGGAACTCTGTGTTTTCCTCAGAGAACAGAGTGCCTGGAACATCGTGAGCAGGCCACTTGGCCTCAGGCATGTTGGCGTAGGCCTCCAGGTCCACCACCGGGACATCATCCATCGTTTCCTTGTCTTTTCTCTTTCTGCCAACCAGGGGACGGCTTTCCCCAGTGTCCTCAGAGTCTAAAGGCTTTGACCCCACTGGAGGCTGAGTCCCAGCAGGAGAGCCTCCGTGCCTGCTAGTAGAGGAGGGGGTAGCCTCTGAGGCAACCTCCCCTTCTACATCCCTGGGAGGCTGGAGCTGCAGGCTTTGTAGGAGTTGGCTTTGGGGGAAGAGAAGGAAACTTTACCTTGTTAACTGATATACTCTTCACAAACTTCATCAGGGCTTTCCCTCCTCTCTTATAACTGGAAGGAAGGGAAGGGCGTTTTACGGCGATGGTAAAGTCACTGTCCAGTCCAAGGTCCCTCAGCTCCCTCTTTGACCAGAGACAAGTGGCGAGATCTGCAGAAAACAGGAGAAATTAGTCAGAGAAGAGTACAGAAGGATAAGGCAGAAAGAAGACAACTATTGTTGACATCCCTGAACTACCTCCTTCAAGGCCAAGGACTAGACGCACTCGGGTCAAGTAATTATAGGTAGCAATAAGCTCGGCATGAGGGAGCCAATAATCAGGCCCAAATGCACCTGATTTGTCCTTAGAGGCTGCAAACCGATCGACCAAAGCCCGTTCTTTTCCAGTCAACTTTACTTCAAGGGCCTTCCCCCCAACGCCAGGGTGATACTCCTGGCGGGTCTTCAATCGGGTGTGAACATGATTCCTAAAGTGTCGAGGAATCCTCCACCCTGTGGTGCTGTGCACGTACAAGAAATTGTCTTTCCAGTCCTTCAGACAGTTTAAAATTGGCCAGACCAAGGAGAAGCTTTTCTGCCTGAGGATAGAGAAATATCGAGGGGAACCCCCGCCCTTAGAGGAGGCCACCATTTGCAGGCCAGCCATGAACCTCAGGGCATCGATTATGGGCCTCTCGCCCAGGAAGAAACAGGTCCATGTGTAAGCTATTAACGACCTGACTGCCACGGCAGTTAACTGGGCGATAGCCACATTCATCCACCTGAAAATCTCCTTCAAGAAGAGGTGCATAGGAAAGCGCAGGCCAAACTCCAGGCACTTGTGATAGACGGCTATGCAGCCGTCAAGGGGGTTGCACACAGTGTCCCTCTCTCCAGGGAAGATGACTGTGTACCCCTCCCCAAAATTGTAAAATCTTTCGATGGCCTCAGCAGCGTTTGTCTCTAAAATCAAGTCCCGGTTCTTGGAGGCCAGGTAGGTTTTCAGGGGGATTCTGTTCTTAGTCTTGTCTAAATAATAGGTCATCCCCGGCTCCCTGGGGATGAGTGGGCCTCCGATTGTCGAGGTATCAATCTTCATCGCCTGGTCATCAGAGTCAATGACGTCAAAAGGAGCAGGGTCAGGAGAGTTGGCGCCCCCACTCTCCTCAGAGTGGTCCTCCTCGACCACTCTAACGCCAGGCCCCCCCAGAGGAGGAGGCAAGGTCAGTTCAAACCCTATCCCTACCCTCCGCCCTTTCAGCCGAAGGGTCAATAAAAGTAACAATACGAGTGCGGCGACTGGTCATGGTGACTATGGAGAAGGAAAAACGAAGAAATGAAAAGATGAGGACTGAGGATAAGATTATCACCTAAATTGATGGCCGCCGGATGAAGGTGCAAGAAAAAGGCTCCTCAGTCTAAAGCGTTTTAACGAAGAGAGAGTATGAAGAAGGGTTTTCTGGGTTTTCAAAAGTGTAAAAGAGGGAAACGGGAGGAGTGGGAATGCTTTTATATGCAGGAGAAGACGAAGAGTCGCCCAGCCAGAGGACTTTCCCAAGAAAAGCCCCCACGTGTCACACATTTTTTAAACCCAACTACCCATCACTTCCCAAGAAACCTCGAAAAGGCAACAGAGGTTAGAGGGTAATCATTCCATGACGTCATTCATTCAAAAAAAAACCGAACAAAACACATGAAATTCAAAGGCCCACTTCTTCTTTCTCATTAAGCAAAAGGCCCATAAGGTGTAACAGCCCTAAATATTCGCGACCAAAATAACAGAATAAAATAGGAAAATTTAAAGCCGTTACTCCGCATTTAACTCACAAGGCCAAATGCAAGGCAAAAGAATAGTATAGGAATTAAAAAGAAATGTAAATCCGATAAATAATTAAATGAAAACGTTGCAGCGGAAGACTTAAGTCCCACAAAATTCAAAACGGTTTAAAACAACCTCAACCCAAAATTCAACATAAATATAAATAGTTTGGAGGTAAACGTTAAATAATAAAATCCTTCCTCGCTCAGCATCCCGAACCAAATGCACCCATGCAGCATATTAATTGTACCTATCAACTGTACCCAAAACACAAATAGGTACAGGTTCTAGCGGGGGAACGACCCAAAACAACAGGACGTCAGCAAAGCTGAGTAAAATATATTATATTGAAAACGTAAAACAATAATTATAATTTGTAGTAAACTGAAATAAATAGTAGTCAAAACCAAAACCAACCAAAATATAATATTTCCACCTGTGTGCCAAGGTCCTACCCTTTTGCACGATCTAGAGGTACCACCTATGCTTAGCTAGACTTACTATAGTGCGCACTACTCACATTTGGGCAGTCAGTAGGATGAGGCTGCCAAAGGAGGAAGTCTAACTACCTAGAAAGTGGGGACCGGAAAACCCCACTTAACACTACTCGGGCCAGGAGTTCAGTTTTGGGACGAAATCCCAGGAACGTCTCAGACGCACCTTAACCTCATAGACCAACAGAGCTCCCAGAGTCTGTTATAACCACCAAAATTGTACCAAAATAATTTCAATATATGACTTGTCACAAAGTTCCAATATCCAAAATATTACAAGAGTATCATAAAAGATCATCGTTGACAAAATAATTATAAAACCGTTTCAAAAATATAATTTAAACCAAACATGCTCTTTACTTGAAGGTGAAAAGGTCAAAACGTCCTTACCTCTCAAGAGGATCAATCTGAGTTATAATTAGTCCAAAAATTCGTTCTCCTCGAACCCAAAAGCTACAAGTAATATAAATGGTTCAATAACTTAACCCTCCAACTAATTAATACTAGCTACTAGAAAGTAATTAACTAACTAGCTAATAACGGTCAAAATATCGACACACATGCTCCAAATCAAATAAACAGAATACTCTAGAGTCACCAACCTGTTTTCAACGTCACAAGTCTTAGATTCTATCTAAACTCCCAAACCTACCTTAATTATCAAGGACCTAAATCACTAATTGTCTCCAGCTGCCTCTTACAACCAAACATCAATCTAATGCTTCTTCTTTTCTCCAATTTACACTGTTCCATCATTATAAATTTTCAATTTATTCCAGATATGTACAAATCTGCTCATTGTTATCACCAAACTCCAAAATATGATAGTATTTGCGACTCGTATGAAAATTAGCAACCCGACTCCGAACCCAATTTCTGCCCGAACGTTTAGATACTCACATCATCGTTAATTTATGATGAGAAAACGGTTTTAATTAAAACAAAAGAAAATTACGAAATATAAAAATATTAAGACATACGGAGTACTACATAATTGATCCTCTAATTATGAAAGATAAAGAGGGCAATTGATTAAGAACTTACAAATTAGATGAAGGAGAATGCAAAACGTGTTGTTGTAAGCAATAATCAAGAACGGATATTACGATCGTGATTGATACTCCGGAACGAAAGGAACATGAGAGAAAGAACTAGTGCGGCAGTGTTTCAGAGAAAGGTGAAGGTAGGCAATTGTAAATTTGAGGTGGTGTAGATTGGAAAGTGGGTGTCGTAGGTTTATAAAGAGATTACTAGGTTTTTATTTTTTTTTATTATTATTATTTTCTTGTGCTTGACTCAAAGACCATCTCGAAATCAAGTCGGTTTAAAAGATAACGTTCCACTTTAAGAAAATCAAAACCGATTTATTATAAGGCCCAAAAATACTTTAATATTATAACGACATAAAAATATTTTCCCAACTTAAAAACCCGTTTTAAATAAAAATAGAAAAGTCAAACTTATAATTGACTCGGAAAATAAAGGGGTGTTACAGACTTCCCTCCTTAAAACAAAACTTCGTCCTCGAAGTTTAAACTCATCCTCGAAAATAAAGTCTCACATTACTCACGAATATCCAAAATGACCCGCTCACTCCATATATCCAAAATCCGCCAAAATACTCATATATATCCAAAATAAACCTTTTACTCCATACATCCAAAATCCGTCAAATTAAATACACAATCTTAAAAATATCTCATATTTCTAAATCCTCAAAATCTATAACCACCTAATTCCTCAAATTTCAAGGTATACAACTTCACCACCACCTAAATCCACAAGATAAGTTCACATAATTCCATAAGATAATACCAAAGTTTGAAACCACTACAATTTTCATACTCCTCTAAGGTAAAGTATCACTTGCCAAGTTAAGAGCATGTCGGACAAAAATATTTAAATTATTTCAAAATTTTGAAAATTACAAGTTCAACCATTTTCCATATGCGTAATGCCCAACATCAATCAATAAATCAAATAAGTGCGGTTAGCACTACCAACCCAACAATATGTGCGTTGAGCACGAAATCACCAATATGTGCGTTGAGCACAAACAAACCACAAATATGTCAATTTCAAGTAATAACAAATAACCAATGATATTGTGTTTATTAAGCGTCGATAATAATTAAAATATTCATATTTGTGACCAATAAATAGATGAAATCGCACAAGAACATGCTTAGTTTACCACAAAAACAAGTAGTCGTGCATACTTCTACCCACCTTAAAATAAAGCTTCGTCCTCGAAGCACGAAAAATTCACTTTAGGCAAAAAGATAAGGGTATTTATCTCTCATGGTTGACTCAAGTTTCTCCCAAAATATTGGAACACATATGTTCGTTACCTAATATAATATCCTTTGAAACCCCATGATGTCCTACCACATAATATATATAAGCATCAGCAAGTTGCTTCTTCTCTCACATATCCTTCATGGAAAAAAAAATGTGCTCTCTTTGCTAATCTATTAATTATAACCCAAATTATATTATTACCTTCCCCTGACCTTGCCAACCCACTATACAATCCATAAAGATTAAACTCCACTTCCACTCGGGAACTTCCAAAGGTTGTAACTTTCCTACATGATACTAAATCTCGTTCTTATAGGCCCTAATCAAATCCAACTAGCTCCTTTATCTCACGATTAGCTCCTAATGGGTAAATATATATCTTAAAATTTTGTGATCATAAAAACCTTAAAGGGTACACCAAACAGATAATGTCTCCAAATTTTCAAGGTAACGACTACGGTTGCTAACTCCAAATCATAAGTAGGGTAATAAAGGTTCAACTGCCTAAATGCATAAGCAATCACTTTCTTATTCTGCTGAAAACACTAACTAATCCATTCTTAAAAATGCATAGGTATAAACTTCAAAAACTTCATTTCCATCCGAGAAGGTCAATCCTAAAGTAGTGGTCAATTTTTCCTTATAATTCGAAACGATTCCTCACACCTCTCATCCCAATGAAATTTTATGGCTTTCTACATCAGTGCAGTCATTAATCTATCTATATTTAAAAAAAATTCTCCACAAATCTCATATAGTAACAAGCTAAACCCAAACGTTACGAATTTCAGTCACAGATTCCGATTTTGGTCACTCCTTAACAACCTTAGCAGGATCTCTTGATACTCCATACTTAGATATAATATTCCAAAATTACTCCTACAAGCCAAAATCACGCCTCAAAAATTTAGCAAATACTATTTTCCTCTCAAGATGTCTAAGATAATTCGTAAATGTTCCTCATTCTTCTCTTCATTCTTGAATAAATACTATGTTATCAATGAATATCACAACAAATTTATCTAGGTAAGTCCTCAAAGTTCGGTTCATCTAAGTCCATAAACAAATCAGGTGCACTAGTCAACCCAAAAAAAACATCACAGTAAACTCACAATGACAGTATATATCTAGTAGAAAATGTACTCTTAGATAAATCCTTAAGCGCTATCATTAATTGATGGTACTCAAATTACAAATAAATTTTAGGGAAAATAAAAGCTCCCTTCAACTGGTCAAATAAGTCATCAATCTTAGGTAAGAGAATCTTATTCTATATAGTAACTTGATCCAATTCCTTCAATACAAAATCTTAAATTTTCATCCTTCTTTTTCCACAAATAAATCAGGGTCACCCCAAGGCGGCACACCAGGCCTAATTCATCCCCAAAATAACATCAGAGTAGGGTAATGGAAATTCTATCAGGTTTGCCTTAAAATCATGATCACTAATAATAACTGACACATCCCTATAAACCCTCTTACAGTTTACTAAGTCCCCAGATGGCATGACAAAATCATAATCCACAATTTCACTAGATTCAACATTCATTTTATCAACAAACTTAGTCGAAATAAAAGAGTGAGATGCACCAGAATCAAATAAAACATGAGCTAAAATAGAATTCACTAGAAAATTACCCGAAACGATGTTCGTGTTTTCGGCTTCCTCCCTATTCATGACATAGAGCTTCCCAGTAGGCTTTTTGCTATTTTGTGCAGCATTTACTTGGCCCGCGGGTTTACTAGCTGCAGTAATGTTTGTCTGAGTTGGAGCTGGATTCCTAAAATTATTGTTAGTTGTGGATCTACCAAAATTCTGTGTGTTCCCTTGACTCTCAAATCGATTACTCTGATTCACACTAGCACTAACAGATTGCGTAGCACGAGGTTTCCCTGCTTTCTTGTTCCTACACTCGAATTCTCGATGTCCTAACTTCCCGCACCAGTAGCACGTCACCTTATTTCCCTCACAGTCAACCCCTGGGTGATCTCCCTTGCATATCTTACAGTAGTAATGTGGGGTAAAGTCATTTGTTGTTCCCTGATTTCTACCTCTCTAGCTATTACCTTCTTCCTTCCCATTCCCTCCAAAAGATCGGGACTTTTGTTGAGTGTTATTGTTAGTATTGAAATTCCCTCTCTTTGTTGGGGTGTCAGATTGACTCCCCTGAAACTCCCTCTTCTTAGTCCCATTACTTATCATCTCAGTCTCCATCTTCTGATTACTCCTCTCAATATTAACAGCCCTAGCATACACATCTCTTAATGAGGTGAATGTCTCTCCAGCAAATTTACCCTTAATCTTCCAATGTAACTTATCCTCAAACCTAGATGCCTTAATCCCTTCAGTTGGCACTAGCTCCTTAGCAAAACGACTAAGTTCAACAAATTTATTATAAAGGTCTTTCACACTCATCTCATCGGTTTGTTTTAGGTCTCCAAATTCAGCTAATTTTGTATGTTTCACATGTTCTGGGAAAAATTCTGCTTCTAATATTTCCTTAAGAGTATCCCAGTCTTTATCATATAATGTGTGTGTGCCATTAGGATTTCTTATTCTAACTGGTTTCATAAAGTCCTCTTTAACGGTCTGCCACCAAATGTCCGCCTCTTCTTTTAGATAGAAGACAACGATCCTAGCCTGAAATTCATGTGGACAACCTACAACTAGAAAAATTTTCTCCATCTCCCTAACCCAATTATCTAGTTCATTAGGATCCCCTTTCCCAGTAAAGGTCGGCGGTTTCTTCTTCTGTACCGCTTTAGACATTCCAGTAACAGTGGGTGTAGGATCATTCTCATTCTCGACCCTATCATTCATATTTCGGGTAACAGCAGTCATTTGTTGTACAGCTTCGATAAGAGCTGCATTCTGAGCTAACAATTGTGCCATCATAGCGGTCATATCATTGTTTTCATTTCCTCGAGACATTGTCACTATAGATGTAAACAATCCCCCTTTCCACTAACCCTTTCCACTAACCAAATAACAATCCTCCAATTTTTCCCGCCTAAAGTTATCCACTACAAAAAACAAAAAGAATTAGTAAAGCAAGTGAAATGAGTTATATGCGAATCGAACCCTTGACCTTAAATATGTAGTACTTATTCTCTACCACTACATCACAATATCTCATTGTTTCAATTATCACTAAATTAATCCTAAAGCTATACACTCCAATAATTTAATTAAGGAAAATCCCCTTTTCCACTAACCAAATAACAATCCTCCAATTTTTCCCGCCTAAAGTTATCCACTACAATTAGTAAAGCAAGTGAAATGAGTTATATGCGAATCGAACCCTTGACCTTAAATATGTAGTACTTATTCTCTACCACTACACCACAATATCTCATTGTTTCAATTATCACTAAATTAATCCTAAAGCTATACACTCAAATAATTTAATTAAGGAAAATTAAGAAAATAATCCATTTCTACAGTATTAAATTACTCCGTATTAATTAACCAAAATATAACCAAATTATTCATTATTAATCAATAATCAAACTAGAATATGTTTGTTTAAAACTTCACTATATGAATACCAACGGAAATACATTTTATTTTTGTAATAATCATGATTGATATAACACTGTAATTAAATATTGTAATCCTTTATTAGCTACTAAGAGAATAAAAATTCTCAAAACTTTTTCCCGAATGAATTTTAAGCACTTAATCTGGATAAAATCAATATAACAAATAAGAAAAGAATCACACTCAATTATGAATAATATCATATAAATAATATTTACAAGTTACGTATTTAAAAACTAATGATTGGTGTATCGTTGAAAATAAATTGCTGAAATATAGTTGCTTGAATCTCGAACAACAACTATGAACTTTTATGAACAAATGATATATACTGAGATCATAGAGAATAACTACTCTCTCCGTTTCATTCATTTGTTTGTCTTTTATATTTATTGTGAGTAGTATTTTAATTAAAGGCAAACAAACGAACGAGACGGAGCGAGTACATCTAAACATCAAGAGTAGAAAATTATATACTCTATTTTAAAATAAATTTAAAGTGAATATACATTTCACATTTTATTCATATATTATAATAAAAAATATTTAAACGAGAAATGATTGTAATAATAATTTTTTGGACTACATATTTCATGATATTAGTCGAGGTCGTTATTTTGATTAATTATGCATTTTCAAATTATTTTATTATATCCAAAAACAAAGATAGAAAAAATGAAAAATTATCAGATTGTTAATTAAAATCCATTTTGTATAAATAATTAACTAAAAATATATAAATTTCTATAAATACCGTGCATACATGCACGGGGTCTATACTAGAAATGAAATTTTGGTTAATTGAGTCTATACTAGAAGATATTATTATAATTAGTTCTACACGATATAATTGTATATCTTTTTGATTTAAAATCAATCTTTTAATTATAGAAGACGATCAATCTTTTGATTTTGTATATAACTGACAGGATTTGTGTGATTGGTTTAGATAGACTTTTTTAATTGGATACTATCATATACGGAGTATAATATATACTCATATATACTCATATAGAATATGTAATATAACTATTATTTGATTGGTATACTACTATCATGTATAATCATATACTCCCTCCGATTTTTAATAATCTTTCCCTTTGTTTAATATATGTGAGGTATAATTTAATCAAAGAGGAAGATAAATAAAGATTGGAGGAGGTATAATTCGAGAATATTACCACATTCGAGAATAAATTCGAGATACAACCACATTCGTAGATGATCATAAATATAGAATATTCTTCTAAATTATGCCATATATGTATGGTGCATAATATTGATTATATAATATATATATATATATATATATATATATATATATATATATATATATATATATATATATATATATAGTAATAAAGTGATATAAAATAATATAATAATATATAATTTGACTCAATTTTGTAAAAAGATTGATACAGATTTATGATGATGTATGATTTATGATTGCTTATCTAATGAATAATATTGCTACTAATTAACTGGATTAGAGAAAATAATACCAAGTTTGTAGATGATAATTATTATGAGATATACTACCAAATTCATTTTTGTTAATTGATTGATTGATTTATTAATTGCGCAAATATAGTTGATTGATTGATTGATTGATTGATTAGGTTATATTCCATATAATTAAAACTTACCTAACTCATTCGTCGTATATTTAATCCGTGCACATTTCACATACAAACATCATTCTACCTTCTCTTCTATAGTATACTTAATAGTCTTTGAATTTTCTAATCTTTTTATTTTATTTACACTATACCCAAAAAATAGCTGCCTCTCAGTCCAGACGTTTCAATATGGTCGGTGACATTAATGACACCAAGGAGACGTGGAGAATCAGGGTAAGAGTCATTAGGATGTATTCCGTACCGGCTTGGAATAATCCAAATAAATTTAGTCGGTTTGAAATGATCCTACTTGATGAGAAGGTATAAATTACATGTAACACGTTTTCAACATTTATATTTTCAAATATTGACTACACATTAACTTATCTTATGATTTGACTTCTCACAGAATCTCAAGATACAAGCTTCTTTCCGAGATAAACTAATAAGACATATGCATAAGTACATGTACATCACTCTGTCATTTCAAATGTGCTACGACTTCATATATTTCTCATTACCTTATGGTATCATTTATTAATTAACAAAGTCAGACAAATTAAATGAGAAGTATTACATGGACTCTTCTTTATTTCAGGTTTGTGCTGTGTTGTATCTAACATATTTAATACTACAGACCCCGAGCTACAAACATATTCAACAAAGTGTTATGATTGCTATAAAATATTATCTTCTTCACACAGCTGCATTATTATACGAAAAACATATTATAATGCAATATCTACCAAACACCGTGCAATCGCACGGGATCTACACTAGTATTCTATTAAGTCCAAGAACAGGAAGATTCAATCACAAATATTAATGTAAGTAGCATTCATTACTATCACAGTTCAATTAGGCAAGGATAATAATAGTACTAAACATGACAAATATAAATATATATATAAATAACATAATTCATGCGTATGCAATGCACCCAATCCACCCAACACTCTCGGTTTAGAAAGAAAGATTTTTTTTATAAAGGTAGTATTTTTTTTTAAACCATTTCAAATTTTGCAAAACTTTATGGAAAGACCTATTGCTCTGATACCAACTGTAACAGCCCTAAATTTTCGCGACCAAAATAACAGAATAAAATAGGAAAATTTAAAGCCGTTACTCCGCATTTAACTCACAAGGCCAAATGTAAGGCAAAAGAATAGTATATGAATTAAAAAGAAATGTAAATCCGATAAATAATTAAATGAAAACGATGCAGCGGAAGACTTAAGTCCCACAAAATTCAAAACGGTTTAAAACAACCTCAACCCAAAATTCAACATAAATATAAATAGTTTTGAGGTAAACGTTAAATAATAAAATCCTTCCTCGCTCAGCATCCCGAACCAAATGCACCCATGCAGCATATTAATTGTACCTATCAACTGTACCCAAAACACAAATAGGTACAGGTTCCAGCGGGGGAACGACCCAAAACAACAGGACGTCAGCAAAGCTGAGTAAAATATATTATATTGAAAACGTAAAACAATAATTATAATTTGTAGTAAACTGAAATAAAATAGTAGTCAAAACCAAAACCAACCAAAATATAATATTTCCAACTGTGTGCCAAGGTCCTACCCTTTTGCACGATCTAGAGGTACCACCTATGCTTAGCTAGACTTACTATAGTGCGCACTACTCATATTTGGGCAGTCAGTAGGATGAGGCTGCCAAAGGAGGAAGTCTAACTACCTAGCAAGTGGGGACCGGAAAACCCCACTTAACACAACTCGGGCCAGGAGTTCAGTTTTGGGACGAAATCCCAGGAACGTCTCAGACGCACCTTAACCACATAGACCAACAGAGCTCCCAGAGTCTGTTATAACCACCAAAATTGTACCAAAATAATTTCAATATATGACTCGTCACAAAGTTCCAATATCCAAAATATTACAAGAGTATCATAAAAATTCATCGTTGACAAAATAATTATAAAACCGTTTCAAAAATATAATTTAAACCAAACATGCTCTTTACTTGAAGGTGAAAAGGTCAACACGTCCTTACCTCTCAAGCGGATCAATCTGAGTTATAATTAGTCCAAAAATTCGTTCTCCTCGAACCCAAAAGCTACAAGTAATATAAATGGTTCAATAACTTAACCCTCCAACTAATTAATACTAGCTACTAGAAAGTAATTAACTAACTAGCTAATAACGGTCAAAATATCGACACACATGCTCCAAATCAAATAAACAGAATACTCTAGAGTCACCAACCTGTTTTCAACGTCACAAGTCTTAGATTCTATCTAAACTCCCAAACCTACCTTAATTATCAAGGACCTAAATCCCTAATTGTCTCCAGCTCCCTCTTACAACCAAACATCAATCTAATGCTTCTTCTTTTCTCCAAATTACACTGTTCCATCATTATAAATTTTCAATTTATTCCAGATATCTACAAATCTGCTCATTGTTATCACCAAACTCCAAAATATGATAGTATTTGCGACTCGTATGAAAATTAGCAACCCGACTCCGAACCCAATTTCTGCCCGAACGTTTAGATACTCACATCATCGTTAATTTATGATGAGAAAACGGTTTTAATTAAAACAAAAGAAAATTACGAAATATAAAAATATTAAGACACACGGAGTACTACATAATTGATCCTCTAATTATGAAAGACAAAGAGGGCAATTGATTAAGAACTTACAAATTAGATGAAGGAGAATGCAAAACGTGTTGGTGTAAGCAATAATCAAGAACGGATATTACGATCGTGATTGATACTCTGGAACGAAAGGAACAGGGGAGAAAGAACTAGTGCGGCAGTGTTTCAGAGAAAGGTGAAGGTAGGCAATTGTAAATTTGAGGTGGTGTAGATTGGAAAGTGGGTGTCGTAGGTTTATGAAGAGATTACTAGGTTATTATTATTATTATTATTATTATTATTATTATTATTATTATTATTATTATTATTATTATTATTATTATTATTATTATTATTATTATTATTATTATTATTATTTTCTTGTCCTTGACTCAAAGACCATCTCGAAATCAAGTCGGTTTAAAAGATAACGTTCCACTTTAAGAAAATCAAAACCGATTTATTATAAGGCCCAAAAATCCTTTAATATTATAACGACATAAAAATATTTTCCTAACTTAAAAACCCGTTTTAAATAAAAATAGAAAAGTCAAACTTATAATTGACTCGGAAAATAAAGGGGTGTTACATTAGGGTCCAGATTACAAAGCATAGTGGGAACAAGTTACAAAAGAAGCCTGACAGTTTGGTTCAACCCACCTACATACGCAGGGCAGGCCTAATCATCATCAAAACCCGGAGAGTAATCCCCAGGGCTGTCGTGGCCGTCTGCGTCGGAGCCTCAATCCCAGCTATCGGAGTCCTCGAATGGATCAACAAGGCCCTCCTCTTCATCCTTGCCAGATGAGTAGCCCTGGCCTTCACTGTCTTCTGAGTCGTGATTACTCATGTCCCAGTCCTTGCCATAAGGGGCCACCCTGGCACCTTCAGGAGAGCCACGGTTCTCCCGCCTCACCAAGGGAGAGGAAGGACCTGACTCAGGAGAAGATCTCAATTCGGGGCAATCAGGATCGAACTGTTCGGGATGCAACCAGGAGAAACATATGTGGCATGCACCCCTGTCAAAGCGACCTCTCGCCTGGGAGCAGCGTCTGGGTGTGGGCCCAGCAGGAGATAGGGACTTTTTGGGGCGCTTGCCAGCCCTGGATGAAGATTTCCTTCCAGCAACCCGAGGAAGACAGGAACGCATTCGCCTACTGCGGCGGAGGGACAAGTGTACCTGCCGGGTGTATCTTAGCCTCCAACGCCCCCTGAAGCAGAGAACGTCCACATAAACCCCACAACGAAGGAATGTTTTTCTCACCCACGACATTGTTTTACTTTGGAGGAGAATGGATTAAGATGGAGATAGATCGTGGAAATAATGATGTGAAACCAGAATTTATACAAGAGCAAAAGCGGGACATTAATGGCGTCCCAACCACCTCTGCAAAGAAAGGAACCAATCATCAACCTAACACGTCGCTCAAGAGTCCACTTTACAAGAAGAGTAATCATGAGGAAAGACACCTAAACTCTTTGTATACCTAGAGCAGTTAAGGCTCTCTCCCTCGGGAACATGCAAGGCATTAAATGCAAATATGGAGTTCAAAAAGTCAGCCTCCCGCCATCCCAATTAAGATGTCGCCTGCTGAACAGGAGCCCTGCTCCTCCTCAGCCGGCGAAGGCCAATTGATGGGGGTCAGTAGCCTGCCACGGGTCGCCCATCAATTCAGACCCCGAGGAAGCCCGACCCGAGATTAAGAAGCGGCCTGCTTGGCAGGCCATCAGAGCGAACCCAGCTAAAGTCTCCAAAAGGCCTCAGCTGCTCCCAGCTCCAAGGCAAGCCCCACCTGTCTGCCAGTCAGGGCATTCTAGTCCCTGGCAGGGCCAGGGGGAGGAGTCAGAACCCCTCCGACCAGGCCTAAGGTAAAGAGGTATGAGTGGATGAGGTGAGCCCACGTCTCACTTCCCTGCCCACTCACACCTTCTCTTTCTCTCTCTCCTATCCCACTCTTAGGGAAAGGTATAAATACTTTGCCACTTCCCACATAAAAACGGTTCGACTCTCTTTCTCTAGACTCTCACTCTAAAATCGCCACCTTACTCCTCACGAGTAAGGTTCATTAAGGCATTCCACGGACTGACTTAGGGATCGGAGAGGGTTCCCTCGGACACCTTCGAGGCCCTGTGCGTTCCTTGTGCAGGGAGCAGGCCAACTCCGCCGGGAAGGTCCGATCATCGGAGTGAGAGGAAGGAGGGATCTGAGAGATTTGACGATCACCATCAAAGTAACAACATCGGATACGAAAGACCCGAATTCGAATCGGGTCAATTGTTTCCATACTGGAACAATTGTAATACCAAATTGTATTTTATTGTATACTATGTTTTTTTTTTCATATCGAGATTTGATATAATTTTCTGGCGTTGTGGTTTTCGCGAAATTTTTTCGAGCCAATAAAATACGTTTCAATTTTCCAGTATGAAATCGAAATTTAACTCCTCTCTTTGCAGAATGAGATCGTTAAAGGTAGCGTCCGTAGACAGATTCTGAGTAAATACTCAGATTCGCTGACCGTTGGTGTCGTGTACATCATCCGAAACCTCACCGTCAGTCCCATTACCGGTTACGATAAGGCTACTTCCAGCAGCATTCGTTTGCACTTTCAGTACTCAAGCAAGGTTGTCCCTTACGACGGTCAGCACTCTATACCTTCGGTTTGCTAATTTCGAGGATGTTGTCAACGACCGTGTTTCGACAACTCACTACATCGGTAAATCACATTTAATTTGTACAACCGATCTTTTTTTCTTTAAAGTCCAAAAATATTACGTCCTAAAATTTCATACCGTTTGCCTAATATTTTCAGATTTGGTCGGAAAGCTCTTTGAGATTGGTCCGCTCAGCCACACAAAGAACGAATTCGAACATCGTAACATAAAGTTTGAGGATGTTAAGTATGCTTATTTCCTAAGTTGTTTCTTCTAATGTCACATTACTAACAGTCTATGTTTTTCGTTTTCGCTTCTCCGTTCATCCTAACAGCCTGATTTTTTTTGCCCTTTAATAATTTTGTGTGGACATAATTCACTGATTTTATTTTGACGTTCTTCTATTTTGCATGTTATTCATTTATTTTAATACAGTTAACGTTGCATCAATTAAAATTCATTTTATTTTTTCATATTTGTCCATTATGTCACGTTTATATTTTCTGATATTTTTTCATTTTCGGTTTTTAGTCCTTTTTTTTTTCGGTATGTTCTTTTGCATTTTCCGTTTTCATTTACGTTTTTATTTGGTCAATCGCTTTTGTATGTCGTTTGAGTTCGTTTTCGTACATCACATGGATTATTTTACAAGTCATGTTGCACGGACATTGTTACGCACTTCTTCTCCTATATTCTGCTTTTATATCTTACCTTTTTATATACACTTCACGTATAATTTGTTACCGTTTTCACATGATTATTATTACTATTCACTTTCGAGGATTGAAATACTTTATTAGTTTTCGTATTCTTTGTATTACGATTGTATTTTTATACAATAATGTTTGCCTGATTCCTATTTGTCTTCTATATCTCTGTAATTTTTGATAATCTAAGTTCTTTTACTAATTTCGCGATCTAAATTACTGATACATTTGATTATCGAATACGTGAAATGTATACAAATTTATCTTCTTTTCGCAATTTTATTTTTAGATTCCATTTTCACTCTTCCCATTTATAACGATCAAATATTCAATGTCATTTTCCTAATCGTCCAATTTTTACTGTCAGTTGTTGTCAGGTTTCTTGTACTTTGTGGGCACCGCATAGTGACGTTCTTCCTGAATTGATAAGTAACCTGCCGAATCCAAGTCAATCGAAGGTTGTTGTTATCAAGTGCGTCGAAGTGAAGAAATATGAGCGTAACAATTAATTGCCTTGCATCGTTCATTTCTTACTGCCAAAATATTCATAAGTTCTTTTATCGCATAAACTCATAGACAATAATATCTGTACTGTCACTATCTCCATTAGGATTGTGGAGGCTGCAGACCACTTACAACGCCACGTCCTTCCATTTTGACGTAGACATACCCGAGGTTGCTGCTTTTTCAGACAGGTTCGAATTATTCATAGCATGTCAATTATATTCGAGCTTCGTACAGTCTTGCTACTACTAATATACCCGTTGTTGAACAAATTGTTTTAGAGTTTACTACCTGCTACATTCATTTTACGCTTTATTTATATACAACATTTTGACCCCCGCACCGAGCAACTCTCTTCAGATTGTCGATGTCAAGGATGATGAGGAGGTCAACATCATAACCACGAAGAACCTAAAAACAATATCAAAGATTAAGCTTAACGAAAAGTTATCTACTTTTTATTTTTGCAATTAATTATACCTTACAAGCTAACTATAATTTTATTCCAAATTATGTGACACTACCGAATATTTTACACAGGCTGGTGTATACTACATATACGGTCGCATAATTGACCTTGATTGCTCATCCAGTTGGTATTACAACAGCTACAAGACGTGCAAGGCGAAAGCGACAAAAAATGAAGAAGGTTGTTGGATATGTAATAGGACCGATTGTGATGGTAACACCCGTGGTTATGCGTCCAGGGTACCGAAGTTGTATTATTAATATATTTCTGATCGTCATTTATTTAGATGTAGTGACTACCACTCAAACTCACAAATATTTGCTTCTATGGTTTATGTACACAGGTTCTAGGTCAAGTTTGTTATATCTGATGTTGACGACCACACCATTAACTTCGTTGTCTTCGACGGACAGATAACGCAATTCATAAACCACCACGCCTTAGACTTGATTAATGCTCTCGAGCAGGTCTGATTTTGTTGGCATACCCATATTCCCACCATTACTATTGTATTAGATGTATTTAGTACTAACACCTTCAATATATCCTTATTCCGTGCAATGTAGGCTGGCGAACTGGATTCCATCCCCACTGAATTGGAGTTTTTTATTGAAAAAACATTTGTGTTCAAGGTTGACATCAGTGAACGCTACAACGTCCTGCAGGGGTCACATTCGTATACCGTTGCAAGCATGAGTGACGATCCCGACATGATGGAGTGTTGGATGAAGATATGTACAGATTAATTTAAGGTGTTTTAATGCTTTCTAAACAGTATAAAATTAGTTCCGCGTATGCTACTTCTCTGTGTATAACTTAGTTCTTTATTGTGTTATTACTCAACAACGTGATATGGTAGCCCTAAAGAACAGCACACAACAAATTGCCGTCATTACAGAGTCCGCAATGGTAACATCATACTAGGACAATCCCTACCAATTTTGCCTGATTATTTATCAAATTCATCCTAGTATCTAAAACTGCGAGCATCAATGTAACCGAATCAGATCCAGAACCTGAAGGACGACGCTGTCGTAGACGATGAGGTCGTTCTGTCCAACATTCTAGCTCTCGTTAACCAGGTTTGCTAAATACTCTTTGTCGAATATGGTTTTTTACAACAACAATTCTATCGCACACCATATTACTCATGTATTTCATTTGTTTTATCCCAAGGTTACTGATGCATTTTCTCCGCCGTCCACGTCCAAGTTGACACCACTCAAAAGAACCCTCCCATTTACTGAGTGCATTATGGACGACATTACTGCAATTGACGCGGGATCAACGTCAAAGGCAACTGTCTACGACAAAGTGGACAAGACGGATGCATAGTCCAGTGCCTCGGTTTCAATTTCAGCGTCTATTATAGACAAAATTAAACGTGTGTTAATTTCATTAGTTTTTAAGACAATTTTATTGCTAGGTGGTAATCTGTTTTGACAGTAATTAGCCACACCGTAATTAGCCAAACAATATTCTTTGCGTGTTAGTTTTAGTCATTTTGAAGACAATTTTGTTTGCGTTTCTTCTTCGAAACGCGTCAATAATTTACATTGTTTACCTATTATGCTTTGCGCTTGATTATGCTATATATTTCTTTCTACTACCTTCTTTTTGTCTTTATGTCTAAAAATTAATCATGGACTGACAAACATATAATCGTCTTCACCGTGAGTTACACAATCAACCACTCATTCGAAATTGTAATATCTTCAGTACCAATCAATATCTTGCAATCTCGGAATAAGTATATGTAAAATATATTTAGATCAATTCTCTAACAACCCACCCTTCAACCACGTGTATCTTAACAACCATCTCATAGTATCTTAAATATCGTAGCATCCAACGTTCAAAACTAAAATATAGTGACACCGATATTACGAAGATTTAATTGAATATTTAATATACGTTCACATTATCACGGCAACTTAAGAATCCTATCATCCAGCCCCTCGAAAGTAATTTATTATTATATCCCGTGCAAATGAAAAACAAATATTGTAAAAACCAAAAGATTCTAACAACTGACGTGTCAATGTACCCAGTATTATGATACATATACATATTCTAAATTAAAGATTTCATATATTGTGTCTTATCTATTATTGTATCATATGTGATTATCCTTTACATTTTTGATATATGTTAAGTTCCTTCGAGGATATTATCACATATAACGAACTGCTTTATCACGGTAAATTTCTTTGCTTTATTTAGACAAATGATTATATGTATACTTGCCAACTTATAAAATGTTTCATATACTGAGATGTTACCTTTCTATTCTACAGATAATATTGAATAGTGATATACTTATACACACCCTAAATACTTCTTCTGTTGATAAATTCCTTTTTTGATCTAAAGCGTTGCATAGCTGTCCGGTTGATCGACATTCATTATGGATCGACCCTCCATTGATAAACGAGCTGAGCTAAGATCGTAAATACAACCCAACGTCAAACTGAAGACATAGGTATGATGCAATTCTTCTTTATTCTAAATGTACAATGGTCTTTGAATGCGATATTCTATACAATGTCCTACTCATAACAGTATCTACTTATAGAGAATATACCACAAATTCAACGACCAACATCGTATAAGAATGTTAGAATACATAGTTCTCTTCAATCTGTTGGAAGAGATAAGCGAAAATCAAGTGGACTCATACCTGGGGACATATCCAATCGTGAGAATCAGCCAATCCGAAGAGATGTAGAATTTCGTGAACTGCTCGCCGAAATACGTAAGTGGAGTATGTAGTGATTATCGTTTGTTCTTTGCATTTTGTTGTACTAATATGTCAGTCGTTGTTCTGCCGTCTATTTACACAAAGCAATCACTTATATGCAACGAAATAAAAATGCTCCTTTCCATATCAACTTACAGAGGACAACGCATCGCAAAGCACACATATTCCTTCTCAGGATAAATGCACTGGGAAAAAGAACAAATTTTTTGTTAACAAGAGAAAGCAACTTGCTACAAAAGGTACATCCGTTTCAATGTATTATTATGTTTATTTTTTATTAATCGTAACATTTTTTATTCATTAGTCGTCTTTGAGAAACACAAGTTGTGACTATATAATTCAACTGAATTATGCACCTGTAACATTTGCATCGTATTATATGACTGCCAAGCCTCACTTCGCTAAGTATTTATTCATCCCGTCCAAATTCATATAGCATAACGTCTTCATAATTCGTAATGTAGGTATTTCAGTGACATTAAATGAAAGTAACCCAGAGCGAGCAACTCCTTTAAACTGTAACACGTTCACATTACGTGGATTCTCCACACACGGTACGTTACACTATATTTAGAAATTGTATTTTAAGTCTACAAATTTGACTAGAACTGTCAACGTCTTTACAAGTTTATAACGTTGTTTCGCAGATCAAAATCGTGTTACAGCCCCTACAAATCTTCAACTTAACAGTCGATCCACGAATAGTGATATTCAAGCATCAAATGATGTTCGATATAATCTTCCCCTTCTCAGTCAAACCGGTGATCACACAAAATTTAGTTTGATTCGTCTTACATCCCGTTCTCATCTTATATTCATGCTATTATTGAGATAGTCAAATTCACTGTGACACCTGTAACGTAACGGTAACAGGTTTGTCCCTGCATATTCAAAAATACGTCAATCGGTACTACATGGAACAAATAAAAAGGCACGATCGTAGACGAATTGTCAATGAGCAGAGAGCAGCAGTGAACGGAAGTACTTCCACTGTATCCCCGCACCCTATTTTTGGTACCCATGTTGATTAACGATGGCGGACTAAACTTGCGAGACATAACAAGCGCATTCTTCTATACGAATTGAGGACAAGTCAGACTATTTTAACTGCTCAACCATTGACCATTTTAACTCCAGCCTCTTCTTCATCAAATGGTTTGTTAGGCACCTATTACAAGCTATATTCGAAATAGAAATATTGCATTCATTCACCAGGTCGTTAACTTTGCAAGCACTACGTCGACCTTTATAACTCAAACATCGTCTTCAACTTTCCAGAGTTGCCTCACCGTTGCATCAACATTATCTCATCTGTCCGTTCATAGGCAATATGATAGGAAAACAATTATACACAGCCTTGCGAGAGACATATTCGGTGCTGGGTCGTCAACATCTTTAGCCGAGGATCACCAACAATTGAACGAAGGTTTAGGCCTGTTAAACTAACTTATAAAATTTATTCATTGTTAGTTATTTTAGTACACCAATCTAAATTAACATAAAGTAATGAATGTTTTACTAATGTTTAATAGAGTGGGATGGTTACGTGGACATCGGTGACCCAGAATACTCTTGCCGTAAGTGCGCGGCGCAGTTGTGGTATAATGAAGGGGATCGTATGGATCGAAAACCTTTGATCCCAACTTTCACAATGTGTTGCAAGGATGGTATTGTCGAGCTACCATATCTCCAAAATCCACCGCAATCTTTGCTCGACTTACTCACAGGTCAACACCCGAAAAGTGGTCACTTTAAGGACAACATTCGCAGCTACAACAATGGTTTTTCGATGACGTCCATAGGGGGCAAGATTGACCACGAAATTAACAACAGAAGGGGTACATACATCTTCAGATTGAGTGGACAGAACAGTCACCGCATCGGCAGCCTCTTACCTCCTGAAAACAAAGCCCCAAAGTTTTGCCAATTATATATATGCGACACCAAAGAAGAGATATCAAATAGGAAAAAATCATTGAGGTAAGTCACATTTTCTAGTACGGAATAAACTAATATAACATATGTTAACACTTTCCGCATAACATGAAATTGTTAAAATATTAGAAGAGATATCAAATAGGAAAAATCCATTGAGGTAAGTCACAATTTCAAGTACGGAATAAACTAATATAACATCTGTTAACACTTTCCGCATAACATGAAACTATTGAAATATTATACACACGCAGTTCGTATATGAAGAACACTTGGGACTCGCAGCTTATGGCTGATCTAAAAAGGATGCTCGATGAATACAATCCTTTAGTAAAGAGTTTCAGGATGGCCAGGGATCGCATTATAAATGCTGAGACTGAAGACGAGGTTAGGCTCTGACTTATTAGTGGCAGGCATGTCGATGGCAGGATATATAACTTGCCATCCGTTTCTGAAGTTGCGGCTCTAATTTTCAGTGACATTGAGGAGGACACAATAGACAGTCGAGATATCATTGTCGAGGAGAGGTCTAGGAAATTGCAACGAATTTCAGGGCTTCACCCATCTCACCTTTCCCTTCAGCACCCGTTCCTTTTCCTACGTGGCGAGGACGGTCGACGTCTAGGCATTGCTCACTGTGAAAAATCAATAGCCGCATCTAAATATCCAGAAACTGGAAGGAATAAGTTGACACTCAGGGAATGGTTCGCATTTCGTTTCATAGATAGACTTGCTGACGTCAAGCCACCAACAATATTAAACGCAACCAACCTTTTCCAGCAGTTCTGCGTCGACGACTACACTATGGTCGAAGCTCAAAGGCTCTTATATTTTAGGCTTAATCAGCCTAAATTGAGATCAGAAAATTAAACGACTAGCTGCGTCGGTTGAAAGCGGGGTAACAGAACCTGGGTCATCTGGCGCACGTTACATTGTTCCGTCAAGTTTTCTCGGGGGAAAAGGGTATATGAGGGAGACTTATTAGGACACCATGGCCATATGTAAGTGGTGTGGTTACCCGGATTTGTTTATCACATTCACTTGCCATCCGAAATGGCCAGAAATAACCAGATTTGTGAAGTCAAAAGGCGTACGAAGTGAACACAGACCTGTTATCCTTACTAGAGTCTTTAGAATGAAACTCGAGCAATTGATCAAGGACTGCAAGGACGGACTAATCTTTGGTAGAACAAGGGCAGGTAATGCTATAATCATATATTATTGATTGACTATCATGTTTTCGTCGAACTCTTAATTAAAAGTTGTGTTTTATATCACCTACAATACTCTACCGAACTATCAATTTTTCGTCCTTATGAGTTATGACACGTTACCTTAATGTATTACTGATTTTCATATTCCCATAATTTTTTGTGATGCAATTTATTAACATATATCTCACGTTGCCTCATGTCTGTTTCTCTATTTGTCACAGTTGTATACACCGTTGAATTTCAGAAGCGAGGTCTTCCTCATGCGCATATACTACTACTTTTACACCGCGAGGATTATGTTCCCTATCGCTGAGGATGTAGACGGTATCATCAGTGCAAAACTACTGGATAAAGATGAGAATCCGGTTCTATTCAACGCAGTTTTCGAGTTGATGATACATGGACCATGTGGTCCTGCAAATCCTAAGGCAGTGTGTATGCAGGATGAAGTCTGCACAAAAAGGTTCCCGAGGCCATTCAGTGACAGCATCACTATCGACGGGGATGATTATCCAATCTACAAGAGGGAAGACAATGGAATTACTATGGATAGGGGTGGCGTACCAGTTCACAACGGATTCGTTGTTCCCTACAACCCTGACTTACTAATCCGTTACCGTGCACATATAAACGTAGAATGGTGTAATCAGGGTAGGTCTATCAAGTACCTATTCAAATACATAAACAAGAGTTATGATGGGGTGACTGTAGGTGCGTCAGTCAGAGGGAAAATAGGCGAAGTTGATCAAAGCAAAGAGTACTATGACTGCCGGTACATATTTCCGTGTGAAGCCGTTTGGAGGATGTTTAGTTTCGATATACATTACAGAACTCCTCTAGTGATACGGCTCGATTACCATCTACCAAACGAGCAGAATGTTGTCTTCAACGACGACAACCCGTTAGAAGAAGTCATGGCTCGATCAGGTGGTGCGCGTACAAAATTCACAGCTTGGCTTGACTACAATAAAGAACAACCCAATGGTCGTGACCTTACATACTCAGAGTTCCCGAACAGGTATGTGTGGAACGCCAAGGAGAAGAAGTGGGTTCCTGGAAAACAAAGATTCACCTTGGGTAGAATGTTCCATATGTCACCTACAGGTGGTGAGAGATATTATATGAGGACCTTCCTCAATTTTGTCAGAGGTGCTACTTCTTACCAGAACATCAGAACCGTTAATGGCGTCATTCACCCGACTTTCAAGGACGCTTGCTACGCCCGTGGTCTACTCGGCGATGACAAGAAATACATTGATGCTATAGAGGAAGCAAGTTATTGGGGATTGGGATATTTTCTTCGTAATTTATTTGCAACTCTTCTTTTCTCCGGATCCTTGATTAAACCGGAATATTTTTGGGAGAAGACTTGGCATTTTTTGCGCGAAGATATACTACACTTGAGGCGAACTCAACTGCGTAGATACGGTCATATTTTCTATCCCTTTTTACTTGCACGTAATTTATATAATTCGTACTTGCTATCCACTCATCTTATATTTTGATTTTTTTTTTCGTTCATTAGATTTTCAGATGAGTAACGAAGAGTTACAAAATTATGCACTAGCAGAAGAAGAACGTGCATTGCAACATAACGGAACTAGTTTACGAAAGTTTGAAAATATGCCTCCTATGTCAAGTGCGAGAATATAAGTAAATCATGTTAAGGAGAAGTTGTACCCTCAAATTGCACACAAAAATGAAATGTGATACATAGACGATAAAGAAGGATCTATTAACAACTACTCGGATTATTGGACATGGGCGGATATTGCATTGGGTAACGAGCAGCCTTGGAGAAGACATAGGAGGTATTTCAGACTTGGAGTTGGAATCCTTAATGGAATCATCTGTGCTGCAATTTATCAGATCTGGATGCAAAGGAATAGCTGCAGAATGGAGCAAAGAATGATTAGACCAGAGAAATGCGTCATGAGCATTATTCAGGACATTAGATTAAGAATAAGACAACAAATCAAAGGAAAGATTACAAGTAATGATAGGAAGTGGCTTGATAAAATTATTAAAACTAGTTTGATGCCAATTTTCTGTTGGTGCTCGTAATAGTATGGCTTGATAGCTTTGGTTGTAAATATCTCTTTCATTAACACGTTTACATTTTACCAAAAAAAACAACTACTCGGATTTAATTGTTGGTACTATCTCTTTCATTAATGGTTCGAAGTTGTGGACGTTACATAGATTAAATGGTTTGGTCAAGAGGGTCTAGTCGGACATGCAATGCAACTGGTACCGAGCAGGAGCAAAGTGCATACACCATACGTGGAATGCGAACTGCATGTGTACGCGTCGATTTGATCGCATTACGAATGCTCATCGGGCGAAAATATCATAACGCATATTTGAATTAATCGGATTATGAACCCTTTTAATTCGACCTTTATTTAAAGGAAAACTATATAAAGTAACTAGATAGAAGGACCACCTAGTGACGAGGACGTACGTGGAATGAACACGATGATAATTATGAACGCGTGAATTACTCTAAGTAAAGAACCATTATTAATTCGATCAGTTTGTCTTGAATATTGTGATTGCGACGAGGTTTGAGTTAAGAGCTCGGGGTTCTTTAGATTAAGAATTCCGGATCGCTAAATATTAACTAGAAGAATTATGAATTCTTTAGGGAATCGATATGATCAATGTTTGATTGTCCTTCTTTGCTCTCGTTGAATTATGAACTCTAGAGAACTATTCAATTGTGTGTTGAATGATCGAAGGAAGAGGGTATTTATAATTTTCTCGAGGTCAGATTCGACCGCATAAGTGTAGGCACATTCGAGCCCTAAGATTGAGGCGCGGGGCTCCTTGCGACTTAACTCTGAGGTGCAGGGCTTCCTGTGATTGAGTTTTTGAGGGTCAATTTTGGAAAACTTTCCAAAACGGAGAGATACGGGATCTTGAGATATTTTGGCAGGTTTGCTTGCTTCCCAAGGCTTCTCGAACCCATGTGCTACACTTGTTTATGGGCTTTTGATTTGGTTTTGAGGCTTAACTCGGTTTGACGCGTTGACTCGGGTTTGACTTTGCATCTCGGGACCGATTCGGAGCCCCGGAGTCGGAGTTGACTCTATTTAGTATTGACGCGATCGTAATGACTCGACTAAGACCGTCTAGATGTGAACTAATTTTTCCGAGTAATAATTTGATCCTATCTATTGAAAAATCATTCAAAACATCGTAAAATTGTGTGTTGGAGTCTGATCATCATTGGATGTTTGCCGGACGCTGGAGTAGCCACCAGGTAAAAATATGGGTGTCCACAGAAGTCCCCACTTTAACTGAGGCTTGGACAGGCGAAAGTCAAAGTATAACCCCTAAGGTCAATCAAGGATTAAAACCTGGTGGCTATCAGCTCGGGTCGTTTAATGTCCGTTAGACTGTACGTTACGGCCTGCCGACCAATGTTAGAAATTATTCATGTCCTTCGTTACCTGCGATCGCTTCCATGATTAGTAATTGTTGGAACCTTCGTTGGGGATTTTGATGACACAACTTCCTTCGATCTTGAGTCCGCTTCGAAATGGGAGCTTTGCCATAATATCTTCGATTAGTGTTGAAGAATAAACATAATTGGTTGAATTTTCGATCTTTGAAGTAGACCACATGTTTCAGGTCTTCTTTTGGACTTTACATAATTCAACTGGACCCCAAGTTTTAATTCTGCTTCTGGTAACTTGAATTGATTTGAATTGAATTTGGTGAAGACAGACCCCATGCTTTACGTCTTCTTCGGGTAACTTGAATTGATGAGACAGACCCCTTTTAATAAGTTCTTCTCGGTTGCATAATTGAATTGAATTATCTAGACTTGATTTAATCCCCTACGGGGTGGCTGCATAATTGAATTGTATTGATCTCCGATGGGGTGGCTGTGTAATTGAGTTGTATTAATCCCCTGCGGGATGGGTGCATAATCGAGTTGTATGTATTAGTCCCCTACAGGGTGGCTGCATAATTGAATTGTATTAATCCTCGACGGGGTAGCTGCGTAAGCTCTTGACGAGTGCATACTCTTGGTGAGTGCATAGTTGTACTTGTATTTTGATCCTTCCTTGGATCATTGCATAAACTTTTGACGAGTGCATAATTGTATTTGTATTTCCCTTTGCTCGTGTTTTGCTTTTTTGTTGGTTTTCATGTTGACGACAGGCTATGACTCAGGTTTATGGCCTTTCCGCTGGGGATATAGTCTGGTTGCATGTGCTTGTATTTGCTGGGAAAAATAGATTTGTATTTTGTATTTTTGTTGGGATGTAACTGTTTCTATTTGAGAGCTTTCGTTTCATTTGGTAGGTACCGCTAGAGGTTTTTGATTCGCTTAATGGTATAGGTGAGCATATGCGGGTTCGGGCCGGACAGGGGCCGGGCTAAGTATGAAATTTTGGCTCACAAACAAGCGGGTTTGGGACGAGTTCACGGACCATGTCTTTGTATATTTTTGAAAATGTTGTATCCAAACCCGCTAAAAATTCGGCCGGACAAGACGGGCCAATTGAATGGTACGGCCTATGATCATCTCTACTTAACGGGTTGTGCCACGTGGAGGTTTGCAATGTATGTGGCTTCACCGGGGGTTTAGAAAATGATCGTTGTGTGATCTGGAATACATCCTCTCAGATTTCGGGAAAACTCTGAACATAACCAGATTTGCCTTGGGTTAGAAGGATAGGCGCAAGTCTTCGCATAGCCTCTTGCACCTCAGTTCTCGAGCGCAGGGGCTGGCGCCGTTCAGCGCCTGTTTTATGGATTTGAAATAAGAACGTGGACTTGAAAGCGATCAATTCAATCGCTCAAAACAAAAGCGTGACAGGCCTATCATCCTAAAATCGCCCCTCGCCATTTTCATCGGTTTTGTGCTCAATTCTTTGCCCATTTCGACAATGTCAACTTCAAGTATGCATCCCTTACTCACCCATGTCAAATTTATGCTAGATTTGCATTTGATTTTGGTCGAATTTGTAGTAACCCTAGAATCCATTTGGGGGGTTTCGATTTTACTTTGTTTTGATGCTTTTTTTGTCCTATTCGTGAATTTGGGTAGTATACAGCTTGTAGAAGTGATTATAAGCTTGAATTAGGAGCTTGAAGGTTCTTTAATGGCTTCCCATGGCCAAAATCCGATTTATCTATGGTTTAGGATCGATTTTTCAATTGTTCCCGCCTTTGATTCCTGTAAATTTGCCAATTCGTTGTTTAGGATGTTATGGGTAGCTTGCATGTCAATTTTTGTGACCCGGAATGCACTGTAAATCATTGATTTGAAGAGACTGTAAGGTGTAAAATGGACTGTATAGGGCCGTAACGATGCCCGATTTTCGCGAAACTGCTTTCATTGTGATAGTGGCCCAAAATGTGACTTAGGGTGTCTTTCAGAAGTTGGTTAACTTGACCTTGATTTTTCGACGTGTTTTGGCTGTTTGAGTCGTCCTTAAATACCTTGTTTTGTCTTGATTACAGCTGGAGATGATGTGCGACATCTTAATGTGATGTCCCTAACTGGTAGAATGGACGAGGTTTCCAAGACGAGTACGTCGACCTCGAGGAGTTTTTGTAGGAAGAGGCATAGCGTTTATCAGCCTACGCTAGAAGCTGGGGCAATCAATGAGGAGGACTATGATCGCGTTCGGAGGAGGAAGCTTCCTATTATGGCTCACAGGAGACGGGGAGCCCCCACGGCGGCAGTCGAGGTCCAGGCTGAGGAGATCACCTACATGCATGGATCCTGATTGGGCCAAGGATTAGGATGAGCATCAGCTAGTATTCCACCTTGATTTGCACGCGTTGATTTGTACTGTTAACGACACGATATGTTTTTGATATTTTTACGCTGCTTTGACTTAGAGAGGGGCTTTGTTTATTTGGCATGATTTGACTTGCTTCTTTGTTTTCTGCTTTTGCAACCCCCAAGCCAAATGAGGGCATTTTCGGGGTATACGACCTGCCAAGAGGTGTTCTCGCCGAAGCTGGGCTCTGAGGTTAAGGCGTTTATCAGGGAGACGGGCTTTGGTCCACTTGTCGATCGTTGGACTTGTTTGATTGGTTGCCTGGTTCGGAGTAACTTGATGGTGATTCGGGCGATGGTAGATCTGAAACACTCCACATTGATTGAAGATGCCCTATTTATGAGCTTAAATGACTAGTGCTTAAAAGGATTGAAAGTACTAATCATATCAACAAACTACACTTTCTTTTCTGGTCATCCATGCAAAAGAACTCTGCCGTTAAGTGCCTGGCTGGGAGTAGTCTAAGGATGGGTGACCTCTTGAGAAGTTTTCCGGGATACGCATGAGTGAGGACAAAATGCACTGGAAACGACCCGTGTTGTTCTGTGGGACCAGTACAAAGCCTGGTGAGCTACCGTGACTAACGTTTCCGGTCCAAGTTTGGGCCGCGGTGTTACGAGATTGCTTTCACGATACTACCTCGATCTTCCATATGTTGTTTGTAGAAGTCAGGAAGACTTTAGAGGATTTCAGGGTGATCACGGGATTGCCTTGGGGTCTCGAGACGAACAAGGGGGCCTAAGTTGGATAGTGCCAGGGTTAGGAGTTGGATCAGTGATTTGCTTGGAGGGTCGGACGCCCATTACCAATCATTTTGAGAGGGTGCGTGTGTCGGAGGGTCGGACGCCCAACACGGTATTTTAGGGTGTCCGTCTTTGGTTGTGATATTTCTTCGGCTCCACCCACTTTTCAGACGAGGGTGAGAGGTTCAGTACCAAGATTCTACCGTTCTTAGCTGATATAAGTCAGTTGGGGCGTTTTGAATGGGTGACGGCGGGTTTTGCTGAAATGACCCGCTGTGTACAAGCGATGGTGAGGCCGCAAAAGGTGGCCGTTGGGTTTCAGATACCCATTGTGGGTCAAGGTATTGTGCTGGAGGTAGGTTATCCCGCTATCGTTTGTTGACCTTTCCTTTCTTGTTTCACGTTTGACGACACACGTTTTCGTGTCTTGCAGGCTTGGATATATTCCTATTTCCCATATTTGGCACCTAAGACGGTGCCTATTCGTCCAGCTAAATTTCCGGCGAAGATCGAGTGGAGGTTGGTTCATCCAAAGTTAATCACGAGTCATTACCCGACCGAGAATGTGCTGGTGAACCAGCTGCGGTTGGAGGATGTAAATTTCCTTCGCTTTTATAAGTACTTACCTAGATAGCCCCCCAAGTTAGAAGTTTTGATCTATTATGTCTTTGCTTGGTTGTTTGTGGCCCGTCCTTGGGCTAACTACTCAGGTTTACCCGGTATGTGGCGGCCGAGTTGAGGTCAAGGAGTTATAGGAGGATGCTTCTTCATGCGCTAATTTACCCTGTATGGTATCTGGGAGAGAGGCTGATTTGTCACTGCCTATACGACAAGTTTTGGGTTTTCGTTGACCCTCTTAAGACGATGTTTAAGCCTCCTACCTCGATCGAGGCCCGCGAGGATATGAACGGTTGATGCGTGCCTTATGTATTCGTTTATTCACTTGTTTGGCACGCATTTCCATGCATTTATTTGGCTACTTCTTACCTTTTCCTTCCGTATTTGCTACTTTGGGTATTTTCTATGTGCATTGCAGATTTGGAACCCATTCACAGCTTTACAAGCCAAAACCGCTCGATAAAGAAGAGAGAAGCTTATGTCCCGAGTATTTGGAACGCCGTTGGCGAGTTTAGAAGAGAAGAAGTGCAGCTATGTCATTCGTCCAACATGTTATTGAATTCCGCCTATGAAGGATCGGTCGTTAACGATTGGATAGTGGATCAAACAATATTTATAATACTCGAAAATAACACACAAAAAATAAATGTAGACGTGGTAAGACGTGATCGGTCCACAGGGATGACAGTGAGTTGATTGAGAAAGAGCGAATTCGTTTGGGGTTTTAATGGGGGGTTTTGAGTCAAGTCTATACTAGTGATGCGATAAATCACAAATAGTAATCAATAAGGAAAAGGTGTTAGGGGGAGTCAGGGAATCGGAAATCGGGTTCTACAAATGAAGGAATTATGGGGTCGGTCACAAAGTCGATAAAGGGAGAATGCCACATTTCGATTTCTTCACCCAACTTATCTAAATCCCGCTTTCGCTGTGAAAAAAGTTAATTCTCAAGTCAAGGTAACTCCTACCCCGAGTTTCCCCATATTGATAGAAGTGAGTCATGGTCGATCTAGTTGGTCAGGCTAAGTCAACAAGGACACAATAACCTCAAACAAGATAGATCGACAACACTACTTCAATTTTGATTTAACATGACGCTCTTAATAGGACACTTATACACGCAACCGTCCTTTATACGTTGGTAAAATTTCGCGCCCCCTAATCTTCATTAAATAGCACGGTTCAGTAAAGGAACTGTCCTTTTTATTTTACTATTGGCACGGTTGGTCAATGAAATCGTCCTCATTAATACATTAGCACGGTTGTAAGTTAAACCCATCCAATTAAAATAATTATCTAAACCCATCCTATTAAATTGTACTGCCCGTCCTACTCAAGCCTTGCAGTAATACAACTATACAAGGTTATACGGTATCTTATTTTCTCTAACCCTTTGCAAAAGTTCAAAACTCGTAACATCCTTGATTTTTATAAATTAAATTTTATTAATTGTTATTCTCTTTACGATTTAATTCGTAAGTCTCAAAAAATTTATTAAAAGAATTTAATTATCAATCGTTTTCAACTCCTAAAATTCTAGTTGTCTCGAAAATTTATTTTTATATGTAAAAGATATTTTTATTTTTGTATCGCTATTTGTTCATTTAATTTTTATTCGATTTCAGTTTCGATGATTTGAATTTTAAATACTTTCTATTTAATCTCAAATTCTATTTTAAACTCGAAACTCGTCAAAACATTTATTATTTTTCCTCAAGAAATCAATTTAATTCATTTTTGTCGTAGTGTCGCAAATTTGTTAATTTTCTCAAAAACACGTTATTTTAATTGTAAACGTTTGTTTTACTCTTGAGATACATTTTATATATCCTCTCGAATTAATTAATGATATTCCTAAACGTCATTTTTTATCACAAATACATATTTTGACCTCGATAAATATTTTATTTACGTACACATTATTGTATTCAGCCCAATTTCTAATTTTTCGAACTCAATCTTAATTCAATTTCTTGCTCAGACCAACTTTTGACTCGATATCTATATATACCGTGACACTATTTACTTGACCTGTTTTAACTTGTTCGATCATTTTGACTCAACATTTTTATGTCATAATCCCTTATTTGTTCAACTCGTATTCTATGCATTTTGATTTTGTATTTTTTTTAACCTAATATGAAAACCCACACCCCTTTGTTTTTGGTCAATTAGCCGCTCTCCCGCCTCTTCCATTTCTTCTTCATTCTTTGTCCCCTTCATCTGCAATCATCACCACCTTCATTATCAATCGATGTGGCTGCTACTTCCTGTTAGCATATTATTAACATGACATAAATAAAACATAATTCCCATAAATCTTTGAACAACATGAAGGTCACAAAAGATTAATTAAGACGAGATTAAGACATACCTCATTACGGAATAAGTCGAAATCTAATACGAACGATATTAGATCTCTATAAGACGACTTCATAAATAATAAGACGACTTGGAATAATAATAAGATGACTTCAAATAATAATAATGATAATAATAATAATAATAATAATAATAGGTCGGTTTCTCTCCCTTGTCCCATATCGTAATAAGTGTTGTCATTAAGCATGAAGTTTCTGATGGGGAAGACTCCATTATATAGGCAGAGAGAGGACCAGTTTCCTATTAGGGTTTTAGATTACGGTAATCTCGACCTTCCATCAAGGTTGAGTAAATATGGAAAGACTCCTTATTTAGTCCGATATTATTGTGATAGCATATCTCTATAAGATTCCGATTTCCAATAAGACCATAATTATGAGGAAGAAATATTAGCATAATAATAGAAAAGATATATTACATATCCCGTAATATTATTATATCATAAAATATTCTTACAGTCTCCCACTTGGTCGATTGGAACATCTGTAATGTTCGTTAGAGAATATATAAGTTGCGCATCATATGCTAAAACATATATTTTAAATCGGTGTTCATAAGTACCTTGACTAATTCAATCATTAAAGAGAGTCATGGCGTGCACATGTTAATCTGCAACATGATTACTTCCAGGTACCACTACATCAACGAATTGAACAGTTAGGCCATAAGTGGAGTTCTACGTAATGGTCCACATAATGTCTTAAAAAAGACTATATTTCCGTTATCATTCATCCAATAATAAATGTGTACACATTGGAAAACAGAAATAATATTATATAGCAAGTGTAGAATCGTTAAAGAGATCTCATTAATTCCGTGATCTAACATCTTGCTTCAGTAAATGATATTTAAGGTTCATGTGTTTTGATCCCTTAGATATCATATCATTCATGGAGCTAGAAAAAGATTGCAATTTCATTATTATCACGGTAATTATGCAATCATGCTACTCCTTATATTAAAGCCTCATAATAAGTCACATATTCAGCTTCCATGGTGGAGGTATAAAACAATTGTGAATACAATGTTTTGTGTCATAAGATCCCCAAAATCTGAATTTGAATAATCAGTCACCTGCGGGTGATCTAATTTTCTATATGTGAGCATATATAATGTCAGGTTTACCTGAGAGTACATTAAGTTCCTAACCAAAGATGCAATGATATTATTTAGCCTTAAAGACATAAGTCTTGGTTCTATGTAATAAACCAAGGTCGTTTCTGGCTAATAAAATATCATCATATAGAATCAAATATATGAAATTACTCCCACTGATCTTGAGATTTATGCATAGATCAATGATATTTTCTTTAAAATTTGTAATGATTTTATCGAACTTTAAGTACCATTGTTTCAATGCTTGTTTCAGTCCATACAATGAATTCTTAAGTCTTAATGTTGGTTACAATTATCCAACCTAAGAATAAAATGCATAATCTGTCAGATCTCTCCCAAAATTCATGGATAGATATTTAATTTGAGCATTACTTTCAGAAGTTAAGTTAGTCGGTTTGTTGTCTTTGCGAAGACAAGTATCCAGTTTCATCAACTTCAAGATGAACTTAAATTAATTACTCTTTCCATTCAGAGTAGTTTGTTCGTTCCATTAAGCTCAACAACAGAGTTGTATCTTAAGATTTCATTTGGTTAGGTAAATTTTAGTTGTGATAAAATAAGACAACATAAATAATAAGGCTTCAATATGTGAGAAACAACACATCTTTAATAATAGTGCTCGGGTAGTCACTAAAATATTTAAATAAATAGAATGTTACACATGGTAATATAATCTACCTGCGGGTAAATATATATTTTTATATGTGAACGATATAATGACTATAGAATGTTACACATGTCAATATAATCTACCTGTGGGTAAATATATATTTTTATGTGTGTGAACGATATAATGACAATATTATGTCAAAATTGAACTTGAGTTGTAAATTCACTGCGGTGAAATTTAGCCATAAGAATTTCATATTTACATTATCTAAAACCAAAAAATATGAAATTGTAACTTATCATAAATCATTATTTGTCAAACGAATAATTATATCGAATGATCATAAACAATACGGTGAAACCATGTTTCGGTAAATCATTATCATACGGAATATATCATAATCATATTGCCATGAGATTACTCATCAAATAATACGGAGTAGAATATTAAGTCACTTCACATTAAAACATTAATCTATATACTAAACAATATGCATATAGTAAATCATATAATCATGACAAAATCAGTTTAACAGAATAATCAAGACAATAATGATATCAATTTCAGGTTAAACTTTCATTAATTCCATATAAATAATAAGAACTTTGTCGTGGTAAGAAATTCAGGAGATAACTACTCATCATCAAACATTACATGATCGAATTGAATATGGAAAAATCACTTGAACTTAATATTACCAAATCCATAAAGACCATCAACAATTAAACTTAATTTACGTATATACACATAATATATACGAGTAGTACAAATCGATGAGGTAGTTAAACAAATTGCATGAATAACATAATGGGACTAGGAAAAGCATAAACCAATTTGACATGCATACTACAAACAATTACTTAGCATCATAGTTGTGTGATTTTGTAATCTACAATTGTTTTGCATACTATACATGTACGCACATGAAGGAGATTTATTTGTGTAGACTATTATGGAGTAGTAACAAAAGATGATTACATAAAATCAGTCGCAAAACGGAACACAAGTAATTTCACATACTATTATACTATAATGTATAATACGTCATTATTCTGTAATAACAATCTTAATTAATGGACAATCATGAGTTCAATAACCTAAGCTCTGATACCACATGTTAGCATATTATTAACATGACATAAATAAAACATAATTCCCATAAATCTTTGAACAACATGAAGGTCACAAAAGATTAATTAAGACGAGATTAAGACATACCTCATTACGGAATAAGTCGAAATCTAATACGAACGATATTAGATCTCTATAAGACGACTTCATAAATAATAAGACGACTTGGAATAATAATAAGATGACTTCAAATAATAATAATGATAATAATAATAATAATAGGTCGGTTTCTCTCCCTTGTCCCATATCGTAATAAGTGTTGTCATTAAGCATGAAGTTTCTGATGGGGAAGACTCCATTATATAGGCAGAGAGAGGACCAGTTTCCTATTAGGGTTTTAGATTACGGTAATCTCGACCTTCCATCAAGGTTGAGTAAATATGGAAAGACTCCTTATTTAGTCCGATATTATTGTGATAGCATATCTCTATAAGATTCCGATTTCCAATAAGACCATAATTATGAGGAAGAAATATTAGCATAATAATAGAAAAGATATATTACATATCCCGTAATATTATTATATCATAAAATATTCTTACACTTCCTGCATTCCTCCCTCTGTTTCCATTGTCGGCGTGTCATCTGATCCGACTAAGATAATCTCCTCTCCTTCTGATTTTTGTGCGCCAATTCCTCAATTCATATTACCCAAAATCCTCCTCCCTTAACCCTCTTACAAGAAACTACCCACAGTTCATGGAGAAATTAGCAAGAACAATAACAATGGTGATCATACCAACAACATGCATAATGATGAAAACTAGAGGAATTAAAACTAAAACAACGAAAGAAACTACGATAACCAAATGAAACTACCAAACAATCTAAAAACAATGCAAGAAAAATCAAGGAAAACGATGTAATAAAGAGAAAGTAAGAGTAAAAATTAATCTAGAGAAAAGGGAGAGGAAGAGAGTTATACCAACAATGGAGGAAAACTAGAAATAAGAAAGATGAAGATGCATGTAAATAAAGGTGAAGCCTTGATGAAGAAAACAAAGGATTTGTCACTAATCCTTTGATAATCTTCAAAGAATTTCTTGATTAAAACTAGAATTCCTTACAATAGCTTAAGTCTAAATTTAGATGAAAAAGATGAAGATTGATAAAAACTAATATCTTTTTTTTTTAATTCTATATGTTAATCGTGCTTTTTAAAAAATACATACGGTAATCCTCTATTCTCCTCGTACTTATTAATGTGATCCTTAAATTTACTTTCGTCAATGTTGTTTGTTAAAGGGTGCGTATTTAAAAAGGACTTTTGTATACATCGTTTTTTCTTCTATTTTTCACTCGATTTGCATCCGAAATTTAGAATCACATCTTTATCACCATCATCTTTATATATAAATTATAATGTCTCATTAACGTAATTCTCCACAAATTTAGTACTTATTTAGAAGATCAACTTGCTTTTAATCCCAAAGATTATATAGTGGGTGACTCTAGATCTTGCCAAAGATTTTCAATATTGAAAATAATTTCCATTTCGGGGGGGGGGGGGGGGGGGGGGGGGTTAGTATAGAACTGTTGTTTAGTTGTACAATAAGATCAAAATACTTGACAAAATTGACAGTGAATTGCATTTGCTATGTTGGTTGTAGGGTGAATGGTTTGAGGCAAATGGCTGGAGTTCGATTCATCCCCTCCTTCGTTTTCTAATTTTTTATTTTCTTAATTTCTTTACCGTTACATTGTCCATGTCCCATTCACTTTTTCATTAATCGATGGACTCTTTCCTACTCCATAAATCCTATGATCTTATACTCCGTAAATTTTAGTACACAAACTTTTACCATCAAAAGGCAATGACGAATAATTTTTATTTTTACCAACCAAATAATTATTTTCATCTTTTCCTTGCTCTTATATTGAGTCATATAATCATATTCCAAAAATCATTTTGAAAATTCTACGTAAGTTTCTTACGGTTTTTTTTACAAGTCTTAAAACTCGGATTTTATAAACGAAATTTATCTAGTAATTTCTATAGTTTATTTGTCATTTAATGGCCTAAGTGCCTAAGGCGTTGAGGGTATACAATTAATGCGAAATACTAATTAATATAATTGGGAGGAATATAATCTGAAAATGAGAAAAAATGCTGATAACAAAATTTTTGCTCAATTATAAAGTCCATAAAGGGTACTCATTATAATAACTTTCTTCTTTTATATTTTGGCTTCTGTATATTCTTTTATAATCTATCGTTAAATTTTTATTACCTTATGAGTAATGACTAATCAGTATAATTAGGTAAGAATATACAAATCAAATATTTTTACAAGAAAATACAAATTTAAGTTATCACTGATTTGTAAGAATATGGTGTATGGAGTAACATTTTGTTTAAAATTATACTCCCTTCCATATATAAGTCAAAGGGGACGGACATATAGATACGGAGGGAGTACTACAGGAAAAAAATCGAGTGTGCATAAAATAAGGGCCTCATTTTCTAATCTCGCACTAGGCCTCTACAAACTTTGAGACGACCCTGTTATAGAAGAAACCACCTAATATGATGTGGGACAACTCTAGTTCCCAATTCACACTAAATCACAAGACCATATCCACTACACCACTCTAATATTCATTGTTCAAATTATATAAACATAATACATATTGAGGGCCTTCACTTGCTTGGATTTAAGTAAAAAATTAAAAAAATTAATTTAAATAAGTAAACATAAGTACTCCCTTCATTCCGTACATTTGATTGCCTTTTATATTCATTGTTGGGAGTATTTTAATCAAAGACAAACAAATGAACGAGACGGAAGGAGTATAAAATATTTTATAAAGATAAGTATAAAATACATATTTTAATTTTAAAATATTAAATTAAAAATAATTAGAATTTTAGAAATTTAAGAATTTAAAAAATTAATTCAAACATAAGTATAAAATACATATTTAAATTTAAATTTAAAAATTTAAAGTATAAAATTATGTTTTTAATTTAAAATATAGTAGACAAAAAAAACATAAATAATTTAAATCTCTACTGTTAAAAAAGCATTAAAGGTAGATTAAAAAACTATCAAGTAATTTAAGTCTCTACTGTTGAAAAAACATTAAATGTAGTAGATCAACAAGACTTCCAACTTCAGAGTTGAAACCAGCAACATTAAATAAGCACCCACTCCCTAAAGCAATTGTCTTCTCTGATGGAGTTATGTCCACTGTCCTACGGATTAACCCGCTTAAGTCTATGTATCCGATATGCCTTGCTAGAGGTCGATGTCGGGTTGACATATAAATGAGTTACGTGTCTGGTAGTCTTAAGTGGGCCCATTGGGTCACACACAATGTGTACGGGATATTATTAATATATATCGATATATTAAATATATCGGGTCAGTAGTAATACGGACCCAGTTGCGTTGTCGGGTTATGGTAATTAGTGTTATACTAATAATCTAATTAAGGTAATTAGAGTTATAGAAATAACCTAATTCTACCTTCTCATCTCCTATATAAGGAGGTTCATATGATGAACCAATATATGGAATTAAGAGTATTGACTCATAATATATTCGTCTTATAAAGAGTTATAAGAGAGATATAGAGAGAAGTTGTGAGACAGTCTCACATACCTTTATACTAGCATATATGTCGCAGTTCCGTACCCGTGTGGATACCAAAGGAGGCATCACGTTTGGGGTGCTTTATTCTGTCCGTGGGAATTATTTATTCTGTCCGTGGAAGATTATTTATTCTGTCGGTGAAGATTATTTATTCTATCCGTGAAGATTATATATATTTCTGGGTTTATTATACTTCTTATTAATACGCTGTTCCGCTGCAAATAAGGTATAATTGTTATCCCTCTACTTTTGTCTTTTCGGTTAATACTCGTAACAGGTCCTTGGGTTTAAGGGTTGTAACCCTACAGTGGTATCAGAGCCTCTGTTACGTAGTATTAATCTAATCGACGTGAATCTTTGTCTCATAATTGGTTATGAGGGATTCCATACACGTATTAATTTGATTATATTCTTGGTCTCGAGAATTGTTCTCCTTTTTTTATTATCTTTGTAAGATAAATAAATTAACCTCGAATTTCTTAAGTTCCGCCGTTATATTTTTTTTGCCCCGCATGTGTGTATTGAATTGTGGCCAATGACTACCTCTTGATTGTCTCATGATTATTTGATAATGTAGATGATTATTGTTGCCTTATACGTGTGACATATATAGGCATATGTAGTAATTGTTTGATGTTGGTGAGGAATTTGATGCTACGATGGAGTTGTAAGAGAAATTGTTCTCCCTTTTTTACGGTTAAGAATCGTAATTTGCCATCCTTTATTCACGTACTACGGCTAAAAATTGTTGTTTATGTCTTGTTTAGGGTTTGTTTTAACTTGCGAATTTAATTTGTTAAATTCTAAAATTGACTCGTAAAATTAATTTAAGATCTAATATTGATTATTTTTTAATTTAATTTTGCCCTAAATTGACCCACTATAATCCCAAATTACTTTGTTGACTATGAGACTAATTGGATTAATCAAGATTCGATTGAAATTTCGAACGTAAAATTACAAGAATTTATCGTTGACGATGAGACCTAATAAGATTAGGACAAGACTCGTTTAAATATGGTGGAGACGGAACGAAACAAGGTCAACTCGGTCGGAACGGGTGTGACTCGGTTGACACAAGTATGACTCGGTAGGCACGGGTGTGTCCCGGTCGGAACAGGATGACCCGGGTGGCAAAGGTTTGACCAAGACGACACAATATTTACTCGGACGACATGGTGTCGGGTCGGGTGACGCTTTTAAAGAAAAGTCGTTTTCTTGCGTTTGTGTATTGATTCTGAATCAAACATGGATTATATTTTATTTTTCCGAATCAATGAAAAATTAGTTTTCTAAATCGGTAAATAATATTATGCATTTTAATTATCATATTATCATAAATAGATCGAAAAAAGAGTTTCTCGAGTCTTATTTGATTTTGATAAATTGTTTATCTATATGACAATTATAAGTTGCAGATCGATTGTGAATCGAGTTTTGTATATCCGTTCAATTTTTCCGGGTGGAAATTGTTCCTCGTAATTGGAAAAATGAAAGATATTAGTAAAATTGTTCAAACCAAATAGTAATTATGAATTGTAATATGATTATAAGTCAAAATATGGGATCTTTTAACTTGTTTTATGCACAAATCACTAGTAACAATTGAATTATTATGTCATATGATGCATGATTTTATTGTTTAAGACTTGTGACTTGTGTGCCTAGAACTGATAGGTCGTCTTGTAAGTTGACCTAGGAGCATGTTTAGGACCCATAATGCATTTAAATCCCTCGCACAAATATTAAGTATTGTCTTTCCAGAATTGACCACTACAACAATTTCATGCCATTGGTTGAAGTGACTGCTTAAGCGGTGCTTTGCCGATGTGTGTGGACTGAGTAGGTGGGTAACAGTTACCCACAGGTTCAGTCTGGTTTGCTTAACATTGCTATCAAGTCGGACTTGGGCTTTGAGGCAAATAGTTGGTGTCATATGATGACTAATTCCGATGAACCAAGAATTACATAGAGATGTAATTGACAAGTTTGTTGTCTACCTTTACTTTTGGAGCTTGAGCAGTGAGCCCAAGTTCACTTGAGCGACAAAAGGTTTAGGATCTTGGAATATTATACGAACTTGAGGGTAGTTTGCATGATTTTATCTTAAAATTGTTTATGATTATTAATATTAATTATCGTTTTACATTGCATATAATGTAGTTGTTATTTAGTCACTGTTATCACATTTATTAAAGATGAGTTTGAATTGTTCAACCTCGTTGATTGGTATCTTGAGAATTGTTCTCAAAATTAGAGATACGGATTTTGTCCTTGTGAAGGATAATTCCGACAAATTATTACCAATGTTAATGTACATTATGGACTGTATAATTAGAGTCATGAAGATGATTATAAGTACCAAAATCAATTGTTTCAATAAAGGGAACCGGTCCCATTAAGTGAGAAAATGTTGAAGATGATCTAATTAATCCATGTCATACGATGACGTGATTATATTGATAATCAGAAAATTTTGGATGCTTCTTTCTAAAGAATTAGGAATTGAAATCGTTTCAATTATTCCTAAGTTTAGGTCCTTTTTTATGAATAAATCAGGTGACTTAATAAGATTTCTCACCTTTTAGCATGAGATGTTAAAAGATAGTTGAACATTGTATCAAGAAGGTAAATAGAACTAATGTTCTATGAGTTCATTAAGAAAATTGCTTGAGATAATGATTAATGAATTTAAGACGTTGGTTAAAGTAAGGGAAGAATAATCGTTGTCATACCCAAACTTGTTCCCAAGTTTAGATTAGGTAAGAAATTATTTATCATTAATGTAATGACAAATATATGACATTGGTAGATAGTTTCTAGAAATGTCTAGAAAATCTGCAAATCAATTACTGAAGTATGATTTTTGGTGTGTATGTTACTAAAGTAATTGTTACTTTCATTCTACTGTTTTGGTATAAGATACCAAATGCAACTATTACATTGTGGATGTGATGGCTCGAAGAGGGTGGAATAATGGTATATAAGTGAAGTGTTTTATGATGAAATGAACAAACGTTGTTATTTCATATATAAAAGGAAAATCACTTAATTTTACCATAAAGCTGAATACTGGAATTGGATAATTGTTGTTCTTGTACTAGTCATAAGCAAGGACATTAATTCTGTTTCATGTATGGGCATGAAAAGTTTTAATAAAAGTAGAACAATTGTTGAATATGAGGTACAGTAAGACTAACATGATTGTTGAGCTCTACATTCCTAGTAGTGAATGCTTTTATTTATAACATAACGACCAAAAGGATTCAAGTCCTACGACTCAAGTTTTACCTATTACGGCATTGTCCTTAATCCATGAGACAAGAGACATAAGAATAAGTTTCATAATGATGAAATTATAAACCTTATTGATAAGAATCAACTAAGGTAAATGGATCTTGTTTAGATGGATAAATGACATTTCAAGTGACTCCTATTAATTGTAGTGGGAGGGTACTTAGACTTGTTAGACCACGCACATACAGATATGTGTGAGTTTAACTAATAATGTTGCAAAATGGGTAACACGTATGGTTTTGTTCGATATGAATGAAACAGGGAGGAATTGAACTAAAAGATTGTGATCATCTTAGAAGTAGTGAAAAATGTTTCAAACTACATCGAACCATATTTGATATGATTTGGTTTATGATGAGTTTTGCTGATCTTATTGACATTTTAGAAGATTATGCATTATTAAAGTCTTTGTACAATGTTGATGAGATTGTCCATGTAAGTCGAAGAATAGACACCATATGAGATATGGATTGAAAATGTTCTTAAAAATCTTTTCTTAATTATCAAGTCTTAAAGTTTAGAGAAAATTGTTTTTAGAATTTAGACTCAATCATGACATGTGTTTTATTAGGGGTATTATGTTAATTCTACAAACCATCCAAATAACAAAACTGTTTTGTTACATGGAGTGATATGTTTCTTTTAAAAATATGTGATTTATGATAGAAACTGTGGGAGTAGAATCGACCTTGAAAATGTTCAAGATTAACAGGTGTTCTCTACAACTGTTGAAGAGGATATTGATGCATCCATGAAAAGTCATGATCATCTTACCTGTAAAATATTACCCTACATAGGTTTGACCTATGATGAAACAATAATGGGCAAAGACTCCAAAATTCACATAAAATCTAATAGATTCTATATACCATAACTAGCAAGTATAGACTATGGTTAAATGGGTCTTATAGTGAAGAATAGTCTTCAATATAAAGACGATGTAGATTGATATAAGAGTATCTATGAAGCATAGTTGGTAGTTAAGGATTGATCTCATAGTAATGACTATAAAAAACATTTTTACAATATTATGCTTAAGTCTATTATGATGGATTTAGCAGTTTGAATGTCATCGCTCATTATGATGAGTTTTGGACATATATATATGAAATACATTTCTTAAAAGGGATGCAATATGATGTGTGTGCGACACATCGTATAAATTTCATATTATTAAAATTGCTAGGCAAATGTGAATATTCCGATTTGATTGGAGCCTGGAGCAAGTATCTTCATTCTCAATGTGAAAATTCAAAGATGTTTGTTTTCCTTTGAGACGAAGAGAGACAAAGTGTGTACAAGAGACTAGTGGGAGTACATTTATCGTTATGATTTGGTATGTAAGTGACATACTTCTCTAATTAAATGACATTTGGTTGCTTTAGTCTATGAGACTTTGCAAGAAACGTGTTTATTATGTGCTCGTGTGACGAGTAGATACTAATCTGGTGAGTGTCACTAGAATGCTATCTAAGAATTGTTCCTTTGCGCTTAAGAAGCAAAGGGGGAATTATTTAAGAGATGCGCTTGATGTGATAAGAGAATTATTGTAAACAAGTTACAACGATTCATATTTCAAAATAGACAAAGATGACATGAGATTGTAATCTCAGTATATTTTGTTTGGGATGAGCAGTTGTGTGTTGGAATGGTTCCAAAGGACAACTTTATGACTAATATTATAACTAAAGTTAGTGTTCTATTACTTTTGAAGCAAATAGACGTTTGATTACGAATCAAGCACTCAACTTTAAAGTTTATGAAGCAATTTGTTGCTTATGAAACTAACAGTTTACCTTAATTGAGAGAAGGTAGATTGGTTATATGTTTGTAAATAACCGATACAAATGTTGTATGTCCCGAAACCTCCTCTACATAAAGATCATATTGTTATGATTGGTATAAGACGCATGGGCGAGTGGTCTTAGTACTTTTAGAGGTGTTTGGTTTAGTGGGAGTTATTATGATAATTAGTATATGTATGACATATTATCATTTGGTTAATGTAACCGAGTTTTGTCCCTAAATAATTTACATTGATGAAATAGATCACTAAGTACGTGACTTAGTCTTGGAACTCTATTTGGATGATGTAATTATTTTGTCTCTAGTCAGGGTATTGTGTTGTGACATTTGAATACCTTTAAATGACTAGTGTGTGAGTTGGTTGATGACTAAGTTCCTTGAGTCATAGGTATTGAAATACTAAACCAGGCACACGGGTGTATGTTGGGAACATTCATTAGACAGACCCGCCGAAAAGGATTTTACTAAGATTTCGCTTAGTGTCAGTAAAGTTCTTTGCAAGTTATGAACTTGTACGGTCTTTAGACCTGAGTCTTTGACTATTCTATACATGTGATGTGTATGCTTTGACACTATTCCTCGTCAGCTGTGAAAGGGGGCTATGGATGGTTATTGGGCATGCATGGATCATGTGATAGTATGTGGTTAGACAAGAGGGGATTTGCTCTTCCTTTATTGAAAGGAATTTATTGTTTCTTGGCCACTCGAAGAGTGTGACTTGTACAAATGCGTGGCCGCGCTCAGATAGGATGATTGTCATCTATCTGCTCTTTTAACAAGTCAACTCAAAGATTCGAGTAAAAGATTGAGATATGTGAGGATGACACTTCTTCTTACCTCATTCTCAATTGGAGACAATAGTAGCAAAGAGACTTAACGCCGTTCTTGAGAGGACATGTAAAAGTGGGAGACTGAAGGATTTATGTCCACTGTCCTACGGATTAACCCGCTTAAGTCTATGTATCCGATATGCCTTGCTAGAGGTCGATGTCGGGTTGACATATAAATGAGTTACGTGTCTGGTAGTCTTAAGTAGGCCCATTGGGTCACACACAATGTGTACGGGATATTATTAATATATATCGATATATTAAATATATCGGGTCAGTAGTAATACGGACCCAGCTGCGTTGTCGGGTTATGGTAATTAGTGTTATACTAATAATCTAATTAAGGTAATTAGAGTTATAGAAATAACCTAATTCTACCTTCTCATCTCCTATATAAGGAGGTTCATATGATGAACCAATATATGGAATTAAGAGTATTGACTCATAATATATTCGTCTTATAAAGAGTTATAAGAGAGATATAGAGAGAAGTTGTGAGACAGTCTCACATACCTTTATACTAGCATATATGTCGCAGTTCCGTACCCGTGTGGATACCAAAGGAGGCATCACGTTCGGGGTGCTTTATTCTGTCCGTGGGAATTATTTATTCTGTCCGTGGAAGATTATTTATTCTGTCGGTGAAGATTATTTATTCTATCCGTGAAGATTATATATATTTCTGGGTTTATTATACTTCTTATTAATACGCTGTTCCGCTGCAAATAAGGTATAATTGTTATCCCTCTACTTTTGTCTTTTCGGTTAATACTCGTAACAGGTCCTTGGGTTTAAGGGTTGTAACCCTACATTCTCTCCTTCCCCATACATATTAGTACCCTATTCCAACCATCATTCTCATATTTATGTCGTCCCTCATGTTCTTATTCTTCTTTATTCCATGGAAAAGAAACTATATATTACTCCACCATGTCTCAAATTCACCAAAATAAATTATTATCCAACTAAAGCTAGGTGTGTTAGACTTAAGCACGCATATTAATATGTGAGTTGTCCATAGATGGAGAAGGCCGGATATGAATGACCAAATAATACACTAATGGTATATGGGTAGCAAACGGTGGAGATGAAGAGCGGTGAACGGTGAAGCTTGGAGGTAGATAAAGGTGAGGCGTTGCAATAAATCATGAAAGGTAAATCCACGTCCATTAATTGTTAGATACTCAGTACTTCATGTTTGTGTTCGACATGTTGATTGAAGTTGGGGGTGTTATGTGAACCGGGTATTTGAATGATCCATAGGTGCCAGTCAAATGTCCCATAGCAGAGCTCGAGTCCCGTCTCATGAGCCATCTATTAATTGTCGACGCTACAGTTGCTTCGTGACTATTGCTACACCATAACTAATCTGATAATATCTACTTCTTAGAAAGCGAAAAGTTAAACGTTACAGGGTACAAAGTATTTACAAAAAAACAGCAAAACAAAACGAACTTGCAGGTGAATTCCAGTGTCGTTTGTTGGTGAGTAAGTTCAACGTCTAATAAGAACATTATTATAATGCCCCACCTGTTGTAACAGAGGCATGCCCGCTACCAATGGTTTGTCGATTATGCTAGAAAAACAAAACAAAAAGCAAACAATAGTAAAACTGACACACAGATTTACTTGGTTCACCAGCAAAATCACTGGCTACGTCCACATCGACAAGGACACCAAATTCACTGTTGTGGAGATGATAGTACAACACAATAGACCACGATACACGCGCTTAATAGCTCACAGCTAAGCCAAATGTACTACCAATTCAACCAATCAAATAGTAATATCAAACAGGAAAGAGACTACCCAGATTGAGTTCGACCTGCGAGTAACTCAACAACGAGACGAAGGACAAATGATCTTGCTGCCAACCAAGATACGAACAAACTCCAAAAGTCTCCAACGAAGAAGAGATTAGTAGAACTACCAATAAATAGGGACTGAAAACAAATTTGGTTTTCCCCTCAAGAAAATCTCACAAATCAGTCCGCCTCTATATTTGTGCTCTCAAATCATCTCTCTCTTAATTAACTTAGAAACAAGTCGGGTCTTTATATAGTATTATTTCATCCAAACTAGTTTCCTAAACTAATTAGGAAACAAAGACTAACCAAATACAAACTTTCCAAAAACCAAACAATCTTATGTAACAATTTTGTTACCAAAACAAGAAGATCAACTTTAGGAAAGATATCAAGGAACAAATCAATTCGAGACCCAAAAGGATAATTGCTAGGCACTTATTTCATAACAATCTCCACCTTCACTTGAATTATCCAACCAAATCAACTTTAAATTGCCGACTCTCAAGCCACTACTTGTCCTAGTAGTCTCCACATTGACTTGAACTCAACAAACAAAACGGACAAACGAACCAAGTGTGCCAATGTGACCGTACCTAGTACCAAATGTAGCAAGCTGAAACTACCAACGTGCTAAGTACCCAACATATCATCATACCAACATCGCCAAACATAGCGAAATCACTACCAAAACTCCAAAACAAACGTATGAGATACCAACGTCACAAATGATGGAATGGTGTTCCGAAACAAATGCACACAGACTCAAAAACAAATCTATATATATATATATGGAGTCGAGATCGGGTGAGAACCTATGCTACGATGAGAACTGTGAGAACCTCCTCCCACCCTTAGATCTTACTGCATCTTACGACTGAGATTAGAGTATATTCACTCCGCTTTAGCAAACAAGGGCTGAGAACTTGTTTCGGTAAATTTAAAGATGAACCGAATTTCGGTCCAGTGACTATCGTCGTCTCAGGTTTACTTCGAATCGAATCGAATAACAAGAAACACAGAGCCAACGAATTCCCAGGTTTTCCCTATTTTCATCCAATCGCACGATTAAATATTTCCTTTTCATCTAATTTCCACATATTTAATTTGGATTCTACTTCATCTCCAAACTTCTTAACTCTATGGTAGCATTGTTTCTCTAACCTAAGAAATCATGGCAAATGTTAACACCATTATTTATGCTACCATTAAACCCAACAATATTGCTAGAATTAGAATTAGAATTAATAATTGTATCTTCAGAAGAATAATCTTAGAGTGGAGGGCTAATTCTCAAATCAAGGTTCAAATATGGGCATTTCTCTGATTTTGGTTCCTGAATTTGTTGTTGATGCAATAAGAAGTTGTCACCATCCAATTCCAAGATTTCTTCTTTTTCAGATTTGTAATCGGAGCTGAAAATGAGATGGTTGGTGTCGTGACTGTTGTTGTTGTTGTCGTGGTAGAAGAATCGGGTTGAGATGCGATTTCATGGAGAGGTTTATGAGTAACAGGATCGGTTCCTCTGTTTTGAAGCTTACGTTTGATGTGGGTGTTCCAGTAATTCTTGATTTCGTTGTCTGTTCTTCTGGGTAATCTTCCCGCTATTAGAGACCACCTGAACCATTTGCACAAATGAATCAATAAGCGCCTAAACTGAAAACCTACAAGATGGTTGAATCCTAAGGAATTCATACACTCGCTTTTAAGTTTAAAACGAGTCAAACAGTAGCAACTAAAGTTAAAGTTAACTACAGTCAGGTTGTTATTGCCTTTAAATATTTCTCTTATACCAAAATGGATATGCTAAAATTGAGAAAGGGTACATCAAAATTAAAAAATGTACGCTAAAATTCAAAAGTGAGGGTACGCTAAAATTGAAATTGAAAAAGGGTACGCTAAAATAGAAAAAGGGTACGCTAAAATTGAAATTGAACAAGGGTACGCTAAAATTGAAAAAGGGTAGGCTAAAAGTGAAAAAGTGTACGCTAAAATTAAAATTGAAAAAAGGTACGCTAAAATTGAAATTGAAAAAGGGTACGCTAAAATTGAAACAGGGTACGCTAAAACAGAAAAAGAGTACGCTAAAAGTGAAAAATGGATCACTAAAATTGAAATTGTAAAAAAAGTACGCTAAAAGAGAAAAAGGGTACGCTAAAATTTGAAAAGGGTACGCTAAAATTGAAATTGAAAAATGGTACGCTGAAATTTAAAAAGGGTACGCTAAAATTAAAAAAGGGTACGATAAAGGTACGCTAAAATTGAAAGAGGGTACGACAATGGTATACTAAAATTGAAAAATGGTACGCTAAAATTGAAGAAGGAAATTAAATCGAGTAGGAGTTGAAGAAGAAGTGTTGTATTCCATATAAAATCCGTACAAAAGGAAATTAAAGAACAATATTTTATATGAACTCTAAGTCAATGAGAAAATTTGGAAAAAAAATGATAGCTGAGATTATTGCAATTATATTTGCCGACAATAATACTGTTACTATTGTAATGAAATAATGAATTTAATCGAATAAGTTAACTCATAAAATAATTAATTTTAAAAAAAAAAAGTTACTTAGGTTACTGGGGTCCCAATTGTGATGAATTGATGGATTGAAGAAAAGTCGATTGAAAAATTGATAGATTGAAAATTGGATTCAATGGTCGATTGAAGAATTATGGATTAAAGGATTACGGGTCGAAGAATTTTGTAGAAGACGAAGGAGTTACGACCTTACGGGTTTAAGGCTCAAGCAATTGTGATTAATTGATGAGATTAAAGAATTTTGAAGGATCCAACGAATGAGATTGAACACTATGATTTAATGGCTCGTATTATAGTTCTCACGGTTCTCATGGTTCTCACATGAACCTAAATCTATATATATATATATATATATATATATATATATATATATATATTATATATAATAATGATATTTTATTATATATATATATAGTCTCATTATATTTTATTATATATATAGTCTTACTCTTTAACATAAAATAATGATATTTTACTAATTTCTAACGAAATTAATTTAGTCTCATTAACAAACAAAGCATTGATGTTGCACTTAAAATAAAAAGTGAAATATATATATATATATATATTATTTTGCCATAAATTTTTTTGCCATGTGGCGTAAATATAATTTCTATTAATTTTTTTTTTATTAATTTTTTTTATTTATTACATTACTAATTGTTATATCAAAATCTTTTCATTTCTCTTTATTATTAAATGTTTTATTAATTAACTTATTAATTTTTATCCACAAACATTTCATTTCCCTTATTGTAAAATGGTGTAATAAATTTTTGGATTTTTCTACGTTGTACCCTTCTATATTTCCGTTTTCTACCATATACCCCTCCTATTTTCTAAACCCCCACTTATACTCCTTAGTTCAGTAATTTCATTAAACGTGACCTAATTACAATTATTCTACTCAAAAATTCTAATTAAATTTCATCTCTATCTCCTATGTTTTCTCTAATTCTAATTTTGCATGCATAGTTTCTAATTTTTTTCTTCATTTTATTATAATTCTTTCACTTTTTATTTTAAGTGCAACATCAATGCTTTGTTTGTTAATGAGACTAAATTAATTTCGTTAGAAATTAGTAAAATATCATTATTTTAAGTTAAAGAATAAGCTGGGGAGAAAATGGAGGAAAATGAATAAGTTAAAAAAGAATAAGAAGTTGATATATAAAATGAGCTAAATGGAGAATATTAATGAAATGGAGGAAAAGTTGGGGAAACTTGAGGGAATACATGTCAATGTCGTCAAAACTGGTTATGGTCATAGCCTAGAGTCATTGTCAGGCCATCTAATTAACGAAGCATTAGACGGATATTTGTGAATAGGTCACGTTTCATGAAGTTAATAAACTACAGGGGTATTAGTGGGGGTTTTGAAAATAGGAGGGGTACATGGTAGAAAACGGAAAAACAGGAGGGTACAACGTAGAAAACCCCTAATTTTTTTTAGAATAAGATTTTCCATTTGTTAGGTGTTTGCTATTTTATTCCTCTTACATTTAAAATTTATTACACTATTAATTTCTTTCATAATAATGTATTTCCTTTATTAATAAATTTATTATTACTAACATTTTTTTACTCACAAACTTCTCATTTACTTCTATCTAATAATTTTTATATTATTATATATGGTATTAAGTTTTATTTTTAATAAATTTACAATTATTACATTTCAAATTTATTCACTAGCCTAAAATTTATTCCACCCATCGAATATTTTTTTTAAAGCAATGGAAAAAAATTCTTAATATTTCACTTAAAACATTTGTTATATAAAACTTAATGATTTTAAAAAAAATTAATCATTTTGAGTTACACTTTTTCATCTACTTTTGTCTTAGGAAGAAAATTTAATACTCCCTCCGAATTCCTATTATTGTCTCACTTTCCTTTTTGGGTTGAGTTTGATTTTTGTCCAACTTTCCTATTTAGGCCATCAATGTGCGTGTAGACACCTACATTTGGGCCGTTAGGTGTCTATGGCAGTTTCCAAAGAACACCCGATGATGATCGGAAGCAAACGTGCTTTGACGTACTCGAATACGAGCTCAAAAATCATGGGCATTTGGCTTGGGCTTTTTACGAAGTACAAATCTCACAAAACTAACCTCAAATTCAGGCCCAGTGGGTCGTTCCCAGTCAAATAAGACTAATTTGGGTCAAAACCGACACCAAGGGCAAAACTATCTTTTAGCGACCGAGTCAAACTCCGGTCAAAGACATTTCCGAGACGTAAATATCTGCTGCATCACGCTGGAAATTCGGCTGGAAGTCTAATACTACAAAAAAAATCAGCTACAAAAATAATAAACAAATCCGTCCGAGATAGAGTTTGATCTCTAAAAGGAGCCTTTTACCCGAGCTAGACCCACTCGATCGAGTGGATCAGCCCACACTGTCGAGTAAGCTCAAAAACCCACGCAAAACCGGGATAAAACAGGGCACTCGACCGAGTATCAGAATCACTCGATCGAGTGACTCTTTTTTCCGGCCGGGTGAGATTTCTTTATCACCAAGTAACGGAATCCTCGTTCCTCTCGAATTGTTGCATTTCCTATCCAAAACAGCCTTTCTTCTCACCCAAGCAAGACTATCTGTTCTAGTCGGGATCGGGAACCTCTCCTATAAATAGACCCTTTGCACATCAACAACATCAATTATGAATTACAATCCTAAACACATCCAACACAATTACACATCAAGCGCACATACAATCTGACATACCCGAGAACACGCCGCTTTAACCCCGAGATCCGGCCACCTCTGCCTGACACCCTACACGACCAAAACCACCATAACTCACTTACATTATCTCGACGCTCCCGTGTCTAAGCCACATTCCGACGAGCCCCATTCTGAGAATACAAAGCATGTAGGTTGAGGGTGTAAAATCAAACCCCTCTTCTCCTTTCTCTCTTTCTCCCTCTTGTTTTTTTTCCTTCTTTTTCGTCGGTCGTCTGTCTTCATACGGGTCCAAATCACGTTTTTTCTTCTTTTCTAAATACTGATATTATCGCTACAATATATTTTCATACAAAGTAAAATGTTCTTAAAACACGATACCGACTCTATAAGTCGAATATCGTACCAAAAGAACTAAATTTTTCTCGTTGATGCTAAAAAAATCGTCACATAAACAATATACGACGATTTCGACGCTGAGAGAGTTCATTTTATTTTAATTCGATTTTCAAAACAATTTACAAAACATCTTTTCTAAAAAGTCTCTCCGAATATTCGATGTCGATCCCATGATCAATTGTCCAATATAACGAGTATCGAAAATTTAAGTCGAGTATAAATCGTCTCATATTTTTACGTGACTTAACGAAATTATCAGTTTTTAAAAAAAAAAAACAATTTCGAAAGCAAAAAACAAGTCGGACAGCAGTCCGTACAGGTGGCACTCAATCGAGTGCCTAGCCCACTCGATCGAGTGGCACCCCAAAAATCGGGCATAATGTTTTTTTCGAGACCACTCGGTCGAGTGCCTCAGTGACTCGATCGAGTGGCTCTTGTTTTATCAAAACCGTGAGTTTTTAGCATCATCCGAGTCCCGATAAAATATTTTTATGACTTCGGTCAACACGTGTTAAATCAATCACGTGTCATAAACTTTTCAAAACCATGCATCATATCATATTTACATCTTTTATTCAATTTGCAAACCGTTACTAACTTGTTTGTTCGTGTTTTCAGCAATTTATTTTATTGTTTGTTTTATTATACTAAAACGAACCTCGCATGCTAAAACAACTTTGACGTTGAATTTAGATGCATTAAATCGACTTAGCAACCCATTCAAATATTCACATGTCTAGTCAAAACAATGTTTGCATATCATTCATCGTATTACTAACGCGCGTATTTCAAAATCAAACGATATCTTAGTAGAGGCCGCTAATGTGCGGGCGGGGTTGGGTGTTCTTTGTGAACTTCCCAACACGTACCCTCACCCCTTACTCAGAACCATGGTGTCCGGATGTCCGAATCCATTGGCACACGTGAGTCATTCAATACACGATATCCGGTAATGTCGGTATCGGTATCAAATGCTAAGGGACGAACCCAATAAACTCTGACATCCGAATGGGCCATACTTTGTGCATGGCCCACTAAGATATAGAGTGGGTTCGAACGGGCCCAAACTCCCACAAAGTTCGGTGGCGACTCCACTTCGATTTAAATTTCAATTCGACCCATCTCATGTGGAGATTCATTCGCCTCCCCAAACCCGCGCGTGGCCGCGTCGCGGTGGACCTATATCATGTCCACAATTTGGCGACTCCGCTGGGGATTAACTGATGTGTGACTTACCATCGGCATCCTCAGAGTGAGACTCGAATAGAAATCGTTTGACTAGTACAATACGCGTTTTAGTTTTACGGTTCATGCATAACCCCTTCTTTTCCCGGGTCGGTACTGGTGACCGACGTCCCACTATACCATTGATGTAGTCCAAATTGGATATGTCAAAAGGTGTTCAAATTGATGTAGTCCCACTATAGCGAGACTTAGTATAGAGTATACATGGTGTCGTTATAATGCTTGCTTGACTATATGCTAGCTACTTGGTTTCTAAGGTCGTCTTTCAAAAACCGTCATTTTCAAAAATTACATACTTTTCAAAATATCCAATTTCAAAACCCGGGACATATACCGAATTTAGGATTTACGATTTCACTTAAAGCAGCCTATTTTTAGCCGGTATGCTACCCTTTTCAAAACTCATTTTCAAAACTACAAAACCGCAGCCCGATAACATTTTCCGATTTTTGAAAATCGGGCCGTCCTCCGGTTTTCCGGATTTCCTAAAATTGATTCCTTTGCAAAACTTTCCTCTTCTTAGGACTTCCCATATTTAGCAGTGTCGGGTCTTGTCATAGGTAGTCGAAAGTCTCTAATTTCGAAACTCAGTCGATTTTACATCACGGGTTTCCCCTTATCCCAGTCCGCCTTATTTGACTAAGGCAAGGCCCACGTACGTAGGACATACTCCTACAAAGGAGGGCCCGTTTACACATTCGAGTCTAAAAGTCTGGGGAATATCTCACATGGACCTTCCTTCGAACAGGACTCGGCTCACACGCCGAATCCTAAGGGAGGCCCACCTTGTACGAGTCACCCGTCTAGGTGTCTTTTCCGAGTCATTTCTTTTTTCAGTCTTCCTTTCGCTCGGGATGTGCTTTTACTCCAGGATTTAGGTTAGTTACTGATTACGCGGTACTCTTACAGACAGGCCGCCCTTCACCCGAGCAATGACTCAACAAGCCATAGACGAGTTGACAGTCGCATTGGCTAAGTTGGAAACCCAATTGACGACAATGAGGGAAGACCGGAATGCCATCCTTACCCGTGTAAGTGCCGTGGGGCAAGGGACCCCTAGTGGTAACACCGAGACCACCGGGCCGTTAGCTGAATTGGCCACCGCGGTCCACAAGCTGCAAGAACAGGTCCATTTGTCAACCAATAACACCATCCATACCGAGAATGCTCTGGCTTATTCCCCCCTGACCGACGAATTGCTCGCCAATCTCAACCTCACGGGCCTACCGATGTTCGATGGGACTGAAGACCTGGTACTCCATATCCGAGCCTTCAAAGAATTCATGGCGGTCAAAGGAGTGAAGTCCACCATGTTTAAGCACCTGTTTGCTTCTTCCCTTGAGAAGCATCCGAAAGCCTGGTACTACAGGCTCGATTCCAGGAAATACAAGACTTGGGACGATGTAGCAACGGAGTTCGCCCGAAATTACGCGGACAACACTGAGATCCAGACTACCATGCGTACTCTAGAGGTCATGGCCCAAGAGCCCAAGGAAGGTTTCACCAAATACCTTCAAAGGTGGAGGGCCGAAAGCGTGAAGTTGGTTGATAAGCCCAGCGAAAAGGTGTTAGTGGAGGCCTTCGTGAAGAATCTCCTCCCCTCTTACCGGGTCCATCTCCGATACGCCGTCATACCCAATTTCGCCACTCTAACCGAGATGGGTACAAGAATTGAAGATAACTTAAGACTAGAGAGCCTTACTAAGGCCTCTACCAAAGGGTGCCAAGGGGCCAGCTCGTCCACCAGCAAGCCCGCAACCACATCTGTAACCCGCAGCATCTTTGACGAGGTCAGTTCATTATACATCTCATCCAAAAAGAATACTCCAACTTGGGTATTCACTGATATAGGGATCACCTATACTTATGCCTTACAAAGGCTTTCCTCCAAGGGTCTGATCCAGCCGATAGGCTCAACTCCGGAAGTCCCGGTCGAGAAACGATCCAAGAGCTATAACATCCAGGCCTATTGCCAGTATCACCGAGGTAATGGGCACGATACTGAAAAATGCTGGAAACTGAAGCATCTTATACAGGATCTAATCGAAAGTGGGAAGATACCGCTACCCAGCGACAAACCGAGCAACAAGGAGAACCCCTTCGGTGCTCACGCTATTTTCACTGGAGAAGTAATCGACTGTTCTCATCTCATTTCTACTTTCGTCCCACAAATTAACGGGATATGGAACGATGATGAAGACGACGTTTACCTAGCTAAGGGGGAAGCTGTCCCCATCACCATCGAAGAAATCCGGAAGGCTAAAACCAAAGCCTTGGCCAGCACTCACAACGTCACGGCCGGCCCTTCTACCCCGGAGACCCGTCACTGAACTTTCAAGGATGGAACCTACCCTCGAGGCGCCAAACGCTGACACGACCCTAGTCAAGCAACTGAAAAGGGTTCGAACTGATCTTACCATATGACAGCTTTTGGTTAGTTCTCAAGAATATCGGGCAACACTTACTAAGGCTCTCGATCAGATCAAAGTCGACTCGTTGGTTACCCCCACTGAAATTGTAGCCACTATTTTGCCCCATCTTAAGGGCAAATCCAAGGAAGAAGGCCCACTTATCACCTTCTCCGAATCTGACCTCCCGCCGTTCGGGGCCACCCATAACTTGGCCTTATACATCACGGTGATCTGCCGGGGCAAATATCTCTCCATGACCCTGATTGATGACGGGTCAGCTGTAAACGTCCTTCCCTTAAGGACTGCCAAGGCCCTCGGCATTACCGAGGCTGACTTCCTTCCGACCGCACAAACTATTCAGGCTTTTGACAGAAGCCCAAAATCAGTTGCTGGGGCTGTTAAACTAACAATCATAACCGGCCCGATCGAGAAAAAGCTAGAATTCCAGGTGATTGATGTCACCTCATCCTTCAACCTGCTGCCTGGAAGGCCCTGGATCCACGCGGTCAAAGTCGTATCCTCCACCCTCCACAGGAAGGTCAAGTTGCCCCTACAAGACGGGGTCATCACTCTCGAAGCCACCCCCATAACTGTTGCAAGCTGCAACACCGCAGGCCAGACTAACCCACGAGGTTTCAATTAAGTGGGAATGATGGAGGAAGAATATCTCTTCAGGCCCTATTTCACAACTAGCATCGATACGATGCTACAAAACTTGGGTTACCTACCAGGGGCTACTTCGAGGCCATATCTTCCAGCTGGAAAGATCATCGAAGTCCTAGACGATGGTGAATCACGGTGCGGTTTGGGGTACACTATGACCCCGGGAAATGTGGACCAGGCAAATATAGTCAAATTTGTCACTCCAGTGTTCGAGGCTATTCAAGTGGGCCTCTATCAACCCACTATCACATATCGGGAATGCAACTATATCCCTGACGACATATTTGCCCTCGTTCAAGCTGAATCCAAAGTGGGCACTGACGGTAATGAACCCATGTTGGGGCTCTTATTCGTGGAAGACAAGGCCGTCCCCGCCCCTAAAGAAGAATTGGTCAACTTAATCCTCCGCAGCAATAGGTTTGATCCAACCAAGCTGATCTCTGAAGTCAGTGCTAACACCGGGAAAAGGGCATGGGGGAAGACTATCAAGTGGACCGACAGTCAGGGCCGAGTCTACAAGCTGACCACCGGTGAAGGGGATATGCCGGATACCGAATCCGAGTCCGAGTATGAGTCAGAGTCGGAGTCTGAGTCCAAGTCTGGAGGGTCCAGTACTAGGATTGAGTCTGTAACCCCTCTTCCTTTAATAGCACCCACCGGAGCCTCTGGGTCTGTACTAAGAGCTCTCCCTATCCTGCCACTGACCAATGATCAGATGGCTGCTCTTTTCGAGCTCTTTTCCAAATTTACTATCAATAATAACGAAATCCGTTCCGCTTACGACTTGTCTTATTTCCAACATTCTTTCAATTTCAAAAATTTTATATGCAATGACATTGAGAAACCCGACGAACAGGTACCTGTACCTCCACATCTGATCGAGCAGCTCGAACAAAGGGAATCCCGAGATCCGATAATTGAGGAAACCGAATCCATCAATGTGGGAACTAATTTAGAGCCTCAGATGCTTAAGTTAGGTTTATCTTTAGATCCTGAGGAGAGAAAACAATTCACGGATCTCCTCCAAGAATTCAAGGATGTCTTTGCATGGTCCTATAATGACATGACAGGGATAGATCGGGAGATAGCTGAACATCGTATACCCATCAAAGACGGGTGTAAGCCGGTAAAATAGAAGCTCCGTAGAATGAGGCTCGAATGGTCTCTCAAAGTCAAAGAAGAAGTCGACAAGCAATTCAAAGCGGGCTTTATACAAGTGTCTGAATATCCAGACTGGGTTGCAAACATCATGCCAGTACCCAAGAAGGACGGCAAGGTGCGGGTATGTGTAGACTTCCGGGACCTTAATAAGGCCAGCCCAAAAGACGATTTCCCGTTGCCACACATCGACATACTGGTGGACAATACAGCCGATCATGCTCTCCTATCATTCATGGACGGGTATGCCGGATACAATCAAATCAAAATGGCAGAAGAAGACATGAGTAAGACCACCTTCATTACACCATGGGGTACTTACTGTTACACCGTTATGCCATTTGGGCTCATCAATGTCGGGGCCACTTATCAAAGAACCGCCACAACTTTATTACATGACATGATACATAAGGAAGTGGAGGTTTATGTGGACGACATGATCGTTAAGTCCAAAGACCGAATAGGGCACGTTGCAGCCCTAAGAAAATTCTTTACCCGACCACGCAAATACAACATGAGGTTGAACCCTCAAAAATGCAGTTTCGGGGTAACATCGGGCAAATTACTGGGCCATATCGTTAGTCAGCGCGGCATCGAGGTCGACCCAGCTAAAATCAAGGCCATTACCGAGATGCAGCCACCCAAAACCGAAAAAGAAATAAGGGGGTTTCTCGAGAAAGTCCAATACATTAGCCGGTTCATTTCAAAGTTAACCATGATATGTGAACCCATTTTCAAGAAACTGAAGATAGGAGAACGAACACTATGGGACGATAAATGTCTAGCGGCTTTCGATAAAATCAAGGACATTTTGTCTGCACCGCCGGTACTAATGCCACCTCAACCCGGTCTGCCTTTATCGTTATACCTAACAACGACCGAGACAGCCATTGGGGCTATGCTGGCCCAAACAGTCGATTCAGAAGAACGGGCTATTTACTACGTCAGTAAAAAGTTCCTAGAATACGAGTGCAAGTATACAATGCTCGAGAAAACGTGCTTAGCTTTGGTTTGGGCACTAAAAAGCTCCGACATTACATGCTCAGTCACGAGGTACACGTATTATACAAAATGGATTCTATCAAATACCTATTCGAAAAGCCCATCCTTAATGGCAGGATATCCAGATGGACTTTAATGCTAGCAGAGTTCGATCTCAAGTTCGTACCACTAAATGCCATCAAAGGCCGGGTAGTAGCCGAGTTCCTCGTCGATAGTCCCGGATCTGAAGAAGGGCACACCGATACTTGGGCTTTTCCGGATGAAGACATATTCCATACCGATACCGAAACATGGGATTTGTATTTCGATGGAGCGTCCAATTTCCGAGGATTTGGAGTCGGCATTCCGTTAATATCACCAAAAGGAGAGCACACACCATTATCCATTAAATTGGACTTTGATGTGACTAACAACTCAGCCAAATATGAAGCATGCATTCACGGGTTGCAAGCCGCCGCTGATTTAGGAGTAACAAACCTCCGGGTCCACGGTGACTCATCTCTAGTCATCAATCAAGCTCTCCAAAAATGGAAAACTCGGAACGCCAATCTAGTGGCTTACCAAGCGCGAGTAAGGGTTCTCGAAAAGCCATTCCAAAAGGTAGAATATATCTATCTACCCCGGGAAGAAAATCAACTTGCAGATGCACTTTCCAAATTGGCATCCTTACTAAATATCCCGGAGCACCTAACCAGTATGCCGATCTGCGTTGAAAGACGATCCGAGCTGGCCTACATCCACGTCATCCAGGACATCGAGATAACTGATCCAGAACCTTGGTATCAAGATATCCTAACTTACTTGACTTCGGGAGAATATCCACCGGGAACTGAAAACCGGGCCAAGAAAGCCTTGCGAAGATTGGCAACCAAATTCGTTCGTACAGATGACGGACAATTATACAAAAAGACGGCATAGGGGGCTCTCCTTCTATGTATCGATAAAACACAGGCCGAGAAGGTTATGTCCGAGGTGCACGATGGTGAGAATAGGCCGTATATGAACGCTCATACGCTAGCCCGAAAAATGAGGCTCGGGTACTATTGGAACACCATGGAGACTGACTGTCAGTTATATGTCAAACACTGTCATAACTGTCAGGTTTTTGCCAATGTAGAACATATGCCGTCTTCCCTATTATATACCATGACATCACCATGGCCGTTTTCTACATGGGGTATTGATATAATCGGAAAAGTAAATCCTTCCGGGATGAGAGGTCACTGTTTCATCTTGGTGGCTATCGACTATTTCACCAAATGGGTCGAAGCGGAGTCATACCGGATCTTGAACGCCAAGCACGTTGCTAAATTTATCCAAAACAAGATTATATGCCGATACGGGATCCCGCACGAGTTCATCAGTGATCACGGGACCCATTTCCAAGCTGAAACCGCTACTTTACTGGAAAAATATAAAATTCAAAGGCATACATCTTCTCCTTACCGTCCCCAAATAAATGGAGCGGTAGAGGCAGCCAATAAAACAGTTGTACCATACTTAAAAAAATGGCTGAGAATTACCAGGACTGGCCCGATAAAATACCTTTTGCCCTTTGGGGGTATCGGACGTCGATTCGCACCGCAACCGGAGCAACTCCATACTATTTAACATATGGAATTGAGGCGGTCCAACCAGTCGAGCTAGAAGTACCATCCCTCAGGATTATAGTTGAGAGCCAAGTGCCGGAAACAGATTGGGTACAAGCCCGATACGATTCGCTAGTTCTTTTGGACGAACGGCGGTCCCGGGCCCGCAACAATATCCAAATAAATCAAAAGATGATACAACTGGGTTTCAACAAAAGGGTTAGGCCCAGAAATATCAAAGAAGGGAATCTAGTTCTAAAATCGATCTGTGCATTACTACCGGTCGACCCAAGAGGAAAATTCAAACCCAATTGGGCTAGGCTGTACTTAATAAAAAAGGTCTTATCGGGAGAAGCGGTAATGCTGACAGACTTGGACGGGAATGAATTCGTCAACCCAACCAACTGGGACCAGTTGAAGCGCTACTACCCATAAACCCTCTCTCAATATCATTTGCAAAAAGTTTGTAAAAATTCGTCTTTTTATAAACTTTCAAAAAATTATAAGCAAGTCAATGAGCTAAGATTATTTATCCTACTGTCGCACATATCGAACTAATAGTCTTGGTGTATTTCAAAAATTGCAAAAAATCTATGTTTAAACTATGTTTGGTTTGATTCCACTAACTGTGGATACGTAGGCAACCCTTTAAAAGGGTACAACCATTGGAATAGCGAAAGCACGGGAACGGTATTCACTAATATGTCTTTTATTAAAAACCCGATAAACTCGGAAATTTCAAAATTACATCACACAATAAAAACAAAAAAAAACCAAAAAAATAAAAAGCACACCACAAAAAATAATAGTAGTACTTAGATAATAAAACTAAGGAGACTAGCACTTAGGGCATTTTACCCTTTCCCTTATCCTTCGGGTCACGTGGAGCCCGAGGTCGACGGGGCGGGGGTGAACGTTCCCGGATCACTAAGGGGACTTCCTTTGCTCAAACTCGTTTCTTCGACTACGGGTCTTCTGCCATCGTGACCGGTCCAAGTCGAGCCCGTACATGTTCGTGTAGCCTGTCTCGAGGACCAAGTCGGTCCTGGACCTTTAGTTTTGGGCCAAGTATCCTTTCCAAGTCTGTCTGGGGGCTCACTTTTCCCCTTGCACTTTTATTACTGGACCCTTCAGCTTGAGTCCTAGTCTTTCCTTTATGACCTGACATCAGTCGAACCAATGTAGCCGGGGTCTCGCCCTCATCAAAGAAACCCCTGTTATCTTTATCTTGCTCCTTTCGCAGCAGGTCAAAAGCCTCATCAACCTTCAAAGCAGCTCGTGCTTTAGCAGTATCAGCTTTGGTCCACTTCACGTAGGATTCTGAAACCGAAATCAAATGAAGAGATTTGGGGATGGGCCAAGTTTGCCGGGTATACCACCGCTGCATCCAGGTATCGCACATCACGTCCGTTAGCTGAGTAGATTCACTCACGATCGCTTCAATCTCCGAGATTCTTTGGGTCCGACCGTACTGCCTAAGTATGCGATCGGGATAGAGATGAATTGTCTGCTTAAAGGATATAATGACTTGATATCGCGCCCTATCCCTCGATTCCAGGCCGGTCCAAACATAAATGGGCCACCATGGTACCATCCACCGGATCAACGGGCCGTTATGAAAGGACAACACTTCGTCCCAGTATTTCTGGGTATTATGGCGAGAGAAGTCAACGGTTCGTCTCCTTGTCATCACTTGGTTAGGGCGATATCGACTCACGTCAAGAGGAGGATCCACGATTGATAGCCTTTCAAATAGCCGGAGCTGAAAAGGAAAACAAAAATATAAGTTATCAGGTCAAAATTGATGTCCGCCCAGAGGCACTCGATTGAGTGCTTGAAGGTCACTCGGTCGAGTGGAACACCTGAAGCCAGACAGAAGGTTTTTTTGTGAAGGCACTCGATCGAGTGCCAGGGTGACTCGATCGAGTGCCCACTGTGTCAGGAAATCGCGGAATAAAATAAAAAATCAAAAAATTTCAAGGAATTGAGAAATCGAAAAAATCATAAAAATCCTAAGCGATCTACCTGTAATAAACGGGTACTCCCGGTCAATCAAACCGACGAATCCCTCTTAAGGTTATCCAAGCCTTGGATATTTTCCTCTGTAATTAGCCTTGTCGGGCTATGCTCTGTCTCCATCAGATCAACCACGGCGAAAAGTCGGACGTGGCCCATACAAGATAGCCAATCCATGTGACCCTCGAAAGCGTAAACATGGAGGATACAAAAAGCAAAGGCCCTACGGCTATGGACCGGCTTGACCCGAACATCATGTGGGTTCATGAACTTTTCAGCCAAATCAATTAAAGAAACGGTATCCCCCTCCGTCATACGAGATACCTCCATGTGAGAAAGTCCTAAAAATTCCAGTAACTTCCTCCTATGGTCGTGAACTGAAAACGGGATAGCAGGACGAAGTATGGGATTCCATCTTCCTATGGCAGCAATTTCCTCAGGAATAGGGCCAATCTCGCCCCGGGGAAGAGCAAAAACATGATAAGTGTCGTCCCAGTATGACAAGCAAGCGTCGAGAAAGTAACGGTCCACTTGCATCTGGCGGATCGTGAACAATTGAGTAATACCATTCTGATTCAAAATTACTTTATCAGCGTCTCTAAAACATCGGGACCAGTCTTGCAGCATTCCGATCAAGCGGTCGATTCCCATGACTGAATTTTTCAAAAATAAATAATAAGGATTTTTTGGGACTTGTTCTCTTTAAAAGGAGGGGAATTAATGAGATTATGAAAAACTAGAAGCGGAAGATTGGTATTTATAGTAGTTCTCCAATCTTTGGGATTCCTAATCAACGGAGGATTAGCATACAGGCCCCATCTCTTTTCTTCAGCTAGTATAGGAGTAGTCCATCCTGAGCATCCCTACTCCTTTTCGGAGTCAAAAATTTCGAATTTTCAAATTCAAAAATCCAAAGCCTTCTATTCCCCAGCGCGAGTCATTTTACCTAAAATGTTACATGTAAAACTTCGCATAATTATATACAGGTACGACTCAAGTAGCGACATACAACTCACTCCCCAGCGGAAAGCCCTAGGCGGCATTTTCCCTGGAACGACATGGGATGAGCCCATATATAGGCCCACCCAGGACTTATAAGACAAGTCTGAATCCCCACGGATTATCATCAGTTCAGGTATGGTTTCTAACCTATGGCTGGCGAGCCCTTCACGCGAGTCTAATGGACTATAAACGACCCGACCCGGAAGTCTGCCAGGTCTTAATCCTCGATTGGCCTGGTAGCTACTCTGACTTTCGCCCTGTCCAAGCCCTTCACGCGAGTATAAATGTAGACACCTACATTTGGGTCGTTAGGTGTCTATGGCTGTTTTCAAAGAACACCCGATGATGATCGGACGCAAACGTGCTTTGACATACTCGAATACGGGCTCAAAAATCATGGGCATTTGGCTTGGGCTTTTTACGAAGTACAAGTCTCACAAAACTAACCTAAAATTCAGGCCCAGTGGGTCGTTCCCAGTCAAATAAGACTAATTTGGGTCAAAATCGACACCAAGGGCAAAACTATCTTTTAGCGACCGAGTCAAACTCCGGTCAAAGACATTTCCGAGACGTAAATATCTGCTGCATCACGCTGGAAATTCGGCTGGAAGTCTAATACTACAAAAAAAAATCAGCTACAAAAATAATAAACAAATCCGTCCGAGATAGAGTTTGATCTCTAAAAGGAGCCTTTTACCCGAGCTAGACCCACTCGATCGACTGGATCAGCCCACGTGGTCGAGTAAGCTCAAAAACCCACGCAAAACCGGGATAAAACCTGGCACTCGACCGAGTATCAGAATCACTCGGTCGAGTGACTCTTTTTTCCAGCCGGGTGAGATTTCTTTCTCACCAAGTAACGGAATCCTCGTTCCTCTCGAATTGTTGCATTTCCTATCCAAAACAGCCTTTCTTCTCACCCAAGCAAGACTATCTCTTCTAGTCGGGATCGGGAACCTCTCCTATAAATAGACCCTTTGCACATCAACAACATCAATTATGAATTACAATCCTAAACACATCCAACACAATTACACATCATGCGCACATACAATCCGACATACCCGAGAACACGCCGCTTTAACCCCGAGATCCGGCCACCTCTGCCTGACACCCTACACGACCAAAACCACCATAACTCACTTACATTATCTCAACGCTCCCGTGTCTAAGCCACATTCAGACGAGCCCCGTTCCGAGAATACAAAGCATGTAGGTTGAGGGTGTAAAATCCAACTCGTCTTCTCCTTTCTCTCTTTCTCCCTCTTGTTTTTTTTCCTTCTTTTTCGTCGGTCGTCTGTCTTCATACGGGTCCAAATCACGTTTTTTCTTCTTTTCTAAATACCCATATTATCGCTACAATCTATTTTCATACAAAGTAAAATGTTCTTAAAACACGATACCGACTCTATAAGTCGAATATCGTACCAAAAGAACTTAATTTTTCTCGTTGATGCTAAAAAAATTGTCACATAAACAATATACGACGATTTCGACGCTGAGAGAGTTCATTTTATTTTAATTCGATTTTCAAAACAATTTACAAAACATCTTTTCTAAAAAGTCTCTCCGAATATTCGATGTTGATCCCATGATCAATTGTCGAATATAACGAGTATCGAAAATTTAAGTCGAGTATAAATCGTCTCATATTTTTACGCGATTTAATGAAATTATCAATTTTTCAAAAAAAAAAAACAATTTCGAAAGCAAAAAACAAACCAGACAGCCGTCCGTACAGGTGGTACTCGATCGAGTGCCTAGCCCACTCGATCGAGTGGCACCCCAAAAATCGGGCAGAATGTTTTTTCGAGACCACTCGGTCGAGTGCCTCAGTGACTCGATCAAGTGGCTCCTGTTTTATCAAAATCGTTTGTTTTTAGCATCATCCGAGTCCCGATAAAATATTTTTATGACTTCGGTCAACACGTGATAAATCAATCACGTGTCATAAACTTTTCAAAACCATGCATCATATCATATTTACATCATTTATTCAATTTGCAAACTGTTACTAACTTGTTTGTTCGTGTTTTCAGCAATTTATTTTATTGTTTGTTTTATTATACTAAAACGAACCTCGCATGCTAAAACAGCTTTGACGTTGAATTTAGATGCATTAAATCGACTTAGCAACCCATTCAAATATTCACATGTTTAGTCAAAACAATGTTTGCATATCATTCATCGTATTACTAACGCGCGTATTTCAAAATCAAACGATATCTTAGTAGAGGCCGCTAATGTGCAGGCGGGGTTGGGTGTTCTTTGTGAACTTTCCGACACGTAACCTCACCCCTTACTCAGAACTATGGTTTCCGGATGTCCGAATCTATTGGCACACGAGAGTCATTCAATACACGATATCCGATAATGTCGGTATCGGTATCAAATGCTAAGGGACGAACCCAATAAACTCTGACATCCGAATGGGCCATACTTTGTGCATGGCCCACTAAGATATAGAGTGGGTTCGAACGGGCCCGAACTCCCACAAAGTTCGGTGGCGACTCCACTTCGATTTAAATTTCAATTCGACCCATCTCATATAGAGATTCATTCGCCTCCCCAACCCGCGCGTGGCCGCATCGGGGTGGACCTATGTCATGTCCACAGGTGCGAACGAAAAAATTTATCGAAAACTTGAAATATGCCGAGAAAGACGTTGTTTTAAGAAGCTTAAAAAAAGAAAGAAAAACGAAAATAGACGTCACGGTTTCAGAGATCCGCGCAACTCGCCCGAGAGGGGGCGCGACTCGCGCGGGAAGGCGTCTCGCCCGGGACGCGTACGACTTGCGTCTTGGGCTGCTCTCGGTTTTGACTTTTCAAAAATTGTTAGTTTTAATAAACCACGTACAAATATGAATTAATTATACTCGACTTATATTTTCGATATTCGTCGTATTCGATATTCGATTATGAAATCGATATCGAATATTCGGAATTTTTATATAAGAAACGAAAGGATTTTGCAAATTGTTTTGTAAAATTAAAAAAAAAACAATGTTTGGTTCTCTCCACGTTAAAAATCGTCGTGTTTTGTCTCATGAAACTACGTGACGATTTTTTTAGTATCAACGAGATTAATTTAGTTCTTGTTAGATACGATATTTGACTATAGAGTCAATATCGTATTTTAAGAATGTTGCTTTATACGAAAATAGTTTGTAGTATCGATATTATGTTAAAAAAAATGCGACGACGACCCATAATAAAAAAAGGACGCACGACACGACTCGAAGAAGAAGAAAAGGACGCGAGAAGGGAAGAGAGGAAGGAAAGAACGGGATTGTCTTCTCGGAATAGAGCTCGTCGGAATGTGGCTTAGGCACGGTAGCGTCGAGATAATGTGGGTGAGTTTAGGTTTGTGTTTCGGGTAGTGAAAGGGTGGCGGGTGATGGCCGGTTTTTGGTCGGAGTCGGGTTATACTATCGGTCTTTCGATGCTATGTTTGATGTTTGAAGTTTGAATGTTACGAGATTGTAGATGTGTATGTCTCAGATGTCGGGAATTGAATGTGTGAATTGTGTGTCTAGAGGGTCCTATTTATAGGAGATGGCTAACTGCAAAGGAAGAAGGTCACCGGTCGGGTTGAGGTAGGATTCCGTCTAAGGATAGGAATAATAAGCAATTTGAGGGGAACATGACTTTCGCTTGCTTGGTGGGGAAGTCACAAAATCTGGCTGGTGTAGGGGTACTCGGCCGAGTACTCCTTGTACTCGGTTGAGTGCTCGGTCGGGAATCCTACCGGGGATCGAATTCCACCTTTTGACGAATTTGTTTAATATTTTATGAGGCTGATTTTTTGTAGTGTTTGGGCTCGATCTGGACTCACGGGAGTGACACGGCTGGTTTACGTGTCTTGAAAATATCTTTGACCGGGTTTTGACTCGGTCGCTAAAAGACGGTTTTGCCCCTGGTGTCGGATTTGACCCAAATTAGTCTCATTTGACTCAAAATGACCCAATGGGCCTGATTTTGAGGTTGGTTTTGTGAGATTTGTATTCCGTAAAAAAAACCCAAGCCAAATACCATTGATTTCGAGCCCATATTCGAGTACGTCAAAGCACGTTTGCGTCCGATCATCATCGAGTGTTTTTCGGAAACTGCTCTAGACACCTGACAGTCTAAATGTGGGTGTCTACAGCACCATATTTATATTTGCAATAAATTTAACGATTTAAATTTTGAAATTTAAATCCAAAAAAATCGGCAAGAAGATTATAGTTAAAATTAGATTTTTTTTCCCGTACTCACGAAATAAATATAATATGTTTCTAAAATTTTAAATACGTTCCGTATATAATTTTAAGGATGATCCTGTGGTTTTCACGGGATTAAAAACTAGCTAGTACTTTTATAAAAAGCATAATATTCACAAATAAATACATTCATACATTTTTAGTCAACAAAACTTTCAAAATTCTCTTATTCATGATATTTACATAAATACTCATATATAAATACAACCATTATTAGAAAAGTCATTTTATTAAATCTATCTATCTATCTATCTATATATATATAGTTAAAAGACAACTTTTGCCAAAAAGAATTTGCCACGTGGCGTCTTTAATATAATTTCTAATAATTTTTTTTTATTAAATTTTTTATTTATTACCTTACTAATTGTTATATCAAAATTTTTTCATTTCTCTTTATTATCAAATGTTTTATTAATTAACTTATTAATTTTTATTCACAACTTTTCATTTCCCTTATTGTAAAATTATATTAAAGCACATATTAATACACATTTTTGATTTTTTAATTTAATGACTTTTAAGTCGCCTTTTATTAAAACATATAAATATAGATTCATAAAGTTTTATTAAAAAAAATAGTTGCCCTTATTTATAAAAATTAATTTAAGTACTGTATTAAAAATAACATAGAAAAGAAGTTAAAATAACATGAACACACTTCAAGTATTTGCATTCTTTTTAGTGTTTTTATGTTCTCAATGGCTCAGTTAAAAACTCAATTTATTATCATTTTAATCACAGATAAATGCATAAGACCAACGATACTTAACACCATCTGTCTGCGGCCACATCCAACAGAAGTGAGATACACTATCTACTTTAACGGTGTCTTTCTATTATTGGCCGATGCGATAAATTTATGTACTATAATATTGACAATTGTCACTTTCATCTATATCATATCTTCTAAAATGAACATAATACTTGGACAGAAATATATTAACAATACGATAAAAAATCGAAACAGATAAAAAACCAATATAATGGAGAGTTTGAAAAAAAAACATTTGTATTTAGAGATTTCTTATTCACATTTCATTCATTCTATTTTATAAATATTCTCTTAAGTTTTGTTATTGTCCTTCATTGATTCTAATTTTCGTACTCATTTTATCTTTTCGCATTAATATTTACATACGATAAACCTAATCCAACGACAATCTTTTTACATCCATGGAAAGAATCAGGTAAATTTTCGCCCTCGGGAAAAGCTTTTCTAAGTTGCTTAATAAAGAAATCGAAAGAAGCATTCGACCAACCAAATCTACACTTACCGTTGTATAATTGTAGCAAAAAAGAGAATAGATTAAATTTCTTACACCCGGAATAAAGGTCCATGTCAACAGCTTTGACAAACATATGGTATTTTTCTATTTCAGTCTCAGCAGCAACAATATTAGGTCTATCTAACCCATCATATCATGATTATCATTGATTGTGTTTATACTTTCTAGAACACCGTCACTTTCTTCAACAATATTTCGGGTCAAGTTAGAAGCTTTTCTAATGTCAGATAATAATCTCAAGGTATCCTCGTTACCTCCACCATCGACATTCATATTATTATTGTCAGGTTCATCATTAGTATGTATGTTCATTTCTAAAACTTTAGAGGATAATGATTCACCATGACAATACCAAACGTCATAATCTACCGTCATTTTATTTATGACAAGGTGGTCATACATATGCACATTATCTAGAGTAAGACGATTCAAACATTTGGTGCAAGGACAAGGGACCTTCTCGTCTATATATCTAAAGGCGAAATTCAAAAAATCCATTACCCCACTTAAATACTAATACCAATTATCACTAGCAATCCATTTGCGATTTCTATTGTCCATGATCCTGATAAGATAACACATAAACTGTTTGAACGAAAAATCAATGAGCATAGTTTAAAAAAAGAAGATATAATTAACTATATGAGCATTACCACAACCAAATCAGCTGAAAGAAATTGTTTATTTTTTCTAATGTTGTGTATCGTACGTATAGATGAAATTGTTTACACTAGTAAGCTTCTCGTAAGTATATATGTCAAACAAAATATTTAGGTTAGGCAATTTGTCTAAGTATAAGTGAAACTATTCGAGGATTGAGTCGATAGAGTCATCAAATGAATTTAAGAAACAGTCTAACATACATCATTAATTTGAATTCCAGTAGTATATGAACAAATTATTGTTCTCGTGACTTTTATATGAGAAGCTTTTGAACTCGCTAATAGACAATCTTGGTAGCTACTATATTTTCAACTTTAGAAACAATATTAATCCGTTATTAATTAGTTATACTTCGTATCATTTATAGGTCGTGAATAGTTTGAAAACATGAGACTTTGACATCACAAAAATTAAACACCACAAAATTTAGTTTAATTTTTTGATAAATATTTCAATTTATTTTGACTATCCTACGCATAAAACCTTATGTTTCACTTAAGATAGCAAATTATATGGAAAAGTACATACAGTACTAATGTACTTGGACCATACATACATTACTTACGTGAAATGAAATATTAAATTGATCTTGAATCAGTGATATTGAAAGGGGGGAGAGTGGCAGAAACCCAAGTTGTGAGTGTAATTGAGCTTGATAAGTGTAGTTTGTAGTGCCTATTTCGTAGTGTTTTGGTCCCATTTTCCTTGTGGAATCGCTCCTTGGGAGCAATTTATGGGCTACTTATGCTTCCTCTAGTTCGTTTCAGGTTCCCGAGACCATTCATGAAGAGTTGGAGCGATTCCGACTCAGTACATACACTTTTCGGAGCCAACGAAGTGAAGGAACGATCACTCGATGCCTTGGATTCGACCCCGAGACCTTGGGACCCAATTTCGAGCCTCCGAGACCCGATCCCGAGTCCCGAGAATCGATGAGAAGTCCATGTGAAGCAAGGAGGGACCAAAAGGATCATATTGGAGGCCTACAAGACTCATCCCCAAGGGGTATGACCTCAACCCGTCCGGGACGAAGTGCACAAAAGAGGAGCTGCTGTTTTGGGTCCATCCCGACCGGGAAGGGGTCCATCCCAACCGGGACCACCTCATCCCGACCGGGACCAACTCATCCCGGATGGGATGGCCCAATTACAGCCCGTGAAGCATTGTTTCATCTCCCTTTGCATTGTAACCCTATAAATACCCTTTCTCTTGTATTCCTATGGGATGTTCTTCATTACCCACAAACCCTAGCCTAGTTTTAGCATAGCTCGATCCTCACAACTTGATGAGGGATGTTCATTTGGGGAAGGGGAACAACCCAATGACGAGGCCGTTAATGAATTCCCTATAAGGAGCGAGTCTTGCTTTGAAGAGCCTCAATCGTCTACCCAAAAAGAGACGAATGAGGATATGACTCTTGGTGAAGGCATCGTTGGTGAAGAATTGGAGGAGGATAGTGAGTTGGATGGTTTGGTGGAATTTGTGAGGATGTTGGGTGAAGTTGATAGCCTCGAGTTGCCCTTGTGCGAGAATGTGGATAAGCATCAAGAGCCCCTAGCTAGTGAACAAAGCAATGACTTGGAAGAGATTGAAACCGCCGGTAGAAGTTTCGATCCTCTTCTCCAAGATGATGTGGGGACGAATGATGAAGATGGGGAACCACAACTTGAGGAAAGTGTGGGGGTGATAAGTGTAGTTTGTAGTGCCTATTTCGTAGTGTTTTGGTCTCATTTTCCTTGTGGAATCGCTCCTTGGGAGCGATTTATGGGCTACTTATGCTTCCTCTAGTTCGTTTCAGGTTCCCGAGACCATTCATGAAGAGTTGGAGCGATTCCGACTCAATACATACACTTTTCGGAGCCAACAAAGTGAAGGAACAATCACTCGATGCCTTGGATTCGACCCCGAGACCTTGGGACCCAATCCCGAGCCTCCGAGACCCAATCCCGAGTCCCGAGAATCGATGAGAAGTCCATGTGAAACAAGGAGGGACCAAAAGGATCATATTGGAGGCCTACAAGACTCATCCCCGACGGGTATGACCTCAACCCGTCCGGGATGAAGTGCACAAAAGAGGAGCTGCTGTTTTGGGTCCATCCCGACCGGGAAGGGGTCCATCCCGACCGGGACCACCTCATCCCGATCGGGACCAACTCATTCCGGACGGGATGGCCCAGTTACAGCCCGTGATTGCTTGTTTCCATTCCTCCACCCATTGTAACCCTATATATACTCTTCCCTTGTTTTGTAAAGCTTATGCACTTCATTAGACATTAAACCCTAGACTACTTTAGGTTATATTAGATTGGATTAGAGTAGATTAGTCGGTAATTAGTAGTTAATCTTAGTTTAGTACTTGTATTAAGGGAATTCTTCAAGATCCATCCAAGATTGACAACCTTGGTGGTTTGTTTTGGGTTTTCTTCATTAATGCAAGTTTCAATCTTTCCTCTTCACTAGTTTGGTACAATCTTCTTCTCCTTTTACTCTTAATCTTGTTTATTTATCCAAGTTTCAATCTTTGTTCATCTTATTGTTCTTAGTTCATAGTTATCACTAGTTTGTTGATGTCTGTTTTGATGTTTGTGTTGATCCTTCCTGTTTATGTTAGTTTTTACATTAGATATGTTTGAGTAGTATCTTGCTGGGGTTAGTAGGGTGATTAATGTGTTAATTGGATGATTAAGGGTTTGTTGGAGATGTTGGTGGAAGATTTGGGTTTCCTCTTGGTTTGATGCATATTACATTTTGTTGAAATGCTTGAGTGACTAGTAATTGTAATTACTTGTTTTTCTTGCTTTTCTCTTGTGGGTAATAGTTTTCTTGTGGGTTCGGTTCCCTCACTAAGTAGCGAGAGCTCGGTGAGGACGACCCCTAGGTCGGTCTAAGTTGCGAGAGCCCGGATGCGATCTAGGCCACAATAACACGCTAGTAACCCCGTTTGTCATGTGCATCGCCAAAATGGGTTTTAGGTGGAACCTCTAGGTGTGTCTAAGTAGCGAGAGCCCGGACTATACCTAGATTACCCTACTACCTCCTTCACTCTAGCTCTTCCTTGACCATTCCGTTACCCCTTCGACCCCGACCTAATCCTAGCCCGTTTTCCTTGTTTGTTTTCTCCGTCTCCTTAGCCATAGTCTTAGCCTTCTTCCCCTTCTTATCATTCTAGTTTAGCCTAGTTCGTTGATCGAGTCTTGTATTTGGGTGACCTTAGTCTAGACGCCTCTTACCATCCCCGTGGATTCGACCCGACTTACCCTAGCTACCCACTAGGATCGGTTGGTTAATTATTTGACGGTTGGGATCCACGACAAATCCTACCATCAATTTGGCGCCGTTGTCGGGGACGGTGCTAGTTTAGACTTTGTTTTCCTAGTTACTTGACTTTGTCTTTGTGTTTGTGTTTTTCTTTTTTCTTTTTGTACCCTTGCTTCTTGTGTGTGTGTGGTTTATTTCTCTCTTGTCTAGTGCCCAAAAAGCACTAGACTTCTCACGTTTGTTCCTAGTCTACAGTTTGTGCTTAGAGGTGGTGACTATCTTCTTCTTGCAACTTAGAGCCGCTTAAACGGACGGTTGCTAGGGTGAGAGGTTTCCAACCGGGTATGGACTACGATTTTCGAGCAAGCATGGGGTTTGATTTAAACTCCACATACTCGGGAGCCGATATGAGCTACTCCTCTTCTTCTTTGAACCAAAGCTATGACATGACGTCCTCCTACCATAATCAAGCTTCTTGGGGTAATCAAGACGGGTATGAACTTCAAGGTTATGAAAATGGCTACCAACAAGTGAACGATTACCAATCCTACGATCATGGTGACTCTTACTCGAGTTATCAATGTGAACCCACCATGTTCAATCAAGATTCACCTTACGGAAGCCAATACCCCCAAAACCCACCATATTACCCACCACCCCAACCACAATATGAACCCCATGACCCACAATACTACCAATCACCTCAACCACACTACCAACAATATGATGCCTCACCCCTTGGGTATCATCAAGATTTTCAAGGAGCTTTAAAAGACCCCAATGATCACCAATTACCCGACACGGAGGTGTTTCATTCTATGCTTCAAATGCAAAGGAGCATCCAAGAAACGGCCATTCAATTGCAAAAAGAACAAGAGGAATTAATGGCCCAAATTCGAAGGGCAAAGAGGCAAGGGATGCTCGATTAAATGCATTATCGGTTCAAACCGTAATGTTTTTATCCCGAACATCGCAATTAGATGAAGGGTGCCCACTTGAGAGAGAGGAGCAACCTAACCATGAAGCCGCCGATGTAGTTTCCTTTGGAGGAGAGATTTGCTTTGAAGAACCTCAATCGTCTACCCAAAAAGTGACGAATGAGGAGACGACCCTTGGTGAAGGCAAAATTGGTGAGGAATTGGAGGAGGATGGTGAGTTGGATGATTTGGTGGAGTTTGTGAAGTTGTTGGATGAAATTGATAGCCATGAGTTGCTCTTGTGCGATAATGTGGATAAGCATCAAGAGCCCCTTACTAGTACACCAAGCGATGGTTTGGAAGAGATTGAAACCGCCGGTGGAAGTTTCAATCCTCTCCTCCAAGATGATGTGGGGCCTAGTGATGAAGATGGGGAACCACAACTTCAGGAAAGTGTGGGGGTGTGCATTGATGAGATGAGGCCAAAACCGCTTTTTGTGCCTCGTTTCTTGGAGATGAAGCTTGCTAATGATTGGAGGCGATGCTTAGGGAGGAAGAGGTCGGTGAAGCTCGTAGGATGGATAGACCCCGGAGACGACTTGAAATATGACTTTGGGTCTTGGGATTCCTACTTCTTGCCTCCACCTTGGAGGCCGTGGAGATTGGCTAGGCTCGAGCGCTTCTTGGGCCTTCATTATGATGTCGGTAGCGCGTTCGACTTGCTACTCCATGCCCTTGAGGGCTACGGTTGAAGGAGAGGCCACCATCCTAGGTTTGATGGAGTTCATAAAGAAACGTCATGTTGTATATTCTCCTCCCCTCTTTAGAGTACTTGTGTTTGTATTTGTTTGATTTTTCTCTTGATTTTTGTTGTTTTGTGAAGCTCTTGTAATTGATTTGGTATTCTGATGAGCGATGTGAGGGAGTGAATTTGATGTGTATTTTGAGTTTATTGTGACAGGTGAAGTGAAGGTGACTCCTAGAAAGGAGTGGTTAGTGATAGAGCTTAGATCGTGAGTAAGGAAGTCGGTTTTTGGGGTCATGGGAGTCATGAATATCCTTCCCGACCGGGAAGGGTGTGTCGTCCCGACCGGGATGGGGCCGTCCCGATCGGGATGAGGGTGCCAAAAATCGAGTCCACTGGAGTGTCATCCCGATCGGGAAGGAGGCTTCCCGACCGGGAAGGGTTTATCAACCCGACCGGGATCATCCATCCCGACCGGGATGGTCCCCTACTCCTTTTTGGTGCCTCTTCTTCGACATTCAAGCCCACCCAACCATTATATACCCCCACCCAACCTCCCTACCTTCCTTGCTCATATCATACCACCCATGTACCTCATTTACATACCTTAACCTCATTTCCTCCTCACTTTAGACCGATATTCACATCAAATCCCACCCCCTCGCACCATTACTACCTCTACCATGCGGTTCTATCAAGCTTGAAGCGGGATAGCAATGATGAAGACAAGCAAGTGCCTATATTGATCTATGAGAAGATGGAGAGAGTGAGTTGCTAACCTATGGTACGGCAACTATCCTTTCTTTTCCGTTTTTGTTGTTGCTTGTTTTCCTTTGTTTATTCCCTTCCCCTTGAGTCATGGTATCTTAGTGGCCTTCGAGGCCTTGGTATATGGTTGCTCCCGACTGTCGATGATGTGACTACATCGAGAGTCATTTCAAAATCCAAATTTACAAGTTTTTCACCCTTTTTTGTCGGATTTAGTCGGATTTGGGCGGAATCCGGGCTAGGTGACTTGATTACACCTAGTCCTCCCCTCCCATTTCCTTTTATTCTTTCTTTTTATTTCTTCCCCCATCCATATCTTTTCTTGTCTCGGCCCATGGTGACTTGACTACACCCCGGCCGGACACATTCTACCATTTTCTCCACTTTTATTTTTGATTTTTTAGCTTTATTTTCGTAGTTTCTTTTCTTTTGTGCTCCCATGCACTACGGTCGAGCATGAGGACATTGCTCGGCTTAAGTGTGGGGGAGCGATATTCTATCGTAGTTAGTTTTATTTTCGTAGTTTTTCTAAAAATCTTTAAAAATCCTAAAAAATTGAAATTTTTTCATAAAAATCAAAAAGATTTTCTTTTGTGTGTTTTTCTTTTGTGTCGTATATTTGTTTTGTTGTGTGTTTTGCCTCCCTTTTCCTTATAGGTTGCTTAATCATCATTAGTTTTGGAAAGCTTTCAAGACATCCGGTAACATCTTCTATCCCTTTCCCTCTTTATTTCTTGTGAAGTCTGGAGAAAGATTGTGATGTGGTGTGCTCGGGAGGAGCTTTGTAATGTTTGATGTTGGTTGGTTGCTTGTTTGGAAATTTGGGGTGGTGTTTGCTTTGTTTATGTGTTTGTCTTGTCTTGTTTTATTTTGTTGCCTTTTTGTTTCTTTTTCTTTCGTTTTCGTTGAGTCTTTGTTTTGTGTTTTGTTGTGTGTCTTGTGTGTAAATGGTTTTCAAAAACCCGGTTTAGAGGCTAGTGTGCGAGTGTTTACTTTCCCTTCTTAGTAGTATAAATCGAGTCTTGGACTTTAGTCTAGTAGAATGACCCAAAATCAATGAATTCGTTGATCCTTTACCTTGAGTCCACCTAGCTTACTAGGGATTTACTACGGGATTTGCATTTTGACCATTATGACCACCCACGGTGTGAAAAGGCCTTGGTTGCCGAGTCCCGTCCCCTAGGTGACCATGTTCAGATTTGTTTGATTAGTCCAAGTTCTCCACCTTTTTGTGGGTTTGAAGGGAAGGGCCCGTCCCGACTTACCTATTCACCTACCTCCTACACATATACACACAATAAAATTGCAAATTGTTGAAGTCATCTTTCTTGTTGCAATAAGAAATACCAAAAAGCCGAATCAAGTCAAAAGGGCAAAGAAAAGAAAATGAAAGAAAATGAAAGAAAGAAAAGAATGAAGAAAAAGAAAAGGCACAAAAGCCAAAAAGAAATAGAAAAGAAGAAAAAGAAATGGCATGGCAAAAAAAAAAATGCAAAAGAGGAAATGCCAAAAGAAAACCCGATTCACAAAAATAACCCCTACCTCTCAAAATAAGCCTTTTTCCGACTTTTGCCGTGAAGAGCCTACCAAAGGACCGAGTCCCTAGGAAGGATGATAGCGGCATTAGTCGGTCTTCCCTCACTTTGCAACTATTTCCACTTTTTACTTGGACTAGTTAGGCGGTTTTGGACATGGGACGACCCTCTTGGCTCTTTGCTAAAGGGGGCGGGGTCTCACTTACCTACAGTGTCGACTAACACCGTGGTTCATCCTTTTTCCATCCCGCCGATCGTCCCGTAGTACGTTCTTAGAAGGTTAGGAGGAACCAAGGTAAGTTACCAACGTTTTTGTTGCTTTGTCGTCATACTATTAGGGTTTTGTCCATTTTTGTTTGTATTGCTAGCTTGGGAACGTTGTCACTTGCCTTGAGTCCTAAACCGGTGCTTCTTTCACCGCTTGTTTGAGGGAAGCGGTATTTCTTTTCTTTTGGGTGCAACCCTCTGTCTGTTAATTTGTATGTTTGTTGTTTATGTGTTTGTGTCCGGTTGCATCCACAGTTTTGTCGCAAGACCCCACTTGCCTTGCGGAGAGCACTTATCCTCTAGGTGCTCTCGCGTGAGTTGAAAGGGCGTTGGGTGCGCTAATACCCGCTCGGCTAGTCTAGTAGTTAGTTTGTGCTTACTCGAGGGCGAGTAAGGGTTAAGTGTGGGGGAGTTGATAAGTGTAGTTTGTAGTGCCTATTTCGTAGTGTTTTGGTCCCATTTTCCTTGTTGAATCGCTCCTTGGGAGAGATTTATGGGCTACTTATGCTTCCTCTAGTTCGTTTCAGGTTCCCGAGACCATTCATGAAGAGTTGGAGCGATTCCGACTCAATACATATACTTTTCGGAGCCAACGAAATGAAGGAACGATCACTCGATGCCTTGGATTCGACCCCGAGACCTTGGGACCCAATCCCGAGCCTCCGAGTCCCGATCCCGAGTCCCGAGAATCGATGAGAAGTCCATGTAAAGCAAGGAGAGACCAAAAGGATCATATTGGAGGCCTACAAGAATCATCCCCGACGGGTATGACCTCAACCCGTCCGGGATGAAGTGCATAAAAGAGGAGCTGCTGTTTTGGGTCCATCCCGACCGGGAAGGGATCCATCCCGACCGGGACCAACTCATTTCGGACGGGATGGCCCAGTTACAGCCCGTGATTGCTTGTTTCCATTCCTCCACCCATTTTAACCCTATATATACTCTTCGCTTGTTTTGTAAAGCTTATGCACTTCATTAGACATTAAACCCTAGACTACTTTAGGTTAGATTAGATTAGATTAGAGTAGATTAGTCGGTAATTAGTAGTTAATCTTAGTTTAGTACTTATATTAAGGGAATTCTTCAAGATCCATCCAAGATTGACAACCTTGGTGGTTTGTTTTGGGTTTTCTTCATTAATGCAAGTTTCAATCTTTCCTCTTCACTAGTTTGGTACAATCTTCTTCTCCTATGACTCTTAATCTTGTTTATTTATCCAAGTTTCAATCTTTGTTCATCTTATTGTTCTTAGTTCATAGTTATCAATAGTTTGTTGATGTTTGTTTTGATGTTTGTGTTGATCCTTCCTGTTTATGTTAGTTTTTACATTAGATATGTTTGAGTAGTATCGTGCTAGGGTTAGTAGTGTGAGTAGGGTGTTAATTGGATGATTAAGGGTTTGTTGGAGATGTTGGTGGAAGATTTGGGTTTCCTCTTGGTTTGATGCATATTATATGTTTGTTGAAATGCTTGAGTGACTAGTAATTGTAATTACTTGTTTTTCTCGCTTTTCTCTTGTGGGTAATAGTTTGCTTGTGGGTTCGGTTCCCTCACCAAGTAGCGAGAGCTCGGTGAGGACGACCCCTAGGTCGGTCTAAGTTGCGAGAGCCCGGATGCGATCTAGGCCACAATAACACGCTAGTAACCCCGTTTGTCATGTGCATCGCCAAAATGGGTTTTAGGTGGAACCTCTAGGTGAGTCTAAGTAGCGAGAGCCCGGACTATACCTAGATTACCCTACTACCTCCTTCACTCTAGCTCTTCCTTGACCATTCCGTTACCCCTTTGACCCCGACCTAATCCTAGCCCGTTTTCCTTGTTTGTTTTCTCCGTCTCCTTAGCCATAGTCTTAGCCTTCTTCCCCTTCTTATCATTCTAGTTTAGCCTAGTTCTTTGATCGAGTCTTGTATTTGGGTGACCTTAGTCTAGATGCCTCTTACCGTCCCCGTGGATTCGACCCGACTTACCCTAGCTACCCACTAGGATCGGTTGGTTAATTATTTGACGGTTGGGATCCACGACAAATCCTACCATCAGGGGGTGTGCAACAAGGAAATGGGGCCAAAGCCGTTTTTTGTGCCTCGTTTCTTGGAAATGAAGCTTGCTTGTGATTGGAGGCGATGCCTAGGGAGGAAGAGGTCGGTGAAGCTCGTAGGATGGATAGACCCCGGAGACGACATGAATGATGACGTTGGGTCTTGGGATTCCTACTTCTAACCTCCACCTTGGAGGCCGTGGAGGTTGGCTAGGCTCGAGCGCTTCTTGGGCCTTCATTATGATGTCGGTAGCGCGTTCGACTTGCTCCTCCATGCCCTTGAGGGCTACGGTTGAAGGAGAGTCCACCATCCTAGGTGTGACGGAGTTCCTAAAGAACCGTCATGTTGTATATTCTCCTCTCCTCTTTAGAGTACTTTTGTTTGTATTTGTGTGATTTTTCTCTTGATTTTTGTTGTTTTGTGAAACTCTTGTTATTTGGTATTTTAATGAGCGATGTGAGGGAGGGAATTTGATGTTGTATTTGAGCTTGTTGTGATAGGTGTGAAGTGAAGGTGATCCTAGAGTGGAATGGCTTTCGATTGAGCATTGATTGAAAGCTAGGGAGTCGGTTTTTGAAGCTTAGGTTAAGCTTTTGGGGTTTTGGAGGTCAAGAAGACCATGAGGAGAGCATCCCGACCGGGAAGGATGAGGCATCCCGACCGGGACGAGGGTGCCATATTTCGAGACTTCTGGAGTGTCTTCCCGACCGGGAAGGAGGCTTCCCGACCGGGAAGGGTTTATCATCCCGATCGGGACCATCCATCCCGACCGGGAAGGAGGCTTCCCGACCGGGAAGGGTTTATCATCCCGATCGGGACCATCCATCCCGACCGGGAAGGTCTCCTACTCCACCTTATGCCTCTTCTTCGACATTTGAGTCCACCCGACCATTGTATGCTCCCACCCAACCTCCCTACCTCTTGCATACCCTCACTTCATTCCCTCTTACACCGAAATTCACATCAAATCTCACTCCCTCACACCATTACTACCTCTACCATGCGTTACTTTCACGTTCGAAGCGGGATGACAATGAGGACGACAAGCAAACTGCTTATATTGACCGATGAGACGATGGAGCGAGTGAGTTGCTAACCGATGGGTACGGCAACTATCCTTTCTTTTCCGTCTATGATTGCTTGTTTTCTCTTGTTTGCCTCCCTTTCCCTTGAGTCATGGTGTCTTGGTGGCCTTCGAGGCCTCGGTATTTGTTGCTCCCGACTCTCGACGATGTGATTACATCGAGAGTCATTTCAAAATCCAAATTTTACAAGTTTTTCACCCTTTTTTGTCGGATTTCGTCGGATTTGGGCGGAATCCGGGCTAGGTGACTTGATTACACCTAGCCCTCCCCTCCCATTTCCTTTTATTCTTTCTTTTTATTTCCTCCCCCATCCATATCTTTTCTTCTCTCGGCCCATGGTGACTTGACTACACCCCGGCCGGACGCTTTATACCCTTTTCTCCACTTTTCTTTTTGATTTCTAGCTTTATTTTCGTAGTTTCTTTTGTGCTCCCATGCACTACGGTCGAGCATGAGGACATGGCTCGGCTTAAGTGTGGGGGAGCGATATTCTATCATAGTTAGTTTTATTTTCGTAGTTTTTCGAAAAATCTTTAAAAACCCTAAAAATTTGAAAAAAATTCATAAAAATCAAAAAGATTTTCTTTTGTGTGTTTTCCTTTTGTGTCGTTGTATCGTATATTTGTTTCGTTGTGTGTGTTTTGCCTCCCTTGTCCTTATAGGTTGCTTGAATCACCGTTAGCTTTGGAAAGCTTTCAATACATCCGGTAACATCTTTTATCCGTTTCCCTCTTTATTTCTTGTGAAGTTTGGAGAAGGTTTGTGATGTGGTGTGCTCGGGTGGAGCTTTGTAATGCTTGTGGTTGATTTGGTGGCTTGTTTGGAAGCTCGGGGTGGTGTTTGTGTTGTTTGTTTGTTTGTTTTGTTTGTTTTTGTTTTGTGGCCTTTTATCTCTTTTTCTTTCGTTTTCGTTGAGTCTTTGTTTTGTGTTTTGTTGTGTGTCTTGTGTGTAAATGGTTTTCGAAAACCCGGTTTAGAGGCTAGTGTGCGAGTGTTTACTTTCCCTTCCTAGTAGTATAAATCGAGTCTTGGACTTTAGTCTAGTAGAATGACCCTAAATCAATGATTTCGTTGGTTTCTTACCTTGAGTCCACCTAGTCTACTAGGGATTTACTACGGGATTTGCATTATGACCACCCACGGTGTGAAAAGGCCTTGGTTGCCGAGTCCCGTCCCCTAGTTGACCGTGTTCGGAATTGTTTAATTAGTCCAAGTTCTCCACTTTTTGTGGGTTTGAAGGGAAGGCGCCGTCCCGACTCACCCATTACCCTACCTCCTACACATATCCACACAATAATTTGCAACTTGTTGATTTCTCTCTTTCTAAATTGTCAAGAAATGCCAAAAAAGCCAAATCTAGCCAAAAGGGCAAATAAAGGAAAAAGAAAGAAAAGAATGAAGAAAAAGAAAAGACACAAAAGCCAAAAAGAAAATAGAAAAGAAGAAAAAGGAATGGCATGGCAAAACAAAGCAAAAATACAAAAGAAGAAGAAAATGCCAAAAGAAAATCGTCTCACAAAAATAGAAATCTCACACCTCACAAAATAAGCCTTTTACCGACTATTACCATGAAGAACCTACCAAAGGACCGAGTCCCTAGGAAGGATGATAGCGGTAATGGTCGGTCTTCCCTCATTTTGCATATTTCCACCTTTTTACTTGGACTAGTTAGGCGGTTTCGGACATGGGACGACACTCTTGGCTCTTTGCTAAAGGGGGCGGGGTCTCACTTACCTACAGTGTCGACTAACACCGAGTTTCATCCTTTTTCCATCCCGCCGATCGTCCCGTGGTACGTTCTTAGAAGGTTAGGAGGAACCGAAGTAAGTTACCAACGTTTCTATTGCTTTGTCGTCATACTATTAGGGTTTTGTCCATTTAGGTTTGTATTGCTAGCTTGGGAACGTTGTCACTTGCCTTGAGTCCTAAACCGGTGCTTCTTTCACCGCTTGTTTGAGGGAAGCGGTATTTCTTTTCTTTTGGGTGCAACCCTCTGTCTGTTTGTTTGTATGTTTGTTGTCTATGTGTTTTGTGTCCGGTTGCATCCACAGTTTTGTCGCAAGACCCCACTTGCCTTGCGGAGAGCACTTATCCTCTAGGTGCTCTCGCGTGAGTTGAAAGGGCGTAGGGTGCGCTAATACCCGCTCGGCTAGTCTAGTAGTTAGTTTGTGCTTACTTGAGGGCGAGTAAGGGTTAAGTGTGGGGGAGTTGATAAGTGTAGTTTGTAGTGCCTATTTCGTAGTGTTTTGGTCCCATTTTCCTTGTGGAATCGCTCCTTGGGAGCGATTTATGGGCTACTTATGCTTCCTCTAGTTCGTTTCAGGTTCCCGAGACCATTCATGAAGAGTTGGAGAGATTCCGACTCAATACATACACTTTTCGGAGCCAACGAAGTGAAGGAATGATCACTCGATGCCTTGGATAAGACCCCGAGACCTTGGGACCCAATCCCGAGCCTCCGAGACCCGATCCCGAGTCCCGAGAATCGATGAGAATTCCATGTGAAGCAAGGAGGGACCAAAAGGATCATATTGGAGGCCTACAAGACTCATCCCCGACGGGTATGACCTCAACCCGTCCGGGATGAAGTGCACAAAAGAGGAGCTGCTGTTTTGGGTCCATCCCGACCGGGACCACCTCATCCCGACCAGGACCAACTCATCCTGGACGGGATGGCCCAGTTACAGCCCGTGAAGCATTGTATCATCTCCCTTTGCATTGTAACCCTATAAATACCCTTCCTCTTGTATTCCTATGGGATGTTCTTCATTACCCACAAACCCTAGCCTAGTTTTAGCATAGATTAGATTAGATTAGTGTATATTAGTCTTTATTTTATCGTTAATCTTGGTAATTAGTCTTGTATTAAGGGAATTCTTCAAGATTCATCCAAGATTGACAACCTTGGGAGATTGTTTTGGGTTTTTCTCATTAGTGCAAGTTCTTATCTTTTCATCCTTTTCTAGTATGGTATAATCTCTCTTTTTCCTTCTCTTAATCTTGTTTTATCATCCAAGTTCCAATCTTTGTTCATTGTCATGTTTATTGTTCATTGTTTACACTAGTTTGTTTATGAATGTTATGTTATTTGAGTTGGTTCTTCTTGTTAGTGTTAGTTTTAACTTAGATATGTTTGAGTAGACTCTTGCTAGGGTTAGTAGGGTGATTTGGGTGTTTAATGGGTGATTAAGGGTTTGTTGGAGATGTTGGTGGAAAATTTGGGTTTCCTCTTGGTTTGATGCATGGTACATGTTTGTTGAAATGCTTGAATGACTTGTATGCATATGCTTGTTTTTCTTGACTTTCTCTTGTGAGTGATAGTTTGCTCGTGGGTTTGGTTCCCTCACTAAGTTGCGAGAGCCCGGTGAGGACGACCACTAGGTCGGTTTAAGTTACGAGAGCCCGGATGCGACCTAGGCCCCGATATCACGCTAGCAACCCCGTTTATCGTTTGTGTCGCCAAGGTGGGTTTTAGGTGGAACCTCTAGGTGAGTCTAAGTTGCGAGAGCCCGGACTATACCTAGATTACCCTACTACCTCCTTCACTCTAGCTCTTCCTCGACCATTCCGTTACCCCTTTGACCCCAACCTAATCCTAGCCCGTTTCCTTTGATTGTTTTCTTGCTTTAGACCTAGCTTAGTCATTAGCCTACCCCCTAGATTAGCTCGTCTCGAACCTAGTCCTAGACCGTAGCATACCTTAGTCCGACCTCCCGTCCCTGTGGATTCGACCCGACTTGCCTTAGCTACCATCGGATCAAAGACCTAGTTGGTTTTTATTTGGTGGCGGGATCCACGACAAATCCCCACCATCGGAGCTGCTAATGAATGGGCTAATCAAACTAGATGATATTGTGGCTGATGGGGAAATAATTTTTCAGTTGTTTTGATTAGCTGCTAAGTAATTACAAGCCAAATGAATGAGTAATCAAAATTTTGATGTTAATGTTTTCATAACTTACTAGATGGTATTATCTAGTACACAAAAACTAAGCTACAAAGACGACAATAAACCGTCATAATATAATACAACAAAATCGCATAAACAAATCAAAACTAAATTGGAACTATTGAGAGGGCCCTAAAATAATCCCTAGTCTATTTTCATAACCGTACGTTGCCATGATATCAGTTGATTATTTAGTGATTATTCGTAATCACTAATGAAATCAAGAAGGCTCTGTTTCCGAACGTAGACCACGTAAGGAAAGTATTTATACCTTCCTCCAAGGAAAGTATTTATATCTTAATGAAATCAACGTAGTTCAGATTTTTTTGTAATTTGCAATCTTGAAATACACCAAGACTTATGGTTCGAGATGTTTATAACAGTAGAATAAATAATTCTAGCTTCTGACTTGATTTTGAAAGTTTATTTTAGAAAAAAAAATGATTTCAAAAAACTTTTTGCAAATGACAATGAGAAAGGGCTTAAGGGCAGTAACGCTTCAGCTGGTCCAGGTTGGTTGGATTAACAAACTCGTTCCCATCCAGGTCCGTCAGCATTACAGCTCCGCCAGATAAAATCTTTTTTACCAGATATGGCCCGGCCCAATTAGGTTTGTATTTTCCCCTTGGGTCCACTGGTAATAGGGCTCGAACAGACTTGAGAACCAAGTCCCCTTCTTTAACGTTTCTGGGCCTCACCCTTTTGTTGAAGGCCCGTTGAATCCTCTTCTGATATATTTGTATATTATTGAGGGCACGAGATCGTCGTTCGTCTAACAAGACTAGCGAGTCATATCGTGCTCGAACCCAATCAGCTTCGGGTACTTGACTTTCGAGTAAAATCCTGAGGGATGGCACTTCTAACTCGACAGGTTGGACTGCTTCCATTCCGTACGTCAGATAATACGGTGTTGCGCCGGTTGCAGTACGGATGGACGTCCGATAACCCCAAAGTGCAAATGGTATTTTATCGGGCCAGTCTCGGTAATTATCAGCCATCTTTTTTAGTATGGTGACAATTGTCTTATTAGCTGCTTCTATTGCTCCATTGGTTTGTGGTCGATAAGGTGAAGATGTATGCCTTTGAATCTTATACTTAGTTAAGAGGGCTGTCGTCTCGGCTTGAAAGTGGGTCCCGTGATCACTGATAAATTCATGCAGGATCCCGTACTGGCATATTATCTTATTCTGGATGAATTTAGCGACATGCTTGGCGTTGAGAATACGATAAGACTCAGCTTCGACCCATTTGGTGAAATAGTCGATAACTACCAAAATGAATTAGTGTCCACCTGTTCTCGAGGGATTTATCTTTCCGATTATGTCGATTCCCCATATTGAAAATGGCCAGGGTGACGTCATGGTATATAACAGGGATGGTGGCATATGCTGTATATTAGCGAAGATTTGACAGTTGTGATAGTGCTTGACGTATAACTGGCAATCAGTTTCCATTCTATTCCAGTAATATCCGAGCCCCATGATTTTCCGGACTAACATCTGGGCATTCATGTGTGGGCCGCACTCGCCATCGTGCAATTCAGCGATAATCTTTTCAGCGTTAGTTTTATCGATACAAAGAAGGAGAGCCCCTTGTGCTGTCTTTTTGTAAAGCTGCCCGTCGTCGGTACGGATAAATTGGGTTGCCAGCCTTCGTAAGGCTTTTCTGGCTCGGTTGTCGGTCCCGGGTGGATATTCCCCATTTGTTAGGTATGTCAACACAGCTTGATACCATGGCTCGGGATCGGGTATCTTGATATCTTCGATGTCGTGGATGTATGCCGGCTCAGATTGTCTCTCGACGCAAATCGGCATACTGGTCAAATGATCGGGAATATTTAATAAAGATGCCAGTTTTGAGAGTCCATCCGCGAACTGATTTTCTTCCCGAGGTAGTATATATACTCTACCTTTTGGAATTGTTTCTTGAGATCCCTTACTCGCACCTGGTAGGCCACAAGATTAGCATTCCGAGTCTTCCATTTTTGGAGTGCTTGATTAATGACCAGAGACGAATCACCGTGTACTCGGAGGTTCGTGACCCCTAAGTCGGCGGCGGCTTGTAGCCCGTGAATACATGCTTCGTACTCAGCAGCATAATTAGTAACGTCAAAGTCTAATTTGATGGAGATGGGAGTTTGTTCTCCTTTTGGTGAGATTAGAAGAATCCCTACTCCGAATCCTCGGAAATTAGATGCTCCGTCGAAGTATAAGTCCCATGTCTCGATATCGGTATGGAAAATATCTTCGTCTTGGAAGGACCAAGTGTCGGTGTGTCTTTCTTCAATCACGGGACTGTCGGCGAGAAACTCGGCTACTATCCGGCCTTTGATGGCTTTCAATGGTACGAACTTTAGATCGAATTCTGCCAACATCAGGGTCCATCTTGATATCCTGCCATTGAGAATGGGGTTTTCAAAAAGGTACTTGATTGAATCCATTCGAGACAGCACCTGTACCTCATAGCTGAGCATGTAATGTCGGAGCTTCTTCGTGGCCCAAACCAGAGCTAGACATGTCTTCTCGAGCATGGTGTATTTGCATTCATACTCTAAAAACTTCTTGCTGATGTAGTAGATAGCTCATTCTTCGGAATTGACCGTTTGAGCTAGCATAGCCCCCATGGCTGTCTCGGTCGTTGTAAGGTATAACGACAGAGGCAAACCGGATTGAGGTGGCATCAGAACTGGTGGCGCGGATAAGATTTCTTTGATTCTATCAAAGGCCATTTGACATTTGTCGTCCCATAATATCCGTTCACCTATCTTCAGCTTCTTGAAAATGGGTTCACATACCATGGTTAGCTTTGAAATGAATCTGCTGATGTATTGGACTTTCCCGAGAAATCCTCTTATTTCTTTTTCGGTTTTAGGAGGTTGCATCTCGGCAATGGCTTTGATTTTAGATGGATTGACTTCGATGCCACGTTGGCTAACGATATGACCTAGTAATTTGCCAAAGGTTACCCCGAAACTGCACTTTTGAGGGTTTAACCTCATGTTCTACTTACGCAGTCGGGTGAAGAATTTTCTTAGGGCGGTGATGTGACCGTCCCTGTCTTTAGATTTGACGATCATATCGTCCACATACACTTCTACTTCTTTATGCATCATGTCATGTAATAAAGTTGTAGCAGTTCGTTGATACGTGGCCCCGACGTTAATGAGACCAAATGGCATAACAGTATAGCAGTAACTACCCCAAGGTGTAATGAAGGTGGTCTTGTCCATATCTTCTTCTGTCATTTTTATTTGATTGTACCCGGCATACCCATCCATAAATGATAGAAGGGCATGATCAGCTGTGTTATCCACTAGTATGTCGATATGTGGTAACGGGAAATCGTCTTTCGGGCTCGCCTTGTTAAGATCCCGAAAGTCTACACAGACACGCACCTTACCGTCCTTTTTAGGAACCGGCACGATGTTTGCAACCCAATCCGGATATTCAGATACTTGTATGAAGTCAGCTTTGAATTGTTTGTTGACTTCCTCCTTGACCTTAAGGGACCATTCGGACCTCATGCGGCGGAGTTTTTGCTTAACCGGCCTGAATCCTTCCTTGATCGGTATATGGTGCTCGACTATTTCACGGTCTATCCCCGGCATGTCCTTGTAGGACCATGCGAAGACGTCTTTGAATTCTTGGAAGAGATTCGTGAATTGCTGTTTCTCCTCGGGATCTAAAGATAACCCTATCTTAAGTATCTGAAGCTCTAAGATTGTGCCGACATTAATGGACTCGGTATCTTCGATTACCGGGTTCCGGGCTTCCCTTTGCCCTAGTTGTTCGACCAGATGTGGAGGCAAGGATACCTGTTCGTCGGGTTTCTCAATGTCATTGCATAAAATATTTTTGAAACTGAAAGTATTTTGAAAATGAGACAAGTCGTAAGCAGAACGATTGTTATTATTGCTCATAAATTTAGAGAAAAGCTCGAAAAGAGCTGTCATCTGATCGTTAGTCCGTGGCGGGATAGATGAGGTACTCGGGACAGACCCCAGAGTACCAGGAATAGCTAAAGGGAGGGGGGGAGTTACAGGAGTGACCCTAGCACCAGACTCACTAGACTCTGACTCGGACTCCGGCTCGGACTCAGACTCAGATTCAGGCATTTCTCCTTCTCCAGCGATAAGCTTGTAAGTCCTTCCTTGACTGTCAGTCCATTTGTCAGTTTTCCTCCAGGCTCTCTTTGCGGTATCGGATCCTACGTTCGAGATTAGCTTAGTCGGGTCGAACTTATGGCTGCGAAGGATGAGATTGACCAGCTCTACTTTTGGTGTTGGGGCCGCGATCTCTTCCCCAAAAAGTAGTCCCAGCGCGGGCTCAGCATTCTTAGCATCTTCGGACTGGATAAGGGAGAAGATATCGTCTGGTATAAAGTTGCAGTCCTGGGCCAAGTGGGTCCCAAGGTGCGTGGCATTGGGCCGGTATAGTCCCATTTGGATAGGCCCAAATACTGGAGTAACAAAGGTGACAGTGTTAGTTCCTACTTGGCCCATATTCTCTGGGGTTATAGTGTATCCTAGCCCGATTTGAGACCTACCGTTGTCTAGAACTTCGATAACCTTTCCTGCGAGGAGATCTGGCCTGGAAGTAACCCCTGGTAGAAACCCTAGATTTTGTAGCATCCTGTTGATGCTAGCTGTGAAGTAGGGTTGGAAGAGATACTCATCTTCAATCATTCCTATGAAATCGAATCCCAAAGATCCGTGCGGCCCGAAGTGTTACAGTTAGCCACAGTCATAGGTGTTGCGTCCAAGGTGATGATGTTATCGTGCAAAGGCAACTTGATCTTCCGGTGTACAGTGGAGGATACCGCTTTGACGGCGTGGATCCATGGTCTTCCTAGGAGCAGGTTAAAGGAAGAGGTGACATTGATCACCTGAAATTCCAACTCTTTTTCTACTGGGCCAGTTATGATGGTAAGTTTCACGGCCCCAGCTACCGATCTTGGGCTTCCGTCGAAGGCCTAGATGGTCTGAGTTGTTGGAATGTAGTCGGCCTCGGTGATGCCGAGGGCCTTAGCGGTCCTCAAGGGGAGGACGTTGACTTTGGCCCAATCGTCTATTAGGGTCATCGGTAGGTACTTTCCACGACAGATCACCGTGATGTAGAGGGCCATGTTGTGGGTAGGCCCGAAGGATGGTAGATCAACATTGGAGAAGGTAATTAGTGGGGCTTCTTCTTTAGCTTTGCCTTTTAGATGAGGCAGAACCGTGACTACCATTTCAGCTGGAGTAGCCAAGGAGTCGCTCTTGACTTGATCGAGGGCCTTAGTGAGTGCCTCTCGATGTTCCTGTGAGCTAACTAAGAGTTGCCATACAGAAAGGTCAACTCGAGTCTTCATTAGCTGCTTTACAAGAGCTTTCTCGGTGGTTGGCTCTTCGGGGGTGGCCTCCACCCTAGCTGGTTCGGCGATGATAGGAACATCCCTAAGGTGGTTAGTGGCTAAGGCTTTGGACTTAACCTTCTGGATCTCCTCCGGAGTGATGGGGACAGCTTCTCCTTTAGTATGGTAGACGTCGTCTTCATCGTCGCACCAAATCCCATTTATTTGCGGGACAAACGGAGAAATGAGATGTGAACAGTCAATAATTTCTCCGGAGAAAATGACATGGGTGGCTAAAGGATTTTCCTTGTTACTGGGCTTGCCTCCCGGTAAAGGGATTTTTCCACTTTTGATGAGATCTTGGATTAGGTGCTTCAGCTTCCAACATTTCTCAGTATCGTGCCCATTGCCCCGATGGTATTGGCAATAGGCCTGAACGTCGTAGGCCTTGGAGCGACGATCGACTGGGACTTCGGGTGTTGGGCCTATCGGGTTGATCAGGCCTTTTGATGACAGCCTTTATAAGACGTTTGCGTAGATGGTACCTATGTCGGCGAATACCCCAGGTGTGGCATTCTTCTTGAACGGGGTATCAAGTAGATTGACCTCGTCGAAAATGTTGCGAGTAGCAGCTGCAGTCGTGGGCTTGCTTGTGGATGAGCTGGCCCCTTGATAACCCTTGGTAGAAGCCTTAGTAAGGCTTTCTAATCTCAGATCATCTTCAATTCTCGTCCCCATTTCGGTTAGGGTAGCAAAATTGGGTATGATGGCGTACCGGAGATGGACCCGGTAAGAGGGGAGGAGATTCTTCACGAAGGCCTCCACTAGTACTTTTTCGCTGGGCTTATCGACCAGCTTGACGCTCTCAGCTCTCCATCTTTGAAGGTATTTCGTGGATCCTTCCTTAGGTTCCTGGGCCATTACTTCCAGGGTGCGCATTCTGGTCTGGATTTCAGTGTTGTCAGCGTAGTTTCGAGCGAATTTCGTTTCCACGTCATCCAAGTTTTGTATTTCTTGGAATCGAGCCGGTAGTACCAGGCTCTTGGGTGCTTCTCAAGGGAAGAAGCAAACAGATGCTTGAACATGTTGGACTTAACCCCCTTAAGGGCCATGAACTCCTTGAAAGCCCGGATATGGTGGACCGGGTCTTCAGTACCCTCGAACATTGGCAGGCCCGTCAAGTTGAGATTAGCAGGCAGTTCATCGGTCAGGTGTGTGTAGGTCCAAGCATTCTTCGTGTGGATTGAGTTTTGGGTCGAAAGATGAACCTGTTCCTGCAGTTTGTGGACTGCGCTGGCCAATTCAGCTAAAGGCCATCAGTTTCGACACTGCCACTGGGAGTTCCTTGCTCCACGACACTTACTCGGGTAAGGATGGCGATCTGGTCCCCTCTCATTGTCGTGATCATGTTTTCCATCTTGGTCAATGAGGCCCTCAACTCGTCTGTGGCTTGCTGCGTCATGGTTCAGGTGAAGGGTGGCATGTCTGTAAGAACACCGTGTAATCAGAAATGGATCCGTATCCTAGAATCAAATAGTACATCCCGAGCAAGGAAAAGATTAGGCGAGAAGAAACACTGAAAACCGACTCCTAGACGGGTGACTCATGGACGGTGGGCTTTCTTTAGGATTTGGCAAAGTGGGCCTAGTCCCGTTCGAAGGAAGATCCACGTGAGAATTCCCCAGACTTTGGACTCGAATGTGTAAACGGGCTTCCCTTTGTAGGAGTTCGTCCTACGCAGGTGGGCCGTGCCTTGACAAATAAGGCGGACTGGGATAGGGAAGAAACTCGTGATGTAGGATCGACGGAGTTTCGACGCTATAGACTTTAACAACTTATCACAAGACCCTACACTACTAAATACGGGAAGTCCTTAGAAGAGGAAGGTTTTGAAAAGAAAATTTTGGATTTAGAAAGGTCCTGAAAGGGTCGAATTGGATGGCCCGATTTTTTTTGAAAACCGGAAAATATTTGCGGGTCGGAATTTTGGAAATTTTGATAAAGTGCGGGCAGCATACCGGCTAAAAATAGGCTATTTTGAGTCAAAAATCATAAGTCCTAAATTCGGTAGCTTTCCGGGTTTTGAAAAATTGATAAATTTAAAAAGATGCAAATTTTGAAATAAAGGTTTTTGAGAAAAAGGTGATCAAGTAGCACGTAGTCATGGGAACAGTATAATGACACCATGTATGCTCTTAATCTAAGTCTCGGTCGGTCGAAATAGGGTCTATACCAACAACGATCGCATTCTCGCAAATCAGGACGGACTTCCTATGCCGAATTGGACTTAGAACATGCCGTAAAACCCATGCGAGTTCCGTCATCGAAGTCTTTAGTGCACCCATTTAGGAATGCACCGTGGTATATTGGGACGTCGGTCACAAGTAACCGGCCCGGGAAAGATTTGGGTTATGCATGAACCATCGAACTAAAACGCGTACATTACTAATCGAACGATTTCTTTTCGAGTCTCGCCCTAGGAAACTCGATGACTAGTGGTACATAAGGAATCCCCAGCAGAGTCGCCAAATTGTGGACATGACATAGGTACACCCCGACGCGGCCACGCGCGGGTTTTGAGAGGCGAACGAATCTCATGTGAGATGGATCTCGGATTGAAATTTAAATCGAAGTTGGAGTCGCCACCGAACTTTGTGGGAGTTCGGGCCCATTCGAACCCACTCTATGTCATAGTGGGCCATATACAAAATATGGCCCATTTCCGATGTCAGAGTTTATTGGATTCGTCCCTTATCATTTGATACCGATACCGACATTATTGGTAATCGAATATTGAAGGACTCTCGTTGCCAATGGATTCGGACATCCGGAAACCATGGTTCTGAGTAAGAGGTGAGGGTACATGTTGGGAAGCTCACAAAGAACACCCAACCCCGCCCGCACTTAGCGGCCTTTACTAAGATATCGTTTGATTTTTATGTACGCGCGTTAGTTCGACGATTGAATGATATGCAAAGAGTATTTTTTGACTAAACATGTGAATTATGTTTGCTAAGTCGTTTTAATGCATCTAAAAGCTAACGTCAAAGTGTAGACACCCGCATTTTGCCTGCTAGTGTCTATAGCAGTTCCCGACAAACACCTGATGATGATCGGACGCAAACGTGACTTAGTATACTCGGATTTGGACCCGAAATCAATAATATCTGACATGGACTTTTAGCGGAGTAATAATAATCTCTCAAAACAGACCTCAAATCCAGGCCCAGTGGGTCGTTCCGAGCAAAATAAGACTAATTTGGGCCAAGACCGACACCAAAAATAAATCCCGTCTTTTAGCGACCGGGTCAAAACCCGATCAAAGACGAACCCGTCACAAAAACCAGACAAATGCATCCTCTAGAAGCTGGCGCCCAAATTAAATTCAAAAAAGATAACCAAATCAACCAAGTCAACCCCTTCCTAATTTACCTCGATTTACCTGATCCACTCGATCGAGTGGACTGACCCACTCGGTCGAGTGGAGCGTCAAAAACCAGATCAGACCCATTTTCTAGGCCACTCGATCGAGTGACCCTAGGTCGTGGGGTAAACTCTATAAATACCCCACGACCCCCACTCATTTGAGAGACTTTTTGACACAGTTTTACCCACCTTTTACCCTACATTTTCAGCCATATTCTCTACACTACAAGTCCTTAGCAACCCTAAGCAAATACACATAAAAACCGAGCCCTTCGTCCATCGAATACCGACGAATCACCCACCCACACACACACACCATAACTTGCATACATCCTCGATACTCCGACGTCCCATCACTATTTGCGAGTTCATTTCCGAGGTCCCTACTAAGCATGTATGTTGAGGGTGTCCTAAACCCCATCTCGATCCTTGTTACTCCTTTTATTTACGTTTTTCTATCGTTTATATTATATCTATACTAGTATTATAATTCTAACTTCTAACATAATACTAACATTTTAATTTTCGTATACTAACTTTTTACATTCTCGTTACTAACTTTATTATACCGCGTATACTTATATATAAACTAGTATCAAAGTCCGGCTCTAAATCCGTTTGACTATGATGTTTGCCTAAAGTCCGTCTAATCCCTTTACGAGCAACGACGGAGGAGGAGCCCTTTCGAGGAGCCCCGCCCCAATGTACTCAAGGGCGTGACGTGATCGCAATCGGTCATAGTTGAACGAATTTAGTTCCATTTCTATAATTAGTACGGAACCCGTTGTCACGAAAACCGACATCACATAACCCGAAAGGGTTAGTTTCGATGTCGTGACGTAGAGGGATGCATTCCGTTGCTAATTCAAAGTTTCTAACGTAAATGTTTTCATAAAATCCCGACAAAGGTATTATAATCGTACATGTACACGATTATAGTACCGGAGGTCAAGTTAAATTCAAGTCGTGCGATATTTGTATTTAATTTGACCGACCGTCGATTTTTGAACCCAAAAACGAAACGAGCTGACACTCGTACAGGGGCTACTCGACCGAGTACGTAGGCTACTCGATCGAGTAGCGTCCATAAAACTGGGCAGACCGCTTTTCGAGGACACACTCGACCGAGTCAGACCATGACTCGACCGAGTGGGTCCTGTAACCCAGAAAACCGAGAGCTTAAATGCAACATTTAAGCCTCGTCTTTTTTACGACTCTTAGTCAACACGTGTAAAGTCAATCACGTGAACCCATTTTTCAAAACTCATACGCATCACGACACTATAACAACTTTGATCGATTTTTCGATGTGATAAGTTGGGACAAGGCATCGAGACATGGGATCGGGCTAGCTTCACGCTTAGGTCCTATGTCTCCGTCCTTCATTTATTACACAATGCAATGTGTATTTAATTGGGGTTCGTCCACCTACACAATTCACGGTCTAGTTTTTATACGGGTCCGTTCCTAACCCTTTGTTATTTTTTATCTCGTTTGTATATCGCTTATAATTTTTGTATTGGCCGGGTTGTATTTCCGCCCGTGTAACTTGTATATTATTTGCTTTCGAGTTTTATTTATTTATTTGCTTATCGCTTTATAAATGAACCTCGCATGCTAAATCACTTCGACCATAATTAAGATGCATTAAATGACGTAGTTCACATACTATTCATATGCTTAGCCCGAAAACGCTGTTTGCATATCATTTAATCATTTTACTAGCGCGCGCACGCGAACACGAATGATGTCTTAGTAGAGGCCGCCATGTGCGGGCGGGGTTGGGTGTCCTTAGTGGGCTTCCCAACACGTACCCTCACCCCTTACTCAGAACCTTTGGTTTCCGGATGTCCGAAACCCTTGGCGCACGAGAGTCATTCTATATACGAAAGCCGGTCTAAACGGTATCGATATTGCAATGCAAAGGGACGAGCCCAATGAACTCTGAAATAAAAGTGGGCTTACTTTGTGTATAGCCCATGACGACATAGAGTGGGCTCATATGGTTCCGAATAACCACAAAAGTCGGTGGCGACTCCATTTTGACTTAAATTTCGAACCCGAGAACAATCTCACCACGAGATTCATTCGCCTACCCAAACCCGCGCGTGGCCGCATCGGGGTGGACCTACGTCATGTCCACACAAAGTTGTATTTTAGCATGCGAGGTTCATTTTAGTATAATAAAACAAATGAAAAGAAATTGCTAAAGACATGAACAAACGGGTTAGTAACAATTGATAAATTGAATAAAAAAGAATGTAAACTTAATGCATGGTTTGAAAAAGGTTTGTGACACGTGATGGATTAAACACGCGTTGACCGAGGTCAAAAATATTTTTCGAAAACTTGAAATATGCCGAGAAAGACGCTGTTTTAAGAAGCTTAAAAAAAGAAAGAAAAACGAAAAAAGACGTCACGGTTTCAGAGATCCGCATGACTCGCCCGGGAGGGGGCGCGACTCGCGCGGGAAGGCGTCTCGCCCGGGACGCGTATGGCTCGCGTCTTGGGCTGCTCTCGGTTTTGACTTTTCGAAAATCCTTAGTTTTAATAAACCGCGTACAAATATGAATTAATTTATACTCGACTTATATTTTCGATATTCGTCGTATTCGATATTCGATTGTGAAATCGATATCGAGTATTCGGAATTTTTATATAAGAAACGAAAGGATTTTGCAAATTGTTATGTAAAATTTAAAAAAAAAAACAATGTTTGATTCTCTCCACGTTAAAAATCGTCATGTTTTGTCTCATGAAACTACGTGACGATTTTTTTAGTATCAACGAGATTAATTTAGTTCTTGTTAGATACGATATTTGACTATAGAGTCAATATCGTATTTTAAGAACGTTGCTTTATATGAAAATAGTTTGTAGTATCGATATTATGTTAAAAAAAATGTGACGATGATCCATAATAAAAAAGGACGGACGACACGACTCGAAGAAGAAGAAAAGGACGCGAGAAGGGAAGAGAGGAAGGAAAGAACGGGATTGTCTTCTCGGAATAGAGCTCGTCGGAATGTGGCTTAGGCACGGGAGCATCGAGATAATGTGGGTGAGTTTAGGGTGGTGTTTCGGGTAGTGTAAGGGTGGCGGGTGATGGCCGGTTTTTGGTCAGAGTCGGGTTATACTATCGGTCTTTCGATGCTATGTTTGATGTTTGAAGTTTGGATGTTACGAGATTGTAGATGTGTATGTCTCAGATGTCGGGAATTGAATGTGTGAATTGTGTGTCTAGAGGGTCCTATTTATAGGAGATGTCTAACTTGCAAAGGAAGAAGGTCACCGGTCGGGTTGAGGTAGGATTCCGTCTAAGGATAGGAATAATAAGCAATTTGAGGGGAACGTGACTTCCGCTTGCTTGGTGGGGAAGTCACGAAATCTGGCTGGTGTAGGGGTACTCGGCCTAGTACTCCTTGTACTCGGTGGAGTGCTCGGTCTGGAATCCTACCGGGGATCGAATTCCACCTTTTGACGGATTTGTTTAATATTTTTTGAGGCTGATTTTTTGTAGTGTTTGGGCTCGATCTGGACTCACGGGAGTGACACGGCTGGTTTACGTGTCTTGAAAATATCTTTGACCGGGTTTTGACTCGGTCGCTAAAAGACGGTTTTGCCCCTGGTGTCGGATTTGACCCAAATTAGTCTCATTTGACTCGAAATGACCCACTGGGATTGATTTTGAGGTTGGTTTTGTGAGATTTGTACTCCATAAAAAAAAACCAAGCCAAATACCATTGATTTCGAGCCCATATTCGAGTACGTCAAAGCACGTTTGCGTCCGATCATCATCGAGTGTTTTTCGAAAACTGCTATAGACACCTGACAGTCAAAATATGGGTGTCTACAGCACCATATTTATATTTGCAATAAATTTAACGATTTAAGTTTTGAAATTTAAATCCAAAAAAATCGGCAAGAAGATTATAGTTAAAATTAGATTTTTTTTTTTCCCGTACTCATGAAATAAATATAATATGTTTCTAAAATTTTAAATACGTTCCGTATATGTAGACACCCGCATTTTGACTGCCAGGTGTCTATGGCAGTTTCCAAAAAACACCCGATGATGATCGGACGCTAACGTGCTTCTATGCGCTCGGATACGGGCTCAAATCCATTAATCGCTGGCTAACACACTTACAGAGTACAAATCTCACAAAATCAACCTCAAATCCAGGCCCAGCGGGCCGTTTCCAATCAAATAAGGCTAATTTGGGCCAAAACCGACACCGGAATTAAAACCGACTTTTTGCGATTGGGTCAACCCCGGTCAAAGTCGTTTCCGAGACACACCAAAAAACCCCTCAAATATCAAAAGCCCAATTCAAACTCAAACTCATCAAATATCCATTGGTCAAGGTCCAAGCGAGTGACCCGCGCGACCCAGCTGGGCCACTCGATCGAGTGCCACACCCACTCGGTCGAGTGGGCCCTTATTCAAGCCCGACGGCTGACGCACAAGCCCACTCGACCGAGTCAGCTACCTACTCGGTCGAGTAACCCTAAACCGAAGCCCTAGCTTTTCCTATATAAGCAACCCTCATGCACCCCTCTTCAACACCCTCTTTTCAATTCTGAAAACCCTAGAACAACCATACACACATACCACATCCATTACAAACCCTAGCAATACCCTAGCAAACCCTAAACTAGCTTTAGGATTCATCAAACCCGAGCCACCATAACTTAGCCTCCATACACCTCGAAGACTCCCGTGTTATAGCCACGTTTACGAGCCTTATTCCGAGACAAGAACATGTAGGTTGAGGGTGTCAAAACCCTGTTTCTCCCTTTCTCTTCCTTTTTTTCGCGTCGTGTCTACTTCATATGGGTCGTTTTTTTTGGTTTTTTTCCGTTTATCGTTATTATTGCATCATTAATATCGATAATATAATACTAGTATCAAAACATTAAAATACCTATCAATTTGTGTCGAGTATGAGTGATATTGGAATAAGGAAATCCGAATATACAAGTGTACTGCACACGAGTTGACGGTCGCTTGTTCCGATATCCCGATTACTCGATTATTGAGATAGGTCAACTTCAACAATAATTTTCATATCGTTTGTATCATTATTGTTATTCGCGTTTCTCATCGATTTCTCAAAAGCAAACATCGTATTTCAATAAGGGTCGAAACCCGTTGACACGGATCCGACATCACAATCCCTAGGGATTTATTCCGATGTCGGAGAAGTCGAGGGAATCAAGTTCTTTTTTTTATCCATTTAAATAAAGCGTCGATTTCAGATTCGATACTAATCCCATAATTGGATATCGAATCTAGTAATCAAGTCATATGAATTAATTAGTGTGATTTGTTCGTATCGCGATAATTAATTCAAAACGACTAAAATCAATTCATTTAACTTTTTTATTTCACTCAAATATTCCATGTCGATTCAAATAATCGAGTGTGGAATATAACGAGTATTCAAAGTTAGAGTCGAGTATAAATTCAACAATATTTATATTCGGTTCAACAAAATTTGCGATTTATAAAAAACCAAGTCGAGCGTAAATTGTGCAATATTTATGTCCGATTCGGTAAAATCGTCAAATTCTCAAAAATCAAAAGCAATTTCAAAATCAACATCAAAATTGCAAACGAATTACAATTCGTACAGGGGGCACTCGACCGAGTGCCTAACCCACTCGGTCGAGTGGTACCCCAAAAGTCGGATCAGAACGTCTGTTACGACACCCACTCGGTCGAGTCTCACAGTGACTCGGTCGAGTGGCCATGTACTCGACCGAGTTAGCCAATAACTCGGACGAGTATGGTCCATAACGCGAAACAGAAACCTATTTTCGGGGTTTACTCGATCGAGTCTATCGACTACTCGATCGAGTGACCTCGTAACGACCAAAACATGAGTCGTACATCCTTCTTTTCAAAACTCGATAGTATTTTACGACTTAGGTCAACACGTGCATAATTAATCACGTGTATACTATCTTTTCAAACCATGCATCATCTTGTACATCATTCAATTCAATTCTATATTTGCACAAACCGTTATTATTCGTTATATCATTGCATCGTTACTAACGCGTTTGTTATTTCTTTTGTCAATTTAATTCTTGTTCGTTTATTGTACTAAATGAACCCGCATGCTAAATTCCACTTTGACGTAGAATTAACTGCATTAAATTGACTTAGAAACCCTTTTCAAATTCAATTCACATGTTTAGGGAAAATACTCTTTGCATATCATTTTCCCGTTTAACTAGCGCGCGTATTGTAAGTCACTCGAATTCTTAGTAGAGGCCGCTAATGTGCGGGCGGGGTTGGGTGTCCTTTGTGGGCTTCCCAACACGTACCCTCACCCCTTACTCAGAACCTCGGTTTCCGGATGCCCGAAACCGTTGGCGCACGAGAGTCATTCAATACACAATATCCGATAATGTCGGTATTGGTATCAAATGCAAAGGGACGAGCCCAATAAACTCTGACATCGGAAATGGGCCGTATTTCGTATACGGACCACTACGACATAGAGTGGGCTCGAATGGTTCCGAATAACCACAAAATTCGGTGGCGACTCCACATAGACCTAAATTTCAATTCGATCCGTTTCATATGGAGATTCATTCGCCTACCCAAACCCGCGCGTGGCCGCGTCGGGGTGGACCTATGTCATGTCCACAATTTGGCGACTCCGCTGGGGAATTGGACTGATGCGTGACTTACCATCGGCATCCTCAGGGTGAGACTCGAATAGAAATCGTTTGACTAGTACAATACGCGTTTTAGTTTTATGGTTCATGCATAACCCATATTTTCCCGGGCCGGTACTGGTGACCGACGTCCCACTATACCATTGATGTATTCCAATATGGATATGTCAAAAGGTGTCCATAGTCGATTCGAGTGGGTTTCGCGGCATGTTCTAAGCTCAATTCGACTTAGAGAGTCCGTCCCGATCAACGTCTAGACTATGTACACTGGTATAGACCCCTATAGACCGACCGAGACTTAGTGTAGAGCATACATGGCGTCGTTATAATGCTTGTGTGACTACGTGATATTTGGTTTCTGTGTCGTTTTCAAAAACCGTCAACTTTTTCAAAAATGCATCTTTTCAAAAATATTCAACTTTCAAAAACTCGGAAAGCTGCCGAAATTTAGGACTTATGATTTGACTCAAAACAAGCCTATTTTCTAGCCGGCATGCCGCCCATTTCAAAATTCAAACTTCCGATCCACCATTCGATTTTCGAATTTTCAAAAATTCAATTTCAATTTTCAAATTTTCGAGATGCCGTTTTCGATTTTCAAATCTTCGGGATCTTATCTTCAATTTTCAAATCGTTGGAAACTCCTTTCTTCCGACACTCAAATTTTCAATTTTCAAGATATCCAATTTCAAAACCCGGGACGTATACCGAATTTAGGACTTATGATTTTACTCAAAATAGCCTATTTTCTAGCCGGTATGCTGCCCAAATCAAAACTCAAGCTTTCAAAAATCATGGCCCAATTAAACATTTCGTCTTTCTCGAAATTTGGACCTCTCCACCGAGTTTTCTCGGTCCTTTTTCAAAATCAATCAATTTTCAAAACCTTCCTCTTCTAGGACTTCCCGTATTTAGCAGTGTCGGGTCGTGTCTTAAGTTGTCAAGGTCCGTAGCGTCGAAACTCCGTCGATCTTACATCACGAGTTTCTTCCCTTTCCCGGTCCGCCTTATTAGACTAAGGCAAGACCCACCTACGTAGGACAAACCCCTACAAAGGAGGGGCCGTCAACACAATCGAGTCAAAAGTCTGGGGATGTCCCACGTGAACCTTCCTTCGAACAGGACTAGGCCCACTAGCCAAATCCTAAGGAAGGCCCCCCTTTCGCAAGTCACCCGTCTAGGTGTCTTTTCTGAGTCAACCTTTTACAAGGCATAGCCCTATAACAAAAGGTTCACGGTCCTTACGTCTAAGGGTCACTCGTCCCACACTCGAGTCTTAACAAAACCTTCAATCCCACTTGGGGATTACCCCTTAGCAAGGCGATCAATCACGGTTGCTCTAAGGGTCATGTCTTACACGTGTCTCACATAACCCACTTTCGAGTCACTCAGATGCCACACCATCTGAGTCCCTAGCCTCACTTGGGGGCTATTCTCCGACGGAATGACTAATCACAGTCACTCTGAGAATCGTACCCTACACATTTGTCTTAGGGGAGTCTAACCCGAGTCAAACTGGGGTCGTCCCTCCTCTTACGCTATTTCCCATGCCTTGGTGAGTTTGAGTTCCGAAACAACCTCTCTGATTACGTGGTGCTCTTACAGACAGGCCACCCGAAACCAGACGCCAACGCAAGATGGACGATTTGAAAGATGCCCTAACCAAAATCGAGACTCAACTGACCTCCATCCTTGCTAACCAAGCAACTTTGGACACTCGCCTGAGAACTGTAGAGAAGACGGTCCCAGTTGATGGATCTGAGTCCATTGGGCCCATAGCCAAATTGGTCAGTGTTGTTCGCAGGCTCGAGGAGCAAGTTCACTTATCAACAAGCAACTCAATCCACTCCGAAAATGCTCGCATTTATTCACCTTTGAGTAACGAGCTACCGGCCAACCTCAACTTGACGGGAATTCCTATGTTTGAGGGTGCCGAAGACCCGTTCCATCATATCCGGGCCTTCAAAAACTTCATGGCAGTCAAAGGGGTAAAGTCCACCATGTTTAAGCACTTATTCCCTTCCTCCCTCCAGAAGCACCCCAAAGCCTGGTACTACAGGCTCGATTCCAAGAAATACCCGACTTGGGATGATGTGGCAACAGAGTTCGCTCGGAACTACGCCGATAATATCGAGATCCAGACTACAATGCGTACTCTGGAAGTCATGGCCCAAGAGCCCAAAGAAGGGTTCACTAAATATCTTCAAAGATGGAGGGCCGAGAGTGTAAAGTTGGTAAACAAGCCCAACGAGAAGACACTAGTGGAGGCATTCATCAACAACCTCCTACCTTCTTACCGCGTCCATCTTAGGTATGCCGGCATTTCAAACTTTGCGGTGCTTACCGAAATGGGCATTAGGATTGAAGACGATCTTCGACATAATGAAGATCTGGGTGAAGTTGATACTAAAGGCTATACTGGACATCAACTCGAGTCCTTAGAAGCCGACGACTAATGACAACATTATCCGAGAGTCCGGATCCGATTTGAGTCCGAGTCTGAGTCCGAGTCTAGGATGTACTATTCCCTTCAAAGTCGAAGTCAAAGTCAAAATCAGAGTCAGAGTCAGATTCAGTTGTATTCTGTCCTCTTTTTCAAAATTCAATAAAATCAGCTTTCAATATTCTTTCTCATATATATTTTCCTTATGTGTTTCCGAGAACATGATGAACACCATCATACACTGTGAGCACACGCACGTGACTATTATGGGCACATCTATAATGACTGCAGGAAACCGAGCCCGTGTCCTTTTTTTTACCTATTCCGTGTCTGGTATAGAAAAACCACATAACTACCCGTAGCAGGAGCGGTACCGAATCCTATGACAAATCTAGGTAATCTCCTAGTTTGGGTTCAAGACGGGAGGCAAGCCCATTTCCCACCATAAAATACCCCTCCAATAAGACTGACCAATCTCTACCTTAGGTGTTAGTCTGACCGGCAAAAAAAAACAAAAAAACACTGGACAAAAAAATCAAAAGTAAAAAAAAAAACAAAAAGAAGACCATCAAAAAAAGAAAACTGGACACAAAAAAAAAAATCGAAAGTCCATGAGGAAAAAAGCAAAAGGCCAAAAAAAAAGCAGGTCATCATCAAAAAAATTCAGAATACCCATGACCGTGGTCAACGGTCAATTCAAGGGAAAGCCCCACGACCAGGGTACGGTCAAAACTATCAAAACCCATGATCGCGGCTAAGAGGTCAATCAAAAATCAAATACCCATGACCGTGGTCAACGGTCAACTCAAGTGAAAATCCTTTGACCGCGGTACGGTCAAATTCAAAATTATCCATGTCATCCAATAGGGGAGTAACAATCAAGCTGGTCATCTAACACCACACTCAGCCTTCCCACATTACAACCCTCAAGACCTTCTCGAGACCCAGGCCAGAGACAGCCCGGAATTTTGAGGATTCAAGCTCCATAGGATACCCCTAACAATTAGGGCCAGACATGGAAACCAGATCCCGCATTATCAAACCAGCCCTCGAAGCCTTAGCTCCACAGAACCGAGCTCCAGATTTCGAGTCATCAAAACCAGATCCCACATTATCAAACCAGCCCTCGAAGCCTTAGCTCCACAGAACCGAGCTCCAGATTTCGAGTCATCAAAGCCATTTACTTCCTAGCACCACATTTCCAAAAACATCAAATTCCCCGAGAGCAGAACTCGTTAAAAATCCCGAGAACAAAACTCGTTAAAATTCCCCGAGAGCAGAACTCGTTAAAAATCCCGAGAACAAAACTCGTTAAAAATCCCGAGAACAAAACTCGTTAAAATTCCATCCAAACCAGTTACCAACTCCAAACACGGGAACTCAACTTGCAGTCGGCATAGAGCATGCCCAAATAGTTCACACCACCTCTGGGGGCTACCCCGGAGAACGCTCACAGTCACAGGATTAACATCCTAACCATTCTAGCCCTTTGATCAAGACATCATTGGGAGTACACCTAGCCTACACCATCGCTATGGCTAGTTACACACAAAGCCCTAATAAACTAGGCGCCATAATACATCTTCCAGTCCACTGAACTACGACATGGTTTGATTTCACCACACGTGAATACGTAGGCAGCCTTTCAACAGAGGCACAACCACTCACATTGACACACATTCAAAAAGTGTCATCACTCCGGTCACGACACTGTCATGTTCTCAGTAGCTAGCTTTGTCGTCCTGGGGGCTTCTATTAGACAGAAGTTCTCCTTCCACTCACATAATCCAAATACTTCCAAAATCTAGCCTCCCTTCTATAGTGTGTCCTAGTACTCGGCTCAGTCGAAGACAAGAATCTGTCAGGACTCGAGGCAATACCCACTTTGGAAATGTACCCAAAAATCAGAAATCCAGAGGGGCACCAGACTAAAACAGTCTCATTACAGGCTACTGCAATCCCCCCATAGCATATCTATCCCGTTTCGACGTGCGACCGTGTTGCCACTCGCCTAGGCTATGGGATAGCGCAACTTAAGAGTCTTGTTAGGCGGCCCACACCCCTACCGAGTCACGGTCCAACCCCTCGAGAGTCCAGTCGTGTCAGTCAACTCGTCCGGTCACGTCCAGAGTCGAGTCTGTCGGTAGGCCTCTCTCTTCAAATTCCACTTTGAAATTTGCAAATCTAGCCATTCGAAAAAAGATCCTTTTCGACAAGGTCAAATTTCGGTCTATTTAAACTGCAAATTACTTTCCTAATCTTTGTTAGGAGTAAAAAATCTCAAAGTTTCCAAAATTCAAAAAATCTCAAATTTTCAAGATTTCAAAATTCAAGTTTTCAAAAAATCATTTTCCCCCAGCGCGAGTCATTTTGCTACCTACGTGTTGCATGCATTTTATGTGACTTATACAGGTACGACCCAAACAGGGACGTGCAACCCACTATACCTCCCCAGCGGAAGCCAACAGTGGTATCTAACGGGATGGGCCTACACACAGGCGCACCCAGGACTTACGCGACAAGTCCAAATTCCCCACGGAGGTACTGTCATCAAGCGCAGGTATGATTTCTGTCTTGTGGCTGGCGAGCCCTTTACGCAAGTCTAATGGACTATAAACGACCCGATCGGAAGTCTACCAGGTCTTAATTGACTTGGTAGCTACTCTGACTTTCGCCTTGTCCAAGCCTCAGTCAGAGTGGGGGCTCTGTAGACACCCGCATTTTGACTGCCAGGTGTCTATGGCAGTTTCCAAAAAACACCCGATGATGATCGGACGCTAACGTGCTTCTATGCGCTCGGATACGGGCTCAAATCCATTAATCGCTGGCTAACACACTTACAGAGTACAAATCTCACAAAATCAACCTCAAATCCAGGCCCAGCGGGCCGTTTCCAATCAAATAAGGCTAATTTGGGCCAAAACCGACACCGGAATTAAAACCGACTTTTTGCGATTGGGTCAACCCCGGTCAAAGTCGTTTCCGCGACACACCAAACAACCCCTCAAATATCAAAAGCCCAATTCAAACTCAAACTCATCAAATATCCATTGGTCAAGGTCCAAGCGAGTGACCCGCGCGACCCAGCTGGGCCACTCGATCGAGTGCCACACCCACTCGGTCGAGTGGGCCCTTATTCAAGCCCGACGGCTGACGCACAAGCCCACTCGACCGAGTCAGCTACCTACTCGGTCGAGTAACCCTAAACCGAAGCCCTAGCTTTTCCTATATAAGCAACCCTCATGCACCCCTCTTCAACACCCTCTTTTCAATTCTGAAAACCCTAGAACAACCATACACACATACCACATCCATTACAAACCCTAGCAATACCCTAGCAAACCCTAAACTAGCTTTAGGATTCATCAAACCCGAGCCACCATAACTTAGCCTCCATACACCTCGAAGACTCCCGTGTTATAGCCACGTTTACGAGCCTTATTCCGAGACAAGAACATGTAGGTTGAGGGTGTCAAAACCCTGTTTCTCCCTTTCTCTTCCTTTTTTTCGCGTCGTGTCTACTTCGTATGGGTCGTTTTTTTTTTGTTTTTTTCCGTTTATCGTTATTATTGCATCATTAATATCGATAATATAATACTAGTATAAAAACATTAAAATACCTATCAATTTGTGTCGAGTATGAGTGATATTGGAATAAGGAAATCCGAATATACAAGTGTACTGCACACGAGTTGACGGTCGCTTGTTCCGATATCCCGATTACTCGATTATTGAGATAGGTCAACTTCAACAATAATTTTCATATCGTTTGTATCATTATTGTTATTCGCGTTTCTCATCGATTTCTCAAAAGCAAACATCGTATTTCAATAAGGGTCGAAACCCGTTGACACGGATCCGACATCACAATCCCTAGGGATTTATTCCGATGTCGGAGAAGTCGAGGGAATCAAGTTCTTTTTTTTATCCATTTAAATAAAGCGTCGATTTCAGATTCGATACTAATCCCATAATTGGATATCGAATCTAGTAATCAAGTCATATGAATTAATTAGTGTGATTTGTTCGTATCGCGATAATTAATTCAAAACGACTAAAATCAATTCATTTAACTTTTTTATTTCACTCAAATATTCCATGTCGATTCAAATAATCGAGTGTGGAATATAACGAGTATTCAAAGTTAGAGTCGAGTATAAATTCAACAATATTTATATTCGGTTCAACAAAATTTGCGATTTATAAAAAACCAAGTCGAGCGTAAATTGTGCAATATTTATGTCCGATTCGGTAAAATCGTCAAATTCTCAAAAATCAAAAGCAATTTCAAAATCAACATCAAAATTGCAAACGAATTACAATTCGTACAGGGGGCACTCGACCGAGTGCCTAACCCACTCGGTCGAGTGGTACCCCAAAAGTCGGATCAGAACGTCTGTTACGACACCCACTCGGTCGAGTCTCACAGTGACTCGGTCGAGTGGCCATGTACTCGACCGAGTTAGCCAATAACTCGGCCGAGTATGGTCCATAACGCGAAACAGAAACCTATTTTCGGGGTTTACTCGATCGAGTCTATCGACTACTCGATCGAGTGACCTCGTAACGACCAAAACATGAGTCGTACATCCTTCTTTTCAAAACTCGATAGTATTTTACGACTTAGGTCAACACGTGCATAATTAATCACGTGTATACTATCTTTTCAAACCATGCATCATCTTGTACATCATTCAATTCAATTCTATATTTGCACAAACCGTTATTATTCGTTATATCATTGCATCGTTACTAACGCGTTTGTTATTTCTTTTGTCAATTTAATTCTTGTTCGTTTATTGTACTAAATGAACCCGCATGCTAAATTCCACTTTGACGTAGAATTAACTGCATTAAATTGACTTAGAAACCCTTTTCAAATTCAATTCACATGTTTAGGGAAAATACTCTTTGCATATCATTTTCCCGTTTAACTAGCGCGCGTATTGTAAGTCACTCGAATTCTTAGTAGAGGCCGCTAATGTGCGGGCGGGGTTGGGTGTCCTTTGTGGGCTTCCCAACACGTACCCTCACCCCTTACTCAGAACCTCGGTTTCCGGATGCCCGAAACCGTTGGCGCACGAGAGTCATTCAATACACAATATCCGATAATGTCGGTATTGGTATCAAATGCAAAGGGACGAGCCCAATAAACTCTGACATCGGAAATGGGCCGTATTTCGTATACGGACCACTACGACATAGAGTGGGCTCGAATGGTTCCGAATAACCACAAAATTCGGTGGCGACTCCACATAGACCTAAATTTCAATTCGATCCGTTTCATATGGAGATTCATTCGCCTACCCAAACCCGCGCGTGGCCGCGTCGGGGTGGACCTATGTCATGTCCACAGTATATAATTTTAAGGATGGTCCTGTGGTTTTCACGGGATTAAAAACTAGCTAGTACTTTTATAAAAAGTATAATATTCACAAATAAATACATTCATAAATTTTTAGTCAACAAGACTTTCAAAATTCTCTTATTCATGATATTTACATAAATACTCATATATAAATACAACCATTATTGGAAAAGTCATTTTATTAAATCTATCTATCTATCTATCTATCTATCTCTATATATAGTTAAAAGACAACTTTTGCTAAAAAAAAAATTTGCCACGTGGCGTCTTTAATATAATTTCTAATAAAAATTTTTTATTAAATTTTTTATTTAATACATTACTAATTGTTATATCAAAATTTTTTCATTTCTCTTTATTATCAAATGTTTTATTAATTAACTTATTAATTTTTATCCACAACTTTTCATTTCCCTTATTGTAAAATTATATTAAAGCACATATTAATACACATGTTTGATTTTTTAATTTAATGACTTTTAAGTCGCCCTTTATTAAAACTTATAAATATAGATTCATAAAGTTTTATTAAAAAAATAGTTGCCCTTATTTATGAAAATTAATTTAAGTATTGTATTAAAAATAACATAGAAAAGAAGTTAAAATAACATGAACACACTTCAAGTATTTGCATTGTTTTTAGTGTTTTTATGTTCTCAATGGCTCGGTCAAAAGCTCAATTTATTATCATTTTAATCACAGATAAATGCATACGACCAACGATACTTAGCACCATCTGTCTGCGGCCACATCCAACGGAAGTGAGATACAACATCTACTTTAACGGTGTCTTTCTATTATTGGCCGATGCGATAAATTTATGTACTATAATATTGACAATTGTCACTTTCATCTATATCATATCTTCTAAAATGAACATAATACTTGGACAGAAATATATTAACAATACGATAAAAAATTGAAACAGATAAAAAAGCAATATAATGGAGAGTTTGAAAAAAATACCATTTGTATTTAGAGATTTCTTATTCACATTTCATTCGTTCTATTTTATAAATATTCTCTTAGGTTTTGTTATTGTCCTTCATTGATTCTAATTTTCGTACTCATTTTATCTTTTCGCATCAATATTTACATACGATAAACCTAATCCATCGACAATATTTTTACATCGATGGAAAGAATTAGGTAAATTTTCGCCCTTGGGAAAAGCTTTTCTAAGTAGCTTAATAAAGAAATCGAAAGAAGCATTCGACCAACCAAATCTACATTTACCGTTGTATAATTGTGGAAAAAAAGAGAATAGATTAAATTTCTTACACCCGGGATAAAGGTCCATGTCAACAGCTTTGACAAACATATGGTATTTTTCTATTTCAGTCTCGGCCGGAACAATATTAGGTCTATCTAACCCATCATGATTATCATTGATTGTGTTTACACTTTCTAGAACACCGTCACTTTCTTCAACAATATTTCGGGTCAAGTTAGAAGCTTTTCTAATGTCAGATAATAATCTCAAGGTATCCTCGTTACCTCCACCATCGATATTCATATTATTATTGTCAGGTTCATCATTAGTATGTATGTTCATTTCTAAAACTTTAGAGGATAATGATTCACCATGACAATACCAAACGTCATAATCTACCATCATTTTATTTATGACAAGGTGGTCATATATATGCACATTATCTAGAGTAAGACGATTCAAACATTTGGTACAAGAACAAGGGACCTTCTCGTCTTTATCTCTAAAGGCGAAATTCAAAAAATCCATTACCCCACTTAAATACTAATACCGATTATCACTAGCAATCCATTTGCGATTTCTATTGTCCATGATCCTGATAAGATAACACATAAACTGTTTGAACGAAAAATCAATGAGCATAGTTTAAAAAAAGAAGAAGATATAATTAACTATATGAGCATTACCACAACCTAATCTGCTGAAAGAAATTGTTTATTTTTTTCTAATGTTGTGTATCGTACGTATAGATGAAATTGTTTACACTAGTAAGCTTCTCGTAAGTATATATGTCAAACAAAATATTTAGGTTAGGCAATTTGTCTAAGTATAGGTGAAACTATTCGAGGATTGAGTCGATAGAGTCATCAAATGAATTTAATAAACAGTCTAACATACATCATTAATTTGAATCCCAGTAGTATATGAACAAATTATTGTTCTCGTGACTTTTATATGAGAAGCTTTTGAACTCGCTAATAGACAATCTTGGTAGCTACTATATTTTCAACTTTAGAAACAATATTAATCCGTTATTAATTAGTTATACTTCGTATCATTTATAGGTCGTGAATAGTTTGAAAACATGAGACTTTGACATCACAAAAATTAAACACCACACAATTTAGTTTAATTGTTTGATAAATATTTCAATTTATTTTGACTAGCCTACGCATAAAACCTTATGTTTCACTTAACATAGCAAATTATATGGAAAAGTACATACAGTAATAATGTACTTGCACCATACATACATTACTTACGTGAAATGAAATATTAAATTGATCTTGAATCAGTGATATTGAAAGGGGGGAGAGTGGCAGAAACCCAAGTTGTGAGTGTAATTGAGCTGCTAATGAATGTGCTAATCAAACTAGATGATATTGTGGCTGATGGGGAAACAATTTTTCAGTTGTTTTGATTAGCTGCTAAGTAATTACAGGCCAAATGAATGAGCAATCAAAATTTTGATGCTAATGTTTTCATAACTTACTAGATGGTATTATCTAGTACACAAAAACTAAGCTACAAAGACGACAATAAACCGTCATAATATAATACAACAAAATCGCATAAACAAATCAAAACTAAATTGGAACTATTGTGAGGGCCCTAAGATAATCCCTAGTCTATTTTCATAACCGTATGTTGCCATGATATCAGTTGATTATTTAGTGATTATTCGTAATTTAGTTCTGATAATGAGCACCGAATAAGAGTATTAGTAACCAATTAGTTCACCTCACATATGCACTTCAGTTATGCTTTGAATTACGAATAAGAGTATTAAATTCACCGAATAAGAGTAGATGCCATCAGGTAAAAATCGGTTCACCCCGCATATGCACCCCGAATAAGAGTAGATGCCATCAATAATCTTACGTACTTTAATCTATTTTCCTATCCTTTGAATTTTGGATTTCAGGGGGAAAAATAGGGAAATTCATCTGGGTTTTCAACTAAGTTCATCATCACGGACACCTTCAGTTATCATTCCAATGTGCAAATCAATCTTAATTTTCTAGTTTAGATGTAAATTCAAAGCATCAGTCATTCATTAGTCACATTAAAAATTGACGAAAAACATATTAATTCAACTTAAACATAAACTAATTAACGAAAAACAGGAACTAATTGACGAGAAACACACAAATTGACGAAGAACATAAACATAAACTAATAAACAAACAGATTGACGAAAATCGAATAATATTTCTGTTGGATTGACGAAAACCCAATAAGAAGAGAAAACCCACACCTGCGGGAGGAAAAACGCTATTGAACAATAGCAGGATTGATCGGATTTCACTTGGATTGACAATGAGCGGAAGGATTGAACGATTTTCTTGAATTAGGTTTTTGGTTTTCTTGAATAAGGTTTCTTGAATGTCTGGGTTATACAGGAAATATAGCGCGGGTGATAGTTTAGGATTGAGAAAGGTGAGCGCGTATGTTAATTCAGTTTAGCGGTGATGGTTAGTATTGGAAAGGTGAGCGCACTATTTTAATTTAGTTTAGCCATCATTTGATTTATTTGCAAGTTTATTGGAACGCCCAGATGCTGGTCCGAAAAATCATGAGGCTCGGATATTATTGGAACAATATGGAGACCGACTGCTAGTTGTATGTCAAACACTACCACAACTGCCAGATTTTTGCCAACGTTCAGCATATGCCATCATCCCTATTATACACCATGACATCACCATGGCCATTTTCAACATGGGGAATCGACATAATTGGGAAAGTAAACCCTTCCGGGACGGGAGGTCACTGTTTCATTTTGGTGGCTATCGACTATTTCACCAAATGGGTGGAAGCCGAGTCATATCGAATTTTGAATGCTAAACATGTTGCCAAGTTCATCCAAAACAAGATTATATGCCGGTACGGGGTCCCACACGAGTTCATCAGTGATCAGGGGACGCACTTCCAAGCCGAAACTGCTACTTTGCTAGCCAAATATAAAATCCAAAGGCATACATCTTCGCCTTACCGTCCCCAAACAAATGGAGCGGTAGAGGTAGCTAATAAATCAATTGTCACCATACTTAAAAAGATGGCTGATAGTTACTGGGACTGGCCCGACAAAATACCTTTTGCCCTGTGGATCGGAGATACCGAACATCAATCCGCACCGCAACCGGGGTAACTCCGTATTATTTGACGTACGGGATGGAAGCAGTTCAACCAGTTGAGTTGAAGAAACCGTCTCTCAGGATTTTACTAGAAAGCCAAGTGCATGAAGCGGATTCGGTCCAAGCTTGATACGACTCGCTGGTTCTTTTGGACGAACGGTGGTCCCGGGCCCTTAACAACATTCAAATATACCAAAAAAGAATACAACGGGCCTTCAACAAAAGAGTTAGGCCCAGAAATAACAAAGAAGGGGATTTGGTCTTCAAATTCGCCCGGGCACTACTACCAGCTGATCCAAGGGGAAAATTCAAATCCAATTGGGTCGGGTCATATCTGGTAAAGAAGGTTCTATCAGGAGGAGCAGTAATGCTGACAGACTTGGATTGGAATGAATTCGTCAACCCAACCAACTTAGACTAGCTGAAGCGCTACTACCCTTAAACCTTATCTCAATGTCATTTGCAAAAGTTCAATAAAAAATAATTTTTGCAAAAGTTTATTAAAAAATTAAGTTAGGATTATTTATCCTACTGTCGCGCACACCTCGAACTACTAGTCTTGGTGTATTTCGAAATTGCAAAAAAATTCTTTGCTCGAACTACGTTTGGTTTGGTTCCACTAACTGTGGATACGTAGGCAGCCCCTCAAAAGGGCACAACCACTGAATAACGAAAAGACAGAAACGATATTCACTAAAAATATGTCTTTTATTATCAAAAAAACCCGATAAACTCGGGAATTTCAAAATTACGTCACTTAAATAAAAATAAACAACAAAAAAAATCACACTACAAAAAATAGTAAGAATATCAAAATATTAAAAATTAAGGAGACAGATATTTACGGCATCTTGCCCTTGCCTTTGTCTTTTGGGTCACGCGGAGCCCGTGGTCGCCGGGGCGGGGGCGAGCGTTCCGGATCACAAGAGGAACCTCCTTAGCTCAAACCCGTTTCTTTGATAATGGGTCTTCTGCTATAGTAACTGGTCCGAGTCGAGCCCTCACGTGCTCAGGTAGTCTGTCTCGAGGATCAAGTCGGTCTTGAACTGCCAGCTTCGGGCCAAGTCTCCTTTCTAAGTCTGTTTGGGGGCTCACTCTCCCCCGAGCACCTCTACCACTAGACCCTTCGACTTGAGTCTTAGTGATGTAAGGGATTTGCCGTGGATCCCAACCGTCAAATAAAACCGGCAAAACCTAACTAGGGTAGCTAGGGTAAGTCGGGTCGAATCCACAGGGACGGGAGGTCGGACTAAGGTAATGCTACGGTCTAGGAGTAGGTTCGAGACGAGATAATCTAAGGAGGGGGAGACTAGGGCTAAGCTAGGTCTAAAGCAAGAAAACAAACAAGGAAAACGGGCTAGGATTAGGTCGGGGTCAAAGAGGTAACGAAATGGTCAAGGGAGAGCTAGAGTGAAGGAGGTAGTAGGGTAATCTAGGTCGGTCCGGGCAGTCGCAAATTAAACCGACCTAGAGGTTCCTCATGGAACCCATTTTGGCGAGACACATGACAAACGGGGTTCTAGCGTGTTATGGCCTAGATCGCATCCGGGCGGTCGCAACTTAGACTAACCTAGGGGTCGTCCTCACCGGGCTCTCGCAACTTAATGAGGGAACCGAACCCATAACAAACTAACACCCACAAGGGAAAGGCAAGAAAAACAAGCAATCTAACTTACTTAGTCATTCAAGCAATTCATCAAACATGTCATATACATCAACCAAGAGGAAACCCAAATCTTCCACCCACATCTCCAACAAACCCTTAATCACCCAATTAACACCCTAATCACCCTACTAACCCTAGCAAGAACACTACTCTAACATATCTAAGTTAAAACTAACACCAACAAGAAGAACCAACTCAAACAACATAACATTCATGAACAAACTAATGTAAACAATGAACAACAAACATGACAATGAACAAAGATTGGAACTTGGATGAAGGAACAAAGATTAAGATAAAGGAAAAGAGATTATACCATACTAGAAGATGAAAGGAAGAAGAAAACTTGCATAGATGAGAAAAACCCAAAACAAACATCCAAGTTTGTCAAGCTTGGTGAAGATCTTGAAGAATTCCCAAATTACAAGCATTAAAATAAGATTAACGATAATCTAAAGACTAATCTACACTAATCTAATCTAATCTATGCTAAAACTAGGCTAGGGTTTATGGGTAATGTCTAACATAAGCTAAGATTAACAAGGGAAGAGTATATATAGGGTTACAAGTGGAAGGGAGAAGAGAAAACAAAGCGCGGAGCAGCAGCAGCCCTTCCCGGCCGGGAGGAGGTGGTCCCGGTCGGGAAGGTGTCGGTCCCGGCCGGGAGGAGCTGGTCCCGGTCGGGATGGACCCAATACAGCAACCCTCTCTTTTGTGCACTTCATCCCGGACGGGATGAGGTCATACCCGTCGGGGATGAGTCTTGTAGGCCTCCAATATGATCTTTTTGGTTCCTCCTTGCTTCACATGGACTTCTCATCGATTCTCGGGACTCGGGATCGGGTCTCGGAGGCTCGGGATTGGGTCCCAAGGTCTCGGGGTCGAAGCCAAGGCATCGAGTGATCGTTCCTTCACTTCGTTGGTTCCGAAAAGTGTATGTATTGAGTCGGAATCGCTCCAACTCTTCATGAATGGTCTCGGGAACCTGAAACGAACTAGAGGAAGCATAAGTAGCCCATAAATCGCTCCCAAGGAGCGATTCCACAAGGAAAATGGGACCAAAACACTACGAAATGGGCACTACAAACTACACTTATCAACTCCCCCACACTTAACCCTTACTCGCCCTCGAGTAAGCACATACTAACTACTAAACTAGCCGAGTGGGTATTAGCGCACCCTACGCCCTTTCAACTCACGCGAGTGCACTTAGAGGAAAAGTGCACTCCGCAAGGCAAGTGGGGTCTTGCGACAAAACCGTGGATGCAACGGGACACAAAAACACATAAACAAACAAGCACACAAACAAACACACAAAAGGTTGCACCCAAAAGAAAAGAAATACCGCTTCCCTCAAACAAGCGATGAAAGAAGCACCGGTTTAGGACTCAAGGCAAGTGACAACGTTCCCAAGCTAGCAATACAAACCAAGATGGACTAAACCCTAATAGTATGACGACAAAGCAACAAAAACGTTGGTAACTTACCTCGGTTCCTCCTAACCTTCTAAGAACGTACTACGGGACGATCGGCGGGATGGAAAAAGGATGAACCACGGTGTTAGTCGACACTGTAGGTAAGTGAGACCCCGCCTCCTTTAGCAAAGAGCCAAGAGGGTCGTCCCATGTCCGAAACCGCCTAACTAGTCCAAGTGAAAAGTGGAAATGATTGCAAAATGAGGGAAGACCGACCACTACCGCTATCATCCTTCCTAGGGACTCGGTCCTTTGGTAGGCTCTTCACGGTAATGTTCGGAAAAAGGCTTATTTTGAGATGTGGGGATTATTTTTGTGAGACGGTTTTCTTTTGGCATTTTCTTCTTCTTTTGCAGTTTTGCTTTGTTTTGCCATGCCATTTCTTTTTCCTCTTTTCTATTTTCTTTTTTTTTGCTTTTGTGCCTTTTCTTTTTCTTCTTTCTTTTCTTTCTTTCATTTTTTTTTCTTTTTCTTTTCTTTGCCCTTTTGGCTTGATTTGGCTTTTTGGCATTCCTTTGTATGACAAGAAAGGGAGAATTTCAACAATTTGCAATTTTATTGTGTGGATATGTGTAGGAGGTAGGTGAATGGGAGAGTTGGGAGCGCGCTTTCCCCCTTCAAACCCACAAAAAGCGGAGAACTTGGACTAATTAAACAATCCCAAACACGGTCACCTAGGGGACGAGACTCGGTAACCAAGGCCTTTTCACACCGTGGGTGGTCATAATGGTCAAAATGCAAATCCCGTAGTAAATCTCTAGTAAGCTAGGTGGACTCAAGGTAAAGGACCAACGAATTCATTGATTTAGGGTCATTCTACTAGACTAAAGTCCAAGACTCGATTTATACTACTAAGAAGAGAAAGTAAGAACTCACACACTAGCCTCTAAACCGGGTTTTCGAAAACGGTTTACACACATGACACACAACATAGCACAACACAAAATCAAAGACATGACGAAAATGAACGAAAGAAAAAGAAACAAAAGCAACAAAACAAAAGCAAAACAAAACGAACACATGAACAATACAAACACCACCCCTAGCTTCCAAATGAGCAATCAACCAACATCAAACTTTTACAAAGCTCCTCCCGAGCACACCACATCACAAATCTCCTTCAAGCTCCACAAGAGATAAAGAAGAAAAAGGGATAAAGATGTTACCGGAAGTCTTGAAAGCTCTCCAAAGCTAATGGCGATTAGGCAACCTATAAAGAAAAAGGGGGAGGCAAAACACACAACAAAAGAAATATACGACACAAAAGAAAAACACACAAAAGAAAAATCTTTTTGATTTTTTGTGAAATTTTTTCAAATTTTTAGGATTTTTTAAAGATTTTTCGAAAAAACTACAAAAAAATAAAACTAACTACGATAGAATATCGCTCCCCCACACTTAAGTCGAGCCATGTCCTCATGCTCGACCGTAGTGCATGGGAGCACAAAAGAAAGAAACTACGAAAATTAAGGTAAAAATCAAAAAGTAAAGGTGAAGAAAAGAGTAGAAGGTGTCCGGTCGGGGTGTAGTCAAGTCACCATGGGCCGAGACAAGAAGAAGATATGGATGGGGGAAGAAAAATAAAAAGAAGGAAATAATAGGAAATGGGAGGGGAGGGCTAGGTGTAATCACGTCACCTAGCCCGGATTCCGCCTAAATCCGACTAAATCCTCAAAAAGAAAGAGTGAAAAACTTGTAAAATTTGGATTTTGAAAATGACTCTCGATGTAGTCACATCATCAAGAGTCGGGAGCAACCACTACCAAGGCCTCGAAGGCCACTAAGATACCATGACTCAAGGGGAAGGGAATAAACACAAAAGAAAACAAGCTATAAAAGACGGGAAAGAAAGGATAGTTGTCGTACCAATAGGTTAGCAACTCACTCGCTCCATCGTCTCATAGATCAATATAGGCACAAGACTTGTCTTCGTCATTGCTATTCCTCTTCATTCTCGATCAAACCGCATGGTGAGGTAGTAATGGTGTGAGGGGGTGTGATTCGATGTGAAACTCGGTGTAAAGGGAAGAGAAATGAGGTGAGGGTATGTAAATGAAGTGTAATGGTCATATGACATGAGCAAGGATGGGTAGGGAGGTTGGGTGGGGGCATACAATGGTTGGGTGGGCCCAAATGTCGAAGAAGAGGCCAAAAGAGGAGAAAGGGGACCATCCCGGTCGGGATGGATGGTTCCGGTCGGGAAGACACACTCGTCCCAGTCGGGAAGCCACCTTTCCGGTCGGGACGGCACTCCAGCAAGCTCCAATTTTTGCACCTCCATCCCGATCGGGACGGCTCCTTCCCGGTCGGAATGGCATATCCTTCCCGGTCGGGAAGCTCCCTTCCCGCCCGGGATGGGTCTTCTTGACCTCCAAAACCCCAAAAGCTTCACCGAAGCTTCAAAAACCGACTTCCATACTCACGACCCAAGCTCTATCATTAACCATTCCTCTCTAGGAATCATCTTCACTTCACACCTATGACAATAAGCTCAAATACAACATCAAATTCCCTCCCTCACATCGCTCATCAACAATCCGAATGACAAGAATTCCACAAAGGCTAACAAATCCTAGAAACCAAACTATACAAACAAATATAAACACAAATACAAGAACAAAAGAAAAGGGAAAAGATATTTACACTAACTACTCTCTCCAACTACCCCTCCATAGCCATCAAGAGCTCGAAGGAGTCAGTCAAATGCCCTAGCAACATCTTCATTGAAGCTCACATGGCCAAGCCTAGCCACTTTCAAAAGTTTCAAAGTCGGAGGTGAGAAGCGATCATCTTCATTAAGCTCGGGGCTCTCGTGATCTTCCGGGTCTTCGGAACCAACATAGCTACGACTCTTATGACCATCCGGTAGGTATAGTGGTCTAGAGTCAAGCTCGGTGTCATGATGTGGGAGATCACACCCTAGGGGTGTCGCTTCTTCTACGGGGTCGAGAGTGGAACTCTTTTCCACCGCCCGACAAGGATCCTCTTCACCAATCGTTTCACAAGACAAGGGACTAGGCATCGATTGCGGTAGAGGAGGAGAAGGCATCAAGTTTTCTTCATTGGAGGCTTTAGGATCCTCTAATTTCCCATACAAGGCAAGTTCCAAGGCATCTACTTCTTTTTCCCAAGTATTGCGCTCCTTTTCACTTGCCTTGTCTATATGGCCTAGAGGAGGTATGTCTTCACTTGGCTTTGGATTGTCATCCGGTTCATCACGAAGAAAATCGAACAAATCCAATTTGATAGCCAATACATCGGCTCCCCAAGAGTTATCTTGAGAATCATGTTCACTCCCCTCCCCATTGTTGGCCCTTGAAGCTTCAACTTCCTCTATTCTTCCCCTATCTTCACCTCCCAAGCAACACTCAACAATGGTCTCTTGATCGACCCTCTCTTCTTCATTTGTAGCTTCAAGGTTGGGTTGCCTTTCTTGTGGAGGCACCCGACCTTCTTGCCCAAATGAACCTTCCTCAACATGTTGTGGAGCTCGAGTCGCCGACATCGTGATATGAGCCATGAGTGCATCGATTCGAGCATCTTGCACCGCTATTTGGGCCTTGAACTCCTCCCTAACCCCTATTATTTGAGTCACCATCGCTTGTTGAGTCCTTTGCAATAGATCTATCGAATCATGTTGACTCTTAAGCAATTGATGCATCATTTGAATAGTCTCAAAGTTGGGATCTTGTGGTCGTGGGTTATGTGAGGGTGTTTGGTAGTTGTTAGGATGTGGGAACGATCCTTGACAACTTTCTTGGTAACCATAAGAAGAGGGTTCATAAGATTGTTGATGAGGTTGATATGGTTGGTAAAGTTGTGGGTTATGGTAATTCGCCCCATAGTTGTCCCGTGATTATTGATGGTAGCTTGGACGAGCCATGTCCATAACGTCGCTTTGGTACCTAGGATGAGCTAGAAGCACTTGAGCAAACGTAAGTATACTAGTGCTTTTGAGGCACTAGGAAGGGAGAGTAACACACAAGAAGAAAAAACGGAGATACACAAGGATAAGAGAACACAAAAATCAAGAACAAAGTCCAAAACTAAGCAAACAAAAGTCTAAACAACGCCGTCCCCGGCAACGGCGCCAAATTGATGGAAGGGATTTGTCGTGGATCCCAACCGTCAAATAAAACCGGCAAAACCTAACTAGGGTAGCTAGGGTAAGTCGGGTCGAATCCACAGGGACGGGAGGTCGGACTAAGGTAATGCTACGGTCTAGGACTAGGTTCGAGACGAGCTAATCTAAGGAGGGGGAGACTAGGGCTAAGCTAGGTCTAAAGCAAGAAAACAAACAAGGAAAACGGGCTAGGATTAGGTCGGGGTCAAAGGGGTAACGAAATGGTCAAGGGAGAGCTAGAGTGAAGGAGGTAGTAGGGTAATCTAGGTCGGTCCGGGCGGTCGCAACTTAAACCGACCTAGAGGTTCCTCATGGAACCCATTTTGGCGACACACATGACAAACGGGGTTCTAGCGTGTTATGGCCTAGATCGCATCCGGGCGGTCGCAGCTTGGACTAACCTAGGGGTCGTCCTCACCGGGCTCTCGCAACTTAATGAGGGAACCGAACCCATAACAAACTAACACCCACAAGGGAAAGGCAAGAAAAACAAGCAATCTAACTTACTTAGTCATTCAAGCAATTCATCAAACATGTCATATTCATCAACCAAGAGGAAACCCAAATCTTCCACCCACATCTCCAACAAACCCTTAATCACCCAATTAACACCCTAATCACCCTACTAACCCTAGCAAGAACACTACTCTAACATATCTAAGTTAAAACTAACACCAACAAGAAGAACCAACTCAAACAACCTAACATTCATGAACAAACTAATGTAAACAATGAACAACAAACATGACAATGAACAAAGATTGGAACTTGGATGAAGGAACAAAGATTAAGATAAAGGAAACGAGATTATACCATACTAGAAGATGAAAGGAAGAAGAAAACTTGCATAGATGAGAAAAACCCAAAACAAACATCCAAGTTTGTCAAGCTTGGTGAAGATCTTGAAGAATTCCCAAATTACAAGCATTAAACTAAGATTAACGATAATCTAAAGACTAATCTACACTAATCTAGTCTAATCTATGCTAAAACTAGGCTAGGGTTTATGGGTAATGTCTAACATAAGCTAAGATTAACAAGGGAAGAGTATATATAGGGTTACAAGTGGAAGGGAGAAGAGAAAACAAAGCGCGGAGCAGCAGCAGCCCTTCCCGGCCGAGAGGAGGTGGTCCCGGTCGGGAAGGTGTCGGTCCCGGCCGGGAGAAGCTGGTCCCGGTCGGGATGGACCCAATACAGCAACCCTCTCTTTTGTGCACTTCATCCCGGACGGGATGAGGTCATACCCGTCGAGGATGAGTCTTGTAGGCCTCCAATATGATCTTTTTGGTTCCTCCTTGCTTCACATGGACTTCTCATCGATTCTCGGGACTCGGGATCGGGTCTCGAAGGCTCGGGATTGGGTCCCAAGGTCTCGGGGTCGAATCCAAGGCATCGAGTGATCGTTCCTTCACTTCGTTGGTTCCGAAAAGTGTATGTATTGAGTCGGAATCGCTCCAACTCTTCATGAATGGTCTCGGGAACCTGAAACGAACTAGAGGAAGCATAAGTAGCCCATAAATCGCTCCCAAGGAGCGATTCCACAAGGAAAATGGGACCAAAACACTACGAAATGGGCACTACAAACTACACTTATCACTTAGCCCTCCCCCTCTGACCTGACATCAGACGAACCAGAGTAGCCGGAGTGTCACCTTCGTCAAAGAAGCCCTTGTTATCTTTAGCCTTCTCTCGTCGAAGCAGGTCAAAAGCTTCATCGACCTTCAAAGCAGCACGGGCCTTGGCAGAATCTTCTTTCGTCCATTTTTCTTAAGAGTCTGATACCCAGATTGAGTGAAGAGACTCGGGAACAAACCAAGTAACCCAGGTATACCATTGTTGCATCCAGGTATCGCACATTACATCACTCAGCTGGGTAGGGTCACTCACGACTGCTTCGTTCTCCGGGATCCTCTGAGACCAACCATATTACCTAAGTATGGGGTCAGGGCAAAGGTGAACTGTCTGACTAAAAGACAAAATCACCTGATAACGAGCCTTATCCGTCGGTGCCAAACTTGTCCAAACGTAAATAGGCCACCACGGCACCACTCATCGGATCAATGGACCATGATGGAATGACAGCTCTTCGTCCCAGTATTTTCGATTGATAAGGCAAGAAAAATCGATGGCCCGTCTCCTTGTCATCACTTGATTAGGACGATATCGACCCGGGTCAAGGGGAGGTTCTATGATTGACAGTCTCTCAAATAGCCAAAGCTGAAAAAAGAACGAAAATCATAAGTTCTCGAGACAATTTAGATGTCCGCCTAGGGGCACTCGATCGAGTGACACCCCAAAAGCTGGGCAGCGGGTTTTTGACGAAGGCACTCGATCAAGTGCCAGGGTGACTCAATCGAGTGCCCCCTGTAACAGGCTATCGCAAAAACAAATCAAGGAAAAAAAAGGAAAAAGCGATATACCTTTAGCAGACGGGTGCTCTCGGTCAAACGAACTGACGGGTGCCTTTTGTGATTATCCAAACCCTGGATAATTTCCCCCGTGATCAGCCACGCTGGGCTATGTTCCGTCTCCATCAGGTCAACAACGGTAAAAAGTCAGACATCACCCATACAGGACAGCAAATCCATGTGACCTTCGAAAGCGTAGACATGGAGCATACAAAAAGCAAAAGCCCTACGGTTGTGGACTGGCATAACCCGGACGTCGTGCGGGTTCATAAATTTGTCATCCAAAGCAAACAATGAAACATTATCCCCGACTAGCATACGGGATACCTCCATGTGGGAAAGTCCTAAAAATTCCCGTAGTTTCCTCCTCGGGTCATGAACCGAAAACGGGACAGCAGAACGGAGCAAAGGGTTCCATCCTCCCACAGCAGCAATTTCCTCACGTATAGGACAGATCTCGCACCGAGGAAGGGCAAAAACATAGTATATGTCGTCCTAGTAGGACAGACAAGCATAAAGAAAATAACGATCCACCTGCATCTGACGAATCGTGAACAGTTGGGAAATACTCGTTTGGTTCAGAGCTACCCTATCCGCGTCCCTAAAGCGTCGGGACCAATCCTGCAGCATCGCAGTCAAACATTCAATACCCATGGCTAAATTTCTTGAAAAGGACAAGTTTTTATTTTTAGGAAAGAAAGAGTTGTGAGGAGTGCAGAAAAAGCTTAAGCAGGGAATGTGTATTTATAACACCAAAAGCCCTGGCAGTCTTCCTACTACTATGCCTCCTTGGCCCAAGTGGGCCTATGCATACAGGCCCGATCTCAGTTTCCTCATAACAACACAGGAATAAAGTCATCCCAAGCATTCCTAATTTTTTTCAAAGGAGTCAGAATTTTCAAAAAAAAATCAAAACCATTCAAAAATTCAAGAGCCTCAAAATTTTCAAAACTCTTCAAAAATTCAAATTTCTATTCCCCAGCACGAGTCGGTATTTCACCTAAATGTTACATGCAAATTATTATGTGACTGTACACAGGTACACCCAAGGCTTCATAATCAAGTCTCGCGCAGCTCTTTTACTCCCCAGCGGAAAGCCCGAGGCGGCATTTCTCCTGAAAACAGTACACCCGGGACAGGATGTGCCTACAAACAGGTACACCTAGGACTTCAAAGGCAAGTCCGACTCTCCACGGAGCTATTATCATCAAGACAGGTATGACCCTTCCGCTTATGGCTGGCGAGCCCTTCACGCAAGTCTAATGGACTATAAACGACCCGACCGGAAGGCTGCCAAGTCCTAATCCTCGATTGGCCTGGTAGCTACTCTGACTTTCGCCTTGTCCAAGCCTCAGTCATATTGGGGGCTTTATAGACACCCGCATTTGGCTGCTAGTGTCTATAGCGGTCTCCGACAAAACACCCGATGATGATCGGACGTTGTGCTTTAACGCGCTCGGATATAGGCTTGAAATCATTAGTATTTGACTTGGGCTTTTTACGGAGTAAAAATCTCACAAAACCAACCTCAAATTTGGGCCCAGTGGGCCGTTTCCAATCAAATAACACTAATTTGGGTCAAAACAGACACCGAAAATAAAACCGTCTTTTGGCGACCGGGTGAAAGCCCGGTCAAAGATGAATCCGACACAAAAATCAGTTGCATACAGTTTTTAGAAGAGAACCCAAGCAACTAAACCTCTTCAATTTAGGATAGGATTTTCTTCCTAAACTCTATCCTCCGTTTGAACCCACTCGATCGAGTGGCTGGTTCAAGCCCACTCGGTCGAGCAGGCTTGTGAACAGGGCAAACCGGCTTTGGACCAGGCACTCGATCGAGTGCATATACACCACTCGATCGAGTGGCCCTAAACCGGGGTATTTTTCTTATAAATACCCCGTCATCTCAACTCATTTGAGGACCTTTTTCTGACAACCTTCTCCTACCTCAAAACCCTCATATTTTCGACCATCACCTCGGCACATACACACATACAAACGACCTTAATCCCTAGATCAAAACTCGTAAAATCCATCACTACGAATCATACACGCCATAACTCTCCTATATATCTCGACGCTCCCGTGCCTAAGCCACTACTAGACGAGCCAATCTCCGAGCCAGAGCATGTAGGTTGAGGGTGTGAAATTCAATCCCAACTTCTCCCTTTCTTCCCACTCTTCTCTCCGTCTTTTTCTTTGTTTTTTTAGTTTTTATTTCTTTTCTTTCGTTATTATTACTACTATTGAATCAACATTATAGAGAGCGTTTTATTTAGTCCGTTGTATCATCGTTATTAAATAAACACCGCGCATACATAAAAATATAAAACGATTTCGAGTCGAATACGTTTAAAAACGAATCCCGTTCAAGATCCTTCTAATCCCTTTACGAGTTGTAACAGTGGTGGCACCCTTTTGAGGAGCTCCGCCCTAATCACTCAAGGGCGTGATGCGATCGCGGATATTCGTCGTTAAACATATTTGATTCCCATTTTTTAAGGGTTAGTACGAAACCTATTGATGCAAAATCGAACATCTCATAATCCGCAAGGATTAATAATGATGTCGTAACGCGGAGGGAATTATTCGATAACGGTCTCGTAATAATAACATACATGTTGCGAGCATCGAAAACCGAACCAAGTATAAATCATATCATATTTTTACGCGGCTTGGTTGGTCATCAATTTAAAACTAAAACAAAAATCGAGATCGCTACTCTTTCTCGGATCGAGCCATAACTCGAACAGGGAGCACTCGATCGAGTGCCATAGCCCACTCGATCGAGTGGTACCCCAAAAAAAACAGGCAGGAGGTCCGTAACAGGGTCAATCGATCAAGTCCCTCCTATGACTCGATCGAGTGGTTCCCTTTGTACTACAACGTGAGTTTTGTTAACGTCTTTTTTAGCATCATCAAATATTTTTTTATGACTTCGGTCATCACGTGTAAAGACTATCACGTGCTTATATTTTAAAAACCATGCATCGCATCCTTGTTCTAATTCATTCATGTCATCATTACTATTTCGACTGCTTCAGTTCTTTGCGCTTGTTGTATTGTAATTCCGGGTTGTATTCCGCCCACGTATTTGTAATCTATTTTTCGAGCTTTTATTTTCGTTGTTTGTTTTATCGCATTAAAATGAACCTCGCATGCTAAACCACTTTGACGTGAATTAAATGCATTAAATCAACATAGCTACCTTTTCAATTTTTTCTATATCTCGTAAAATGCTGTTTGCATAACATTCAACCGGATTACTAGCGCGCGTGTTAAAAACTCGAACGGTATCTTAGTAGAGGCCGCTAAGTGCGGGCGGGGTTGGGTGTCCTTTGTGGGTGATGGGGGTCTGTAGCCCGCCACGGGTCGCCCGCCATATGGGCCCCGGGGAAGCCCAACCCGGAAGTGAAGTAAAGGCCTGCGCGGCAGGCCAGCCAGCAAAACCTTACCAGGAAGCCTCCAAAGGACAAACTCAGCCGCTACGAGCTTCAGGCAAATCTGCCTCTGCCTGATAGGGTCGAACTGCATGCTATGGCCAAGCAAGACAAGCCCCCCTGCCTGCCAGTCCCCAGGAGGTCCCTTCCTGGCAGGTGCAGGGGAAAGAAACTGGAAGCCCCTCCATCCGTGCCTGAGGTAAGGAAGAGTGAGTGGATGAGATGAACCCACGTGTCATCTTCTCGTCCTCTCATTCTTCCTCTTTCTCTCTCCCTTTTTTCTCTCTCTTGGGGGAACCTATAATACTTCGGTATTTCCCACAAGAAAAGAGTTGAACTTTCTCTCTCTAGAATCTTACTCTAAAAACGCCACCTTACTCCTCACGAGTAAGGTTCGTCAAGGCATTTCACGGACTGACTTAGGCATCGGAGAGGGTTTCCTCGGACACCTCCGGGGCCCTGTGCGTTCTTTGTGCAGGGAGCAGGCCATCTCCGCCGGAAAGGTTCGATCAAGGAGTAAGAGGAAAGAGAGACTCGGGAAGTGAAACGATCACCATCAAAGTAGTATCAAGTTCAGAGAACCCGAATCCAAATCGGGTTAATTGTTTCCGTGACCGGAACAATTTGACGCCGTCTATGGGGAAGTAACGGTTGTGCTCACGAATTTCCCAAAAAAATCAACCACAGGAAAATGCCTGAGATTATTGAAGCCAACTCTGGGGCGGATCCGACGTAACATCCGGTGATCCCCCTGTATGGCATGCCTCTGTCGGTGGTAACACCCGTCGCCATGATCCGAGGCATAGGGCGGGCCAGCCTCCACGAGGCGCCCAACAAGGAGATTACAGTCGCAACTGGGCAGGTCGATTATTAGAGGCCTAACCTTAACCTCACCTCTGCCCATGTCGCGCAGACTGTGGCCTTCTTCTCAGCTATACTAAATCAAGAATTTACGCCGGAGGACCTGGTAGGCCAGATTGCTACGACCCCCAGGCACCTGCACTTTGAGAGTGCAGAAGGTGCTGGGGGCACGAAGCGAACCGCCGCCAGGAATGTTCAAAGAAAAGCGCAAAAAACTGCCCGGGGATATGTACAGTCAAAAAAGACGCATTACAGCCGGTAGGCGCCGCCCGCCCAGCAGCAAGCGTTCTCCATACATACCACCGAGTCTACGGCAGGTGCCGAAAAAAGAGGGTTATCCCAGGAGTTTAGGGAGCGAATGAGACCCGGGGAACTCGCCTCGAGATGCCTGGGGGAAAAGGGCGGAGTCTTCAGGTTAACACTTGCTGAGTCGCAGCATGCGCCAGGGCTTTCTCAGGGCATGCAATCAAGGCTCAACAATGGACAGTCGCTGGGATCAAGGCAGTGCCAGGGCGATAACCTCGAGCCGCCCCAGGGGAAATGACCCCGGCGCCGCTCCCCTGAAATGAAGAATGAGGCAATGAGTAGGCAAGCGCCCAGCCACCGCTCCCCTAGTATTAGAAAACCGACCCCTGGCAAATGGGATGACTACGGTTACCACTCTACTGGGAGCAGGTCAAAAAAGATGGGCAGCCCTACCAAGACTCCACTCCATCCAGAGGTTCAGGGATGTCCCATCCCAAAAATTGAGATGCCCTTTATCAAATTTGATGGAACCACTGACCCGGAAGACCATCTGGCGGCCTATGAGAGTCATATGGGAATGTATGATGCTGACGATGCGGTCTGGTGCAAGATCTTCCCTACCACCCTTGTGGGTTTGGCTCAGGGATGGTTCAGGGACTTGCCACAAGGATCAATCAGTTACTTCATAGAGCTGGCCGAAGCCTTCTTGGATCAGTATACAGGGAACAAGAGACGAAGACTGACTCGTTTTGACTTGATGACGCTAAGACAGAAGAAGGGCGAAACTATTAGAGAGTACCTGAAAAGGTTCGACCTGGCCTTCCAGCAGGTCAGAGAAATCGATGACCCGACAGCAGCGTACGCTCTGACCAGTTCCCTGCTCCCTGGAGAAATGAAAAATCAAATGATCAGAGCCCAGCCAGAAACCCTGGCAAAGGCTCGAAAGATAGCTGAAGGCTTCATACTGCAGGAGGAGTTCCACAGCTTGCCGGATACCCCCATATGACCTTCCAGGCCACAGGGGGGACCGCAGGGGGGACCGCAGGGTGGACACGGTAGGGGCGATACGGCAGGGAAGCAAAGGGCTGAGGGAGACGACACCCCAAAAAGGGAGCGTGCAACATACCAGCCAAGGTTTGATAGCTACACAGCCCTTAACAAATCAAGGACTGAGTTATTCGAGCTAGAAAAGGAGACTGCCAAGTGGAATCACCCAAATAAGCCGCACAGCCCGAAAGGTGACCCAAAAAAATTCTGCACATTCCATGATTGTGTAGGGCATACCACGGAAGAGTGCCGCCATCTAAAGGATGAGATTGAGAAGCTCATCAGAAACGGCTGGCTGAGTAACTATGCAGCAAGAAACAAAGGTCAGAAAGTTGCAAAAGATAAGCCTGAAGTCCCGACACAGGACCGCATGATAATTCATGTGATATCAGGGGACGCTGAGGGCCAGACAAGCAGAAGGGGCCAAAAAAGGCAAATCCGGGAGCTAAGGAACCAAATCTGCTATGCTGAAAGAGCGGGGAGCCCGGCAGGCCTAACCCTGAGCATCACCCCTCAGAATGCAGGGAGGGTAATCTACCCCTGTAGTGATCCCCTGGTCTTGTCCCTCACAATCAGCAATCACATAGTGAGGAGGTGTATGGTGGAATACAGGCGCCTCCACCAATCTGTTGTACTAAGACGCCTTCGAAAAAATGAATCTGGAAAAGAGGCACCTCAAGCCCGCCCCCGGATCATTATATGGATTCAGCGGGGCAGGGATCCTCCCAATGGGAGTCATAGAGCTGCCGGTGACATTCGGAGAGGGGGCATCAGCCAGAAACATCCGAGCATCGTTTGTGGTTGTGAACGCAAAATCTGCATATAATGCCCCAATAGGCAGGGCAACCCTCGATGAAATCGAAGCAACTATATCCATCAGGGCGCTGACGGTGGCCTATATTACGGATTTTGGTATGGAGGAGAAGGTACACGGAGACCGGGAATCAGCCAGACAATGTTATTCTGTGGCCCTGCATGTTCATGAAACGAAGCGGAAAGGCAAGCGGAAAGCGAATAGTTCCCCCAGCAGGGAAGAAGAGATTCTTGTCGGTCAGCGAACGGCGGACCACCTCGAACCTGGGGGAGAAAGCATGCTGGTAGAACTAGAACTAGGGAGACAAGTCCTGGTAGGGGCAGACCTGGAGAATTCCTACCGCGAAGAATTGATTAAAGTCTTAAGAGACAATAGAGATGTGTTTGCCTACTCGGCAGAAGAGATGCCGGGGGTCGATCCGGTCCATATCGTTCACAAGCTGAACGTAAATCCGGAGGCCCGCCCTGTAAAAAAAAAAAGAGAAACATGTCTGCCGAAAAAGATCAGGCCATCAAAGAGGAAATCGAAAAGCTCCTGAAAGCTGATTTCATAGAAAGGTGCGACTACCCTGAATGGTTGGCTAACGTAGTAATGGTGAAAAAAATCCTCGGGCATCTGGAGGATGTGCGTGGATTTCACCAATCTTAACAAGGCGTGCCCCAAGGATTGCTACCCCTTGCCAAGAACAGATCAATTGGTATACGCTACTAGTGGCTACTCCATGCTAAGTTTCTTGGACGCCTTTTCAGGCTATCACCAAGTGAACCTCTGGCAGCCTGATAGGGTAAAATGCTCGTTCATCACCAGTTCTGGCACATTTATGTATAAGATGATGCCATTTGGGCTCAAGAATGCAGGCGCCACCTACCAGCGGCTGGTTGACAAGGTGTTTGAAGACCAGAAAGGTAGAAACCTGGAGGCCTATGTGGATGATGCAATAGTGAAAAGTAAAGGGGATAAGGAGCATCTAAAAGATTTGCAGGAGACCTTCTCCTCCCTGCGCGCCTATCGGATGAAACTAAATCCTAAAAAGTGTACCTTCGGTGTATGCTCAGAAAAGTTTCTAGGCTTCCTGGTTAGCGCCAGGGGAATTGATGCGAACCTAGAGAAAATTCAGTCTGTCCTGGACCTGCCAGAGCCAAGGACAATTAGGGACATTCAACGCCTAACCGGCAGAATAGCTGCCCTGGCACGGTTCATTGCCAGGTCAGCCGATAAGTCGATACCCTTCTTTAAAGTGCTGAAGGGAAACAAGCAATTCAAATGGGAAACTAAACAAAAAGAGGCTTTCGAACAATTAAAAGAACACCTGAAGCAGCTGCCCACCCTGGCAAGGCCGGTGGCAGGGGAGAATCTCTTCCTTTACATTGTCGTGACAAATTCAACAGTGAGCGCGGTAATCTTAAGGGAGGAAGCAGGCTCCCAACAACCAATTTACTTTGTGAGCCATGCCCTGGGGGTGGCCGAAAATAATTATCCTATCGTTGAAAAGGCTGACTATGCTGTGGTCATAGCAGCCCGCAAGCTCAGGCCATACTTCGACGCCCATTCCGTCGTCGTGCTAACCGACCAACCCCTGGAGAAAGTCTTGGAAAAATTCGAGAAGTCTGGAAGACTGCTAAAATGGGCTATAGAGCTGAGCGGGCTGGGCATATCGTACTCGCCCAGGACGGCCATCAAAGCACAGGCCTTGGCGGACTTCCTAGCAGAATGTTCTCACTCAGAGGAGGATGATCCCCCTACGGGCGAATGGACGGTGTACACCGACGGGTCGTCTACAGCCAACGGTGCGGGGGCAGGAGTTGTGTTAACCAGCTCTGAAGGAATAGACTTTGAGCACGCGCTCAGATTAACCTTCCCCGCATCAAACAATAATGAGGCTGAGTACGAAGCCGTGCTAGCAGGCATCAGCCTAGCCAAAGCCGCAGGGGCCGAGAGGCTTGTCTTGGCCACAGACTCTCAGCTCATAGCGAACCAAATCAATGGCGAATACGAGGCTAGAGATCACACTATGACATTGTAGACACCCGCATTTTGCCTGCTAGTGTCAATAGCAGTTCCCGACAAAACACCCGATGATGATCGGACGCAAACGTGACTTAGTATACTCGAATATGGGCTCGGAATCAATAATATCCGACATGGACTTTTAGCGGAGTACAAATCTCTCAAAACCAACCTCAAATTCAGGCCCAGTGGGTCGTCCCGAGTAAAATGAGACTAATTTGGGCCAAAACCGACACCAAAAATAAAAACCGTCTTTTGGCGACCGGGTCAAAACCCGGTCAAAGACGAATCCACCCTCAAAATCAGCCAAGTCCGCTTCTAGAAATAACTTGCGCCCAAACACAATTTTCAAAAAATCAAAAAAGTCAACCATTTCCTAAAATGGCTCGCCAACCCTATCCACTCGATCGAGTGGATTGACCTCAGTCGATCAAGTGGAGCCACAAAAACGCAACAGACCTCTTTTTTAGGGCACTCGATCGAGTGCACTAGGGCCACTCCATCGAGTGACCCTAGGTCAACGGGTAAACTCTATAAATACCCCTCTCAGTGCTCTTAATTTTCAAGATTTTCCATGCATCAAAAACCCTACATTTCTACCCTAACTCACCCATCCTCTCTACACTACAACCTTGAGCAACCCTAAGCAAAAACCGAGTCCTTATCCCTCGAAAAACCGATAAAGCATCACCATACACACACACACACCATAACTTTACATACATCCTCGATACTCCCGCGTCCTCGTCGCTATTACGAGTCCATTGTCGAGGCCATTCTAAGCATGTATGTTGAGGGTGTCATCAACCCCGTCTCAATCTCTATTATCTCTATTTATATTATACATTTTTATGCTTTGTATTATAATCATATTAGTATACTAACACTAACGTTCTATTATCGTATACTAACTTTTTAATTTTTGTTACTAACCAATCTAACATTTATTTATCGTCATTACATTTCGTCCTAATACACATACCGCGTATACGTATATAGTATTAAAACTCGGATTCGAACACGTTTAACTATGATCACCGCACCAAGTCCGTTTAATCCCTTTACGAGCCACGACGGAGGTGGCACCTTTTCGAGGAGCGCCGCCCCAATGTACTCAAGGGCGTAACATGATCGTGGTCGATCATAGTTGAACGCATTTGATTCCATTTCTAAGATTAGCACAGAATCCGTTGATGCGAAAACCGACATCACATAATCCATTAGGATTAGTATCGATGTCGTGATGCGGATGGACACAATTTAGTCGCTAATCAAATTTTTAAACCCATAATGACGATTTTTATAAATTTCCGATGACGGTATTGTAATCGTATATTACACGATTTTAACCCCCAAAAAAACGAGTGAAATTTTAATCATGCCATATTTCTATTTAACTCGTCCAACCATCGATTTAAAAGCATATAAATCGGAATAGCCACCTTTTCTGAAACAAGCTATAACTCGTACAGGGGGCACTCGACCGAGTGCCATGGGCCACTCGATCGAGTAACACCCCAAAAACTGGGCAGTAGCTACCTCGAAGGCGCACTCGATCGAGTCCAGACCATGACTCGATCGAGTGGGTCTTTTAGCCCAACAAGTCGAGCGCTTTATTTCATCATCCGAGCCTCGTCTTTTCTTTACGACTTAGTCGTCACGTGCAAAGTCAATCACGTGATTACTTTTTCAAAACTCATGCATATCATTTCACTTAAACGACTTTGATCGATTGTCTCTCACTATTAGTCTTGTGTTGACGACCCTCTAGTTGTATCCGACACATGATTAATTCAGACGCTAATTTTTTGATGTGATAAATCGGGATAAGGCATCGAGATTTGGGATCGGGCTAGCATCACGCCTAGGACCCATATCTCCGTCCTTCGTTTAGTACACAATAAAATGTGTATTTAATTAAAGTCTGTCCATTTACACGACTTACGGTCTAGTTTATATTTATTATATACGGGTCCGTTTCTAGTTAGCATTTGCCGCTTATAATTCGATTATTCTATTTTATCGCTCGTTGTATTGTGAATTCCGGGTTGTATTCCGCCCGTGTAATTTGTAATTTATTTACGAGTTTTCTATTTTCGATGTTTGCCATTTATATATTTAAATGAACATCACATGCTAAACAACTTTGACAATAATTTAGATGCATTAAAATGACGTAGTTCACATGTAATTCACATGCTTAGCCAAAATACGCTGTTTGCATATCATTTAGTCATTTTACTAGCGCGCGTACACGAACACGAACGATGTCTTAGTAGAGGCCGCTAAGTGCGGGCGGGGTTGGGTGTCCTTAGCGGGCTTCCCAACACGTACCCTCACCCCTTACTCAGAACCTCGGTTTCCGGATGCCCGAAACCGTTGGCGCACGAGAGTCATTCTATACACGATAACCGGTATAGACGGTATCGGTATCGTAATGCAAAGGGACGAGCCCCATAAACTCTGAAATCGAAATGGGCTGTACTTTGTGTACAGCCCATGACGACATAGAGTGGGTTCGAACGGTTCCGAATTCCCACAAAATTCGGTGGCGACTCCAACTTTGACTTAAATTTCAACCCGAGAACAATCTTACCACGAGATTCGTTCGCCTAACCAAACCCGCGTGTGGCCGCGTCGGGGTGGACCTACATCATGTCCACAATTTGGTGATTCCGCTGGGGATACCTGATGTACCACATGTCATCGGGGTTCCTAGGGTGAGACTCGAAGAGAAATTGTTCGTATATTAGTGTGCACGCAATAGTTTAATGATTCATGCGTAACGCAATTTTGCCCGGGCGAGTTACTTGTGAACGACGTCCCACTATACCGCGGTGCATTCTTAAATGGGGGCGCTAAAGACTTCTATAGCCGAACTCGTATGGGTTTTGCGGCATGTCCTAAGACCAACTCGGCTTAGGGAGTCCGTCCTGATTTACGAGAGAGCCATCGTTGTTGGTATAGACCCTACTTTGACCGACCGAGACTTAGTGTACAGCATACATAAGCGTCGTTATAATGCTTGTTTGACTACATGCTACTTGGTTTTAGTGTCATTTTTCAAAACCGTCATTTCAAAAATGCATCTTTCCAAAAACACCAAATTTTGAAAAACCCCGAAATACTGTCCGTTTCGGGACCCGTCTTTTCAAAATATCCAGTTTTCAAAATTCAGGAATGCCGCCGAAACTTAGGATTAACGATTAGACTCAAAATATCCCTTTCTTTGGCCGGCATGTTGTCCATTTTGACTATCGAATTTCCAACACTATCTCGATTTTCTGAATTTTCAAAATTCTAATCTCGTTTTTCGAAATTCCGTTTTCGATTTTCAAACTCTCGGAAATTTGCACATTCTGTATCCAAATTTCGAAATTTCAAACATCCGACTTTCCAAACAAATCTTCCTCATTGTAAGACCTACCGTTTATCCGTGTGTCGGGTCTTTGCATAGTATGTCGAAGGTTTATAGCGTCGAAACTCTGTCGATCTTACATCACGAGTTTCCCCCCATTTCCCGAGTCCGCCTTATTTGTCAAGGCACGACCAACCCGCGTAGGGCATACCCCTACAAAGGAAAGTTCGTATGTACACTCGAGTCAAAAGTCTGGGGAAAAGTCTCACGTGGACCTTCCTTCGAACGGAATTAGGCCCACAAAGCCAAAGTCCTAAGGAAGTCATACCACCCACGAGTCATCCATCTAGGTGTCCTTCTCGAGTCTTTAGTCCTTTTCCTTTTGTCGCTCGGGATGTACTTTTTTTTTATGATTCCAAGATCGGGATTCAATTTCTGATTACACGGTGTTCTTACAAACAGGCCACCGTCCACCAGACACAGCCGCAAAATGGAAGCAGCTCTGAACAATCTGAAGGCCTCCGTAGATGCCATGGCCGCCAAACAAACCGACATTGATGCACAGCTGACAGAAATGAGGGCTGGTCAAGTGGCTATTGTTGCTCGTATGGCTGCAGTGGAGCAAAGGACTCCTAATGCCGAGGCTACTGGGCCTCTAGCTGAACTAGTTAGCGCGGTGCGCCGACTAGAGGAACATGTTCATTTGGCTGGGAGTAACAATATACATCAAAAGAATAGCCGTGAGTACTCCCCGGTGAGTGACAAGCTGCCCGCGAACCTGAATCTCACGGGCTTACCCAAGTTTGAGGGAACCGAAGATCCATTACTACATGTACGGGCCTTCAAAGAATTCATGGCTATCAAAGGGGTAGATTCTTCGATGTTCAAGAATGTTTTTTCTGCGTCCCTTGAGAAGCACCCATGGGCCTGGTACTACAGGCTAGACCCGAAAAAATACCCTACTTGGGATGATGTGGCTACGGAGTTTGCTCGGAACTATGCTGACAACACCGAGATCCAAACCACAATGCGGTCTTTGGAGGTTATGGCCCAAGAGCCAAAAGAAGGTTTTACTAAGTACCTTCAACGCTGGAGGGCCGAGAGCGTGAAACTGGTCGATAAGCCCAGTGAGAAGACTTTAGTGGAGGCTTTCGTCAAGAATCTCCTCCCCTCCTACCGGGTTCATCTCCGGTACGCTGTCATACCCAATTTCACCACCCTTACTGAAATGGGTATGAGAATTGAAGATGATCTGATACTGGAGGGCCTTACTAAGGCCTCTGGCAAAGGATACCAAGGGGCCTCCTCTTCCACTACCAAGCCCCAGGCTGCAACCCGCAGCATTTTCGACGCGGTTAATCTACTAGATGCCCCGTCCAAGAACACCCCAACTCGGGTTTTCACTGATATAGGTACCACCTATACCTATGCCTTACAAAGGCCGTCCTCAAAGGGCCTAATCCAACCGATAGGCCCAACTCCTGAAGTTCCGGTCGAGCGACGCTCCAAGAACTACAATGCCCAAGCTTATTGCCAATACCACCGAGGCAATGGGCATGATACAGAAAAGTGCTGGAAGCTAAAGCATTTGATCCAGGACTTGATTGAGAGCGGTAAAATCCCGCTGCTTGGAGATAAGCCGAGTAACAAGGAGAACCCTTTCAGCTCCCATTCCATCTTTGCCGGGGGAGGTGATTGATTGCTCTCGTCTTATTTCTCCATTTATCCCGCAAGTAAACGGGATCTGGTTTGACGACGAGGATGATGTCTACCCCATTAAAGGGGAAGCTGTCCCCATTACCCCCGAGGAGATTCGTAAGACCAAATAAGCTCTAGGGACAGAGGTCGTCCCTAAAGAGCCGACTGCTGAAACGGCTCTCGTGAAGCAGCCAAAGAAGAACCGAGTTGACCTCACTATATGGCAACTCCTAGTTAGCTCACAAGAACATCGAGAAGCACTCACTAAGGCTCTCGATCAAGTTAAGATCGACTCTTTGGTTACCCCTGCTGAAATGGTAGCCACGGTCCTGCCCCACTTGAAGGGCAAAACCAAGGAAGGAGGCCCAATGATCACTTTCTCTGAAGCCGACCTACCGCCGTTCGGGGCCTTCCATAATCTGGCCCTCTACATTACGGTGATCTGCCGAGGGAAATACCTCCCGATGACCCTAGTTGAGGATGGGTCTTCTGTGAATGTCCTCCCCTTGAGGACCGCCAAAGCCCTCGGCATTACCAATGCCGATTATGTTCCGACGGCTCAGACCATCCAAGCCTTTGATGGGAGCCAAAAGTCGGTAGCTGGGGCCATAAAGCTGACCATTATAACGGGCCCAATAGAAAAGGATCTGGAATTCCAGGTGATCGATGTCACCTCATCCTTCAATTTGCACCTAGAAAGGCCGTGGATTCACGCGGTCAAAGCGGTATCCTCCACCCTCCACCGAAAGATCAAGATGCCTTTGCTCGACAATGTTATTACTTTGGAGGCAACCCCAATGACTGTGGCTAGCTGTAACGCCACGGGCTGCACGGACCTCTGGGGGTTCGACTTTGTGGGGATGATCGAGAAAGAGTACCTTTTTAGGCCCTACTTCACCACGAGCATCGACACGATGCTGTAGAACCGAGGGTACTTACCGGGGGCTACTTCTCAACCCGATCTTTCAGCTGGGAGGATCATTGAGGTCCTTAAGGACGAAGACTCTCACTTCGGCCTTGGCTATGCCGCCACTCCGGGCAACGTTGTCCGAACAGGAGTCGAAAAGGCTTGCAACATCATTAAGGCTATCCACTTGAGCCCTTACAGCCCACGGTTGACTGACTACTTTGTCACACCGGTGTTTGGGGCTATTCAGGTTAGATTGTACCAACCCAATGCTGTGCACCTCGGGACCCAATTGACCCGGGACTGTAACTACATACCAGATGATGTGTTCGCCCACATCCAATCTGATGGAGCTGACAATGATGAGCCCGCGCTGGGGCTGCTTTTCGGGGAAAACACCATAGCCCTGACTCCAAAGGAAGACCTGGTCAACCTGATTCTCCGCAGCAACAGGTTTGACCCGACCAAGCTGGTCTCGGACGTTGGCTCCGAGACGGGAAATAGGGCCTGGAGGAAGACCGTCAAGTGGACTGACAGTCAAGGAAAGATCTACAAGCTGGTCGCTGGAGAGGGAGAGATGCCTGAGTCTGAGTCCGAGTCTGAGTCGGAGTTTGAGTCAGAGTCTGAGGTCGAGTCTAGAGAGTCTGGTGCTAGAGTCACTCCTGTAACCCCTCTCCCCCTTGTCATTCCTGTTGCTGGCACTTCGGGGTCTGTCCCCCGTGCCTTACCAATTCCGCCACTGACCAATGATCAGATGGCTGCTCTTTTCGAGCTATTTTCAAAGTTTTCAATCAATAATAACAATCGTTCTGCTTACGACTTGTCTCTTTTAAATGTTGCTTTCAAAAATATTTTATGCAATGACATTGAGAAACCCGACGAACAGGTACCCTTACCTCCACATTTGATCGAGCAACTAGAGCAAAGGGAGTCCCGGAATCCGGTAATTGAGGAAACCGAATCCATTAATGTGGGAACAACCTTAGAGCCCCAGATACTTAAGATAGGGTTATCCTTAGATCCCGAGGAGAGACAGCAATTCACGAACCTCCTCCAAGAATTCAAAGACGTCTTCGCATGGTCCTACAAGGATATGCCGGGGATAGACCGGGAAATAGCCGAGCACCACATACCAATTAAAGACGGGTGCAAACCGGTTAAGCAGAAGATCCGCCGAATGAGGCCCGAGTGGTCTCTCAGGGTAAAAGAAGAAGTCGATAAATAGTTCAAAGCCGGCTTCATACAGGTGTCCGAATATCCAGACCGGGTTGCAAACATCGTGCCGGTTTCTAAAAAGGATGGTAAGGTGCGGGTATGCGTGGTTTTTCGGGATCTTAACAAGGCAAGCCCGAAAGACGATTTTTCTTTACCACATATTGACATATTGGTGGATAACACGGCCGATCATGCCCTTCTATCATTCATGGATGGGTATGACGGGTAAAATTAGATCAAGATGGCGGAAGAAGATATGAGTAAGACTACCTTCACTACACCTTGGGGTACTTACTGCAATACCGTCATGTCATTCGGTCTCATTAATGCTGGGGCCACATACCAAAGGACCGCTACCACCTTACTGCATGACATGATGCATAAAGAGATAGAGGTTTATGTAGACGACATGATAGTCAAATCCAAAGAACGGGACGGTCACATCACCGCCCTAAGAAAATTTTTCACCCGATTAAGCAAGTACAACATGAGGCTAAACCCTCAAAAATGCAGTTTCGGGGTAACATCAGGTAAATTACTGGATCATATCATTAGCCAACGAGGTATCGAGGTCGACCCAGCTAAAATCAAAGCCATTACCGAGATGCAACCTCCTAAAATCGAAAAACAAATAAGGGGATTTCTCGGAAAAGTTCAGTATATCAGCCGGTTCATTTCCAAACTAACCATGGTGTGTGAACCAATTTTCAAGAAACTGAAAGTAGGGGAACGGGTACTATGGGATGACAAGTGCCAAGCTGTTTTCGACAAGATCAAGGAAATCCTGTCTGCTCCGCCAGTCTTAATGCCACCTCAAACCCGGTTTGCCTATGTCGTTATACCTAACGACGACCGAGACAGCCATGGGGGCTATGCTGGCTCAGACGGTTGACTCCGAAAAGCGAGCTATTTATTACATCAGCAAAAAGTTTTTAGAGTATGAGTGCAAATATACCATGCTCGAAAAGACGTGCTTGGCCCTAGTTTGGGCCACTAAGAAGCTCCGACACTATATGCTCAGCTACGAGGTCCATGTGCTATCTAAGATGGACCCAATCAAATACCTCTTCGAAAAGCCCGTTCTCAATGGCCGAATTTCTAGATGGACTCTAATGCTGGGAGAGTTCGACCTAAAATTTGTACCGTTGAAGGCGATTAAAGGGCGAGTAGTAGCTGAATTTCTCGCCGATAGCCCGGTAACCAAAGAAGGACACACCGACACCTGGTCCTTCCCATATGAAGATATCTTCCATACCGATACCAAAACATGGAATTTATGGTTCGATGGAGCGTCCAATTTTCGAGGGTTCGGAGTCGAGATCCTCCTGATCTCACCAAAAGGGGAGCATATTCCTGTGTCCATCAAACTGGACTTCGATGTTACCAATAATGCAGCCGAGTACGAAGCATGCGTTTACGGGCTACAAGCCGCCGCCAATCTGGGGATCACAAATCTCCGGGTACATGGTGACTCATCCTTACTCATAAACCAAGCACTTCAAAAATGGAAAACTCGGAACGCTAATCTCGTGGCCCACCAGGCACGAGTAAGGGATCTCGAGAAACAATTCCAAAAGGCGGAGTACATATAGTTGCCTCGGGAAGAGAATCACTTTGCAGATGCACTCTCAAAATTGGCATCTTTGCTGAATATGCCCGACCACGTGACCAGTATGCCAATTTGCGTCGAAAGACAGCCCGAGCCGGCATACATTGACGACATTGAAGGGATTGAGATAACTGATCCTGAACCATGGTATCAGGCTGTATTAACGTACCTGACAAAAGAGGAATATCCTCCCGGGACTGAAGGCCGAGCCAAGAAAGCCTTACGAAGGCTAGCTACCCAGTTTGTCTGGACCGATGACGGGCAGCTGTACAAAAAGACAGCACAGAGGGCTCTACTCCTTTGTGTTGATAAACATAAAGCTGAAAAGGTTATGGCCGAAATACATGACGGTGAATGCGGCCCACATATGAGTGCCCATATGCTGGCCCGAAAAATCATGAGGCTCGGGTATTACTGGAATACTATGGAAGCCGACTGCCAGTTATATGTCAAACATTGTCATGACTGTCAAATCTTCGCTAACGTGCAACATATGCCGTCATCTCTGCTTTATACCATGACGTCGCCTTGGTCGTTCTCGACATGGGGTATCGACATAATCGGGAAAATAAACCCCTCTGGTACCGGAGGACATTGCTTCATTTTGGTAGCTATCGACCATTTCACCAAATGGGTCGAAGCTGAATCCTATCGCGTTCTCAATGCCAAACATGTCGCCAAGTTCATCCAGAACAAGATAATATGTCGGTATGGGATCGCACACGAGTTTATCAGTGATCACGGGACTCATTTTCAAGCCGAAACGGCAGCCCTTTTGACCAAGTATAAAATTCAAAGGCATACGTCTTCGCCTTACCATCCCCAAACGAATGGAGCGGTAGAGGTGGCCAATAAAATAATTGTCACCATACTCAAAAAGATGGCTGATAATTACCGGGACTGGCCCGACAAAATACCTTTTGCCCTATGGGGATACCGGACGTCAATTCGCACCGCAACCGGGGCGACGCCGTATTACCTAACTTATGGGATGGAGGCAGTCCAACCAGTTGAATTGGAGGTACCGTCCCTCACAATTCTGTTGGAAAGTCAAGTACCCGAAGCTAATTGGATTGGAGCACGGTATGACTCGTTGGTTCTACTAGACGAACGACGATCTCGTGCCCTCAACAATATCCAAATCTATCAGAAAATGATCCAGCGGGCCTTCAACAAAAGGGTGAGACCCAGAAATATTAAGGAGGGGGGTCTGGTCCTTAAATCGGTTCGAGCTTTATTACCAGTTGACCCAAGGGGAAAATTCAAACCTAATTGGGTTGGGCCATACTTGGTAAAGAAGATCTTATCAGGAGGAGCAGTGATGCTGACGGACCTGGACGGGAATGAGTTCGTCAACCCAACCAACCTGGACCAGCTGAAGCGTTACTACCCTTAGCCACTTCTCAATGTCATTTGCAAAATTTATCAAAATCATTTTTTACAAAAAGCAAGTCAATAAGCTAGAATTACTTATTCTACTGTCGCAAGCATCTGGAACCAATAGTCTTGGCGTAATTCGAGATTGCAAATCTACTAAGCTTGAACTACGTTTGGTTTGATTCTGTTAATTGCAAATACGTAGGCAGCCTCTCAAAAGGGCACAACCAGTGCAATCAAGAAAAGACAGGAACAGTTTAATAATAAACTTCCTTTATTAATTACTAAAACCCTGAAAAACTTGGGAAATTAAAAATGCAAAAATTCAGAAAAATTCAAAAAAAAGCACACGACACTCTAAATAAATAGTAATAATATTCAAATAATAAAAAAAAACTAAGGACTCGGTACTTAGAGCATCTTGCCCTTCCCCTTTTCTTTGGCGTCCTTGGCCGTCCACTGGCGACGACGCGGAGGGGAACGTTCCCGAATCACCACGGGAACCTCTTTAGCCCGGAACCATTTCTTTAAACTCGAGTCCTCGATCACATCTATCGGCCCAAGTCGGGCCCTCACGGGTTCAGGCAGCCGATCGCGCGGGCCTAGTCGGTCTCTGACCGCCAGTCTGGGCCCAAGTCGTCTCTCCAAATCCGTCTGGGGGCTTTGCTGCCCCCGCGTGCTGCTAGCACCGGCATCCTTAGATCGAGTCTTAGTATGTGACTTAAGATCCGATTCTAATCGAACTAGAGTGGCAGGAGTGTCTCCCTCGTCGAAGAAACCCCTGTTGTCTTTCGGTGTCTCCCGGCGAACCAATTCGAAGGCCTCATCAACCTTAAAAGCTTTACGAGCTTCCTCGGACTCCTCGGAAGTCTACTTCTCATATGCACGTGAAACCCAAGCGGATTGGCAAGGATTGGGTATTGTCCATGTAGAACGGGTGAACCTCCTCTGCAACCATGTGTCACACATAGCGTCCGTCAATTGGAGCGAGACGCTAATGATTGCCTCAGTTCCAGGAATACGCTGAGACAAACCGAACTGCCTCAAGAGACGATCCGGGTAGATGTGAACTGTCCAATCACGAGACAGAATCACCAAGTAGCGGGCTTGGTCTCTCTTGGCCAAACCCGTCAGTTTGGAGAGAAACCACCAGGCGACGGTCCACCTAATTAAGGGACCACCATGAAACACCAGCTCCTCATCCCAATAATCTCGGTTTATATGATGACTTGAGCTTATCCGTCGCCTCCTCGAGCTAATTTGGCTTTTACGATAGTTGGGAATACTCGGAGGGGACTCTATGATCGACAGACGTTCCGACAACCAAATCTGAAAAGTATACACAAAATTCGTAAGCAATGGGAAAGTTCGCCAGAGCCCACTCGATCGAGTACAACAGCTGACTCGATCTAGTAAGCCCTCCGAAAACAGGCAGAAGCTCGTCAAAGATGTCACTCGATCGAGTGACAGGTCCAGTCGATCAAGTGACCCGCGTACATCAGGAAATTCGCGCAATAAAAAAAAATAAAAAATAAAAAATAAAAAATCGTGAGATGTATACCTTCAAAAGACGAATACTCCCCTCAGCTGTCGGTCCGGGTCAAGCCTCCTAGCGTCGAGACCTATAATAATCTCCCCGGTGGCTAGCCAAGCAGGGCTATGACCAGTTTCCATCTGGTCAACCACACCAATCAGCCTGATCTGACCCAAGAACGAGTCAGCCTCCATCATCCCTTAAAAAACATAGCGGTGCAGCATGCAAAAGGCGAAAGCCCTACGCTTATGAGTAGTAGTAATCCTCACGTCTCGGTTATTCATAAACTTGTCAGCCAGGTCAAAAAGGGAAACAAAATTTCCCCGCACCATTCGATCTGTCTCAGCATGAGACAAACCCAGGAAATCCCTCAGCCTCCTCCTTGGATCGGGATAGAATGGAGGGATAGCAGGACGAGCAATCGGGCTCCAACCGCCAATAACAGCGATCTCCTCAGGTAGAGGGCATGTTTCTCCTCGCGGGAATGCAAAAACGTGATGGGTAGTATCCCAAAACGTTAAACATGCATCCAAAAAGTGTGAGTCGATTATCAGACGTTGAAGTGGGAATAAATTGACAATTCCCATTTGGGTCAGTTGAACCTTTTCCTCGTCCCGGAAATGTTGGGACCAAGCAAAAAGCAGTGCAGTCAGGTGATCAATACCCATGACAGATATTTGAGTCTTCTTTGAAAATCTAAGAGATTTTGAGGAGAAGAAGGAGTTTGTGATTTGGGATATAGTAAGTTGAAGCAGGGATTCCTATATTTATAATAGGAAAACCTAACTGAACCCTAACTGCCATGCCTCCTCAGCAAATATGGGCCCTGTACATGCGTGCAGGCGTGATTACAGTTCAGAACCCAGAATAGGAATCAAGTCGTCCCGAGCATTTCTAAAAAATTTTAAAAAAAATCCTTCAAAATTCCGCTTTTCGAAAAAATCAATATTTTATTTTCCCCAGCATGAGTCGGTGTTTTGGCCTATGTGTTGCATGCAAGTTTTTATGTCTCAGCATACAGGTACACCCCAGACTTAAGATGCAAGTCTCCGCGCAGCTGCTTTACTCCCCAGTGTGAGTCAGTGTTTCTCCCGGAATGCTACATCCAAGATGTGATGTATCGGCATACGGGTACACCCAGGCCTTCCAAGGCAAGTTCGGCTCCCCACGGAGCTATCATCGTCAAGACAGGTATGACCCTCAGCTTATGGCTGGCGAGCCCTTCACGCAAGTCTACTGGACTATAAACGATCCGACCGGAAGGCTGCCAGGTCGTAATCTGCGATTAGCCTGGTAGCTACTCTGACTTTCGCCTTGTCCAAGCCTCAGTTAGAGCGGGGGCTCTGTAGACACCCGCATTTTACCTGCTAGTGTCTATAGCAGTTCCCGACAAAACACCCGATGATGATCGGAGGCAAACGTGACTTAGTATACTCGAATATGGGCTAGGAATCAATAATATCCGACATGGAATTTTAGCAGAGTACAAATCTCTCAAAACCAACCTCAAATTCAGGCCCAGTGGGTCGTCCCGAGTAAAATGAGACTAATTTGGGCCAAAACCGACACCAAAAATAAAAACCGTCTTTTTGGCGACCGGGTCAAAACTCGGTCAAAGACGAATCCGCCCTTAAAATCAGCCAAGTCCGCTTCTAGAAACTTGCGCCCAAACACAATTTTCAAAAAATCAAAAAAGCCAACCATTTCCTAAAATGGCTCGCCAACCCTATCCACTCGATCGAGTGGATTGACCTCACTCGATCGAGTGGAGCCACAAAAATGCAACAGACCTCTTTTTTAGGGCACTCGATCAAGTGCATTAGGGCCACTAGATCGAGTGACCCTAGGTCGAGGGGTAAACTCTATAAAAACCCCTCCTTGTGCTCCTCATTTTCAAGATTTTCCGTGCATCAAAAACCCTACATTTATACCCTGACTCACCCATTCTCTCTACAATACAACCTTGAGCAACCCTAAGCAAAAACCGAGTCCTTCTCCCTCGAAAAACCGAAAAAACATCACCATACACACACACACACCATAACTTTACATACATCCTCGATACTCCCGCGTCCCCGTCGCTATTACGAGTCCATTGCCTAGGCCATTCTAAGCATGTATATTGAGGGTGTCATCAACCCCGTCTCAATCTCTATTATCTCTATTTATATTATAAATTTTTATGCTTTGTATTATAATCGTATTAGTATACTATCCCTAACGTTCGATTATCGTATACTAACTTTTTAATTTTTGTTACTAACCAATCTAACATTTATTTATCGTCATTTACATTTCGTCCTTCTACACATAACGCGTATACGTATATAGTATTAAAACTCGGATTCGAACACGTTTAACTATGATCACCGCACCAAGTCCGTTTAATCCCTTTACGAGCCACGACGGAGGTGGCACCCTTTCGAGGAGCGCCGCCCCAATGTACTCAAGGGCGTAACGTGATCGTGGTCGATCATAGTTGAACGCGTTTGATTCCATTTCTAAGATTAGCATGGAATCCGTTGATGCGAAAACCGACATCACATAATTCGTTAGGATTAGTATCGATGTCGTGACGCGGAGGGACAAAATTTCGTCGCTAATCAAATTTTTAAACCCATAATGACACTTTTTATAAATTTCCGATGACGGTATTGTAATCGTATATTACACGATTTTAGCACCGAAAAAAACGAGTTAAATTTTAATCATGCCATATTTCTATTTAACTCGGCCAACCATCGATTTAAAAGTAAATAAATTGGAATAGCCACCTTTTCCGAAACGAGCTATAACTCGTACAGGGGGCACTCGACCGAGTGCCATGGGCCACTCGATCGAGTAGCACCCCAAAAACTGGGCAGTAGGTACCTCGAAGGCGCACTCGATCGAGTCCAAGCCATGAGTCGATCGAGTGGGTCTTTTAGCCCAACAAGTCGAGCACTTTATTTCATCATCCGAGCCTCATCTCTTCTTTACGACTTAGTCGTCACGTGCAAAGTCAATCACGTGATTACCTTTTCAAAACTCATGCATATCATTTCACTTAAACGACTTTGATCGATTGTCTCTCACTATTAGTCTTGTGTTGACGACCCTCTAGTCGTATCCGACACATGATTAATTTAGACGCTAATTATTCGATCTGATAAGTCGGGACAAGGCATCGAGATTTGGGATCGGGCTAGCATCACGCCTAGGACCCATATCTCCGTCCTTCGTTTAGTGCACAATATAATGTGTATTTAATTGAAGTCTGTCCATTTACACGACTTACGGTCTAGTTTATATTTATTATGTACGGGTCCGTTTCTAGTTAGCATTTGCCGCTTATAATTCGATTATTTTATTTTATCGCTCGTTGTATTGTGAATTCCAGGTTGTATTCCGCCCGTGTAATTTGTAAATTTATTTACGAGTTTTCTATTTTCGATGTTTGCCATTTATTTATTTAAATGAACATCACATGCTAAACAACTTTGACAATAATTTAGCTGCATTAAAATGACGTAGTTCACATGTAATTCACATGCTTAGCCAAAATACGCTGTTTGCATATCATTTAGTCATTTTACTAGCGCGCGTACACGAACACGAACGATGTCTTAGTAGAGGCCGCTAAGTGCGGGCGGGGTTGGGTGTCCTTAGCGGGCTTCCCAACACGTACCCTCACCCCTTACTCAGAACCTCGGTTTCCGGATGCCCGAAACCGTTGACGCACGAGAGTCATTCTATACACGATAACCGGTATAGACGGTATCGGTATCACAATGCAAAGGGACGAGCCCCATAAACTTTGAAATCAAAATGGGTTGTACTTTGTGTACAGCCTATGACGACATAGAGTGGGCTCGAACGGTTCCGTATTCCCATAAAATTCGGTGGCGACTCCAACTTTGACTTAAATTTCAACCCGAGAACAATCTTACCACGAGATTCATTCGCCTACCCAAACCCGCGCGTGGCCGCGTCGGGGTGGACCTACGTCATGTCCACAGACATCATACCTGGAAAGGGTAAAACAGGAGTTATCAAAGTTGAAGTCCTATGAAGTTAAGCAGATTTCCAGGTCACAAAACAACCGGGCAGACGCCCTGTCTAAGCTGGCCAGCTCCAGCCTCCAAGATATAAGAAGATCAGTGTGGGTGGATGTGATACAAGAGAAGTCTACAGCACCCTGCCAACTGGTCAGTATCGTCGAGGAAACGGAATCTAAGGATTGGATGACCTCAATCATCCAATTCAAAAAATATGGAGCCCTTCCGCAAGATCCAATCCAAAGGAGAAAAATGTCGGCCAGGGCCGCGTGGTTTATATTAATTAATGGAGAGTTATATCGTAAGTCATTTTCCTCTCCCCTGCTCAAATGTCTAGGGGCAGGGCAGGCCGCGGAAGTACTAGACGATATACACTCAGGCATCTGTGGTCAAAACATAGGAGGAAGGTCACTGGCCCACAAAGCCCTGAGGGCAGGCTACTATTGGCCGACCTTGCTCGCTGACGCCAGGGATCTAACTCGGAAATGCAGGAAGTGCCAACTGTTCGCCCCATCAATACACGCTCCTGCCCAAGACCTCAGACCGATTCTGTCTCCCATCCCTTTCGCTCAGTGGGGGATGGACATTCTGGGGCCATTTACCGCTACAACTGGAGGCCGAAAGTTCCTAACAGTGGAGATTGATTATTTTACTAAGTGGATCGAAGCCGAAGCCGTCCCAAACATAACAGAGCCAGCAGTCAGGAAGGTAATTTGGAGAAATATCATAACAAGATATGGCCTGCCAAAGGTGCTAGTCTTCGATCATGGAAGGCAGTTTGACAACGATTCCCTGAGAGCCTGCCTGGAAGGCCATGGCATAGCTGTCGCTTACTCTGCCGTCTGCCACCCACAAACAAATGGGCAGGCTGAAGCAGTGAACAAGCAGGTCCTGAACGGGCTAAAAAAGATGGTTGATGAGCTCAAAGGGAGATGGGCGGACCAACTTCCGAGTGTGCTATGGTCAATCAGGACCACTAGAAAGGAGTCCACAGGGCAGACTCCTTTTGGCCTGGTCTACGGGGTCGAGGCCCTGCTACCCATAGAAGCACGAATTCCCACCCTCTGATCCCATCAGTATGATAGGGCAAGCAATGAGTCTGCAATTACCGAGGCTCTTGATCTAGTCGGAGAGGTAAGACAAGAGGCCTGCGTCAATATCGTCGCCTATCAACAAAGAATGAGAAAAGCTTACAACAGAAAGGTGAATACAAGGAACTTCCAGGCGGGGGACCTAGTCCTAAGAAAGACGCAGGCCGTAGGAAGATCGAAGGAGCATGGAAAACTAAGCGCCAAGTGGGAAGGCCCATATGAGGTAACCCAAATTATGGGGCCAGGAACCTACAGAATTGCTAACTCTGAAGGCCAGGAGCTGGCCGCCCACTGGAATGCGGATACTTTGAAGAAGTACTACGTCTGAAGTAAAAGTCTTTTTTAGCTTTTTTTTTTTAGAAATATCGACGGAGGACGGTCAAGATGCAATGTCGACGGCTCCGACCACACGTTTAGAAGAAATGAAAAAGTCTCTCAAATCTATACTCGTTGTCTGTTCAAAGTAAGCATTTCACACACAAACGAGCAGGGGGAAATAGGGGGAGGGGCCCCCTGTTGCAAAACTCAAGGAAAATAGACCCCCCAACGAAAAACCTAAGTCCCCTCACCTGCCCCTGGGCAGGCAGGGGGCAGGCCCCCTGGACTTCGGCAAGAAGCTAGGGTCAGGCCAGGCCCTACGCGCCAAAAAGAACAAGGACTGGGGAACCCCCAACCTTGTATAAAAAACGCAAAGTCCCCCCACCTGCCTCTGGGCAGGCAAGGGGCAGGCCCCCTGGACTTTGGCAAGAAGCCAGGGTCAGGCCAGGCCCTACGCGCCGAAAAGAATAAGGACTGGGGAACCCCCAACCTTGTATAAAAAATGCAAAGTCCCCTCACCTGCCTCTGGGCAGGCAGAGAGCAGGCCCTCTGGACTTTGGCAAGAAGTCAGGGTCAGGCCAGGCCCTACGCGCCGAAAAGAACAAGGACTAGGGAACCCCCGACCTTGTATAAAAAAAACGCAAAGTCCCCCCACCTGCCTCTGGGCAGGCAGGGGGCAGGCCCCCTGGACTTCGGCAAGAAGCCAGGGTCAGGCCAGGCCCTACGCGCCAAAAAGAACAAGGACTGAGGAACCCCCAACCTGGTATAAAAAGCGCAAAGTTCCCCCACCTGCCTCCGGACAGGCAAAGGGGCAGACACTCTGAACTCCAACCAAAAGTCAGGGTCAGGCAAAATCTTGAAATTTAATAAGAACAACAAAAATACAAAAGCAAATGGAGCATTCATAAAGAGAAAGGAGTCACAATAGTTTTTTACAAAGACAGACAGTGATAAAAATCCAACTACAAGAAAATTCAGAATTACATTAGCAGGCAGCCGGCCACGTCAGGTCTCGGCACGCAAAAGATGGAAAAATCATCGAGGAAGAAGAGGCGCAGTAGGGTAGGGACAGGAGCCCTCAGAGGACGACTGTCATGCATGTTACGCGGTAAGATCATTCTGGTCAGGCCCAGAAGCCTCCTCAGGGGACCTGTTAGCCCTGGCCTCATTCTTAGCATCATAAAAGCTCCAGAAAGCATCTTCATTGAAGTCCGGAAGCATCTCCCTAATAACCTCCGATAAAATTTGAGGAGGAAGAGGCTCCTGATTCAAAGGACTTTTCCACCTCTAAGTTGGCCTCCTGGATAATCTCATCCTTCTCCTTGAGCCATTGTTCACCCTGAGTGTTAAGCTCAGCCTGCACCTTTTGAAGATCCGATTCAACCTTGGACAAGCAACCCTCCAATTCAGCAACCCTCTTCTTGATCTACTCAGCCACTTCCTTCCTGGCTTGCTCTAGCTCAGCCTCCAGTTTCGCCGCCTCGTTTACTGCCCTCTCGCCCTGATCCTTTCAGCGAGCAGCCTGATCTTTGGCCACCCCCAACTCACCTTCATACTTGACCAGCTGAGACTTCAAGCTGGCGATAAGAGCGACGTCCCTCTCAATCACCGTTATACGCTCAGGAAGGGGGAACCCAGGGGTAACACTTAACTCCTCATCACTCAAGCGGTTGAGGGCCGCCAGCTCTGCGGAAGCCTGAAAAACTCGGGAGCAGCGTTGGATGAATTGGATCGCGTGCTTGCTTGAGTAAGTCAAGGATTTGGCAAGATGGTCCGCCAGCGTAGAAGTTGAGTCTGAAAAGAGGGCAAAAACGTCAACACTCTCACCAGCAGTAAAATTGAACTCAGGATTTCCATCCGAGAATAAAGTGTCCGGAAGGTCAGTAGCAGAGCGCTTAGCTTACGGTGTGCTGGCATCTGCCTCCAGGTCCACCACCTGGACATCGCCCGCCGGCTCCGCAGTCTTCCTCTTCCTGCCGATCAGGGGATTACTCTCCCCAGTCTCCTCAGAGGTGGAGGGCTTCGACCCCGAAGGGGGATGAGTCCCAGGGGAAGATCCCCCGCGCTTACTGGCAGGGGAAGGAGTGGCCTCTGAGGCAGCACCCTCCTCTGCCACCCTGGGGAGTGGAGTGACAGCTGCAGGACGAGTAGAGGAAGACCTGGGAGGAGGAGGAGGAAGCCTTGCCCTGCTGGCTGAGATACTCTTTACGTACTTCATGAGAGTCTGCTTCTTAAAATCAACAGGCAGGAGAGGACGGCTGGTAGAAATTGTGAGATATTCGTTCAGGCCAAGTTTCCTTAGTTCCTTTCTTGACCAAAGATGAGTGACAAGGTCTGCAAAAATCAAAGGTTAACCGAGTAAGCACTAAAACAAAGCAAGGCTAGGAGAAGTCGACTATTATCAGAATCCACAAGCTACCTTCTCCGAGGTCGGGGTTCATCCCCAGTCAAGTCAAGTAGTCGTTAGTTGATGTAAGGTCCGCATGAGGGAGCCAATTGTCAGGACCAAATACGCCTCTCTTATCCCTAGAGGAAGCAAACCGTTTGACCAAGTCCAGCTCTTCGTCGGTCAGCTTCACTTCAAGAGCCTTACCCCCAACCCCAGGGTGATACTCCTGGTGAGTTTCTAGTCGGGTGTGGACGTGGTTTCGAAAATGCTGAGGAATCCTCCACCCGTTAGTGCTATGTACATATAGGAAGTTATCCTTCCAGTCCTTCAGGCTGTTTAGGGTTGGCCAGACCAGGGAACAGTTCTTTTGCCGAAGAAGGGAGAAATACCCTGGAGAGTTGCCTCCCTCAGAGGAAGCCACCATTTGCAGGCCAACCATATACCTTAAAGCATCTATGGAAGGCCCCTCACCCAGGAACAGGCAGGTCCAAGTATAGGCTATGAGCGACCTAACAGCCACAGCGGTCAGCTGGGCAATGGCCACGTTCATGCGCCTGAATGCCTTCTCCAAGAAGGGGTGCAGAGGGAAGCGCAGGCCAAACTCAAGGCACTTATGGTATACGGCTATGCAGCCGTCAGAGGGATTACACACAGTGTCCCTCTCCCCAGGGACAATGACTGTGTACCCCTCCCTAAAGTTGTAAAAATTCGTTATAGCTCCTGCAGCATTCTTCTCCAGTATCAGATCTCGGTTCTTAAGGGTCGGGTAAGTTTGCAGGGGGATTTTATACCTAGTTTTATCCAGGTAGTAGGTTCTCCGGATCCCTGGTTCTCTGGGCACAAGGGGGCCGGCGATTGTAGAAGGATCAATCTCCAGCGCCCCATCATCAGAAGCAACAACATCATATGGGGCAGGTTCAGGGGAGTTGGCTCCCCCACTATCCCCTGAGCGCCCCTCATCAGCCACCCTAATCCCTGGTCCCCCAGAGGAGGAGGGAAGGTCAGTGTTAACCCTACCCCTACCCTCCTCTGGCTTGTCAGCAGGAGATTCATCGAAAGAAAGGATCCGAGCGCTGCGATGATGGACAATGGTGTTCAAGAAAGCAAGAAAAGAAAAGGCGAATAATGGAAAGACGAAGAGGTCAGGGATGAAGGTCCTAACCTAGTTGCGAGTCGTCGGGAGGTGACGCCGGGAAAGTTCCTCAATATAAATGCTCGACATGGAGAGTATGAAGGTGGGGTTATAAGAATTCAAAAGTGTGAAAAGGGGGAATGGGGGAAGCAAGGGTGCTTTTATAGGAAGGAGAATACGAAGAGCCCCTCCTAGGAAAGCAATCCAGTCAGAAGGCCCCCTATAAAAGCCCCACGTGTCACACCCTTTGAATCCAACCACCCACCACTTCCCAAGAGACCTCGAGAAAGTAACAAGTGCAGAGGTAAATCATTACGTGACGTCATCCGAGGCGCAAAAAAAAACGAGACAACAGCACATTGGAGACAAAAGCTCGCCTGATTTTCATTAATTAAGAGGCCCAAAGGGCCAAGATTACAAAATGAGTGGGAATAAAAGAAAAGTACAAAAAGAGCCTGATAGTCTGGCTCAACCAGCCTGCAAGCGCAGGGTGGGCCTAATCTTCATCAAAACTCGGGGAGTAATCCCCAGGGCTGCCGCAGCCTCCGTCTTCGGACCCCCAGTCCCAGCTGCCAGAGTCCTTGAAAGGGTCATCAGGGCCCTCCTCTTCACTCCCCAAGCCATCCCGGCCAGATGAGTAGCCCTGACCGTCGCTGTCCCCTGAGTAGCGGCTGCTCAGGTCCCAATCCTCGCCATATTTGGCCACCCTGGCATTTTCAGGGGGGCCATAATAATTTTCTGGCTTCCTTACCAAAGGGGAAGAAGGGCCTGAGTCGGGAGAAGAGCCCGAATCCGAGAAGTCGGGGTCGAAATTTTCAGGTTGCAGCCAGGGGAAGCACCTGTAGCATCCCTTGAAAGAGCAGCCCCCACCTGGGTGCAGTGCGTGGGCCTAGATTCTGCGGGGGAAGAAGATTTTTTGGGGCGTTTGTTAGCCCTAGATGAACGCTTCGCCCTAACGGCTCGCAGAGGGCGAGGACGGGTTCGCCTACTATGGCGGATGGCCAAATATGCTTGCCTGGGGTATCTTAGTCTTCTGCGGCTCCTATAACGAAGGGCGTTCACATAAACCCCACGATGAAGGATAACATTTCTCACCCAAGACATTGTAGGAGAAGAACAGTGGAAGAGGATGTTAAGAAAAAATTGTGAAAATAATGAAGTTGAGTTGGATTTTATACCCATAAGAGGAGAGTAAAACAGTAAATGACATCCCAACCATCCCTACAAGAGGGCCAATCGCCAGTCCGGCGCACAGCTCGAGGGATCGTTCTACGAGAAGTAATGATGAGGGAGCGACATCCCAACTCTTTACATGCCCAAGGCATTTAAGACATTCCCCCTCGGGAACATGCGTCACATCAAATGCCAAGGTGAGATTCAAGAAGTCAACCTCTCACCATTCCAATCAAGAGGTCGTCTGCTGAAGAGGAGCCCTGCTCCCCCTTCGCCGACGAGGGCCAATTGATGGGAGTCGGTAGCCTGCCACGGGTCACCCGCCATATGGGCCTCGGGAAAGCCCGACCCGGAAGTGAAGTAAAGGCCTGCGCGGCAGGCCATCCAGCAAAACCTTATCAGGAAGCCTCCAAAGGACAAACTCAGTCGCATCGAGCTTCAGGCAAATCCGCCCCTGCCTGACGGGGTCGAACTGCCTGCTATGGCCAAGCAAAACAAGTCCCCCTGCCTGCCAGTCCCCAGGAGGTCCCTCCCTGGCAGGTGCAGGGGAGGGAAACTGGAAGCCCCTTCATCCGTGCCTGAGGTAAGGAAGAGTGAGTGGACGAGATGAACCACGTGTCATCTTCTCGTCCTCTCATTCTTCCTCTTTCTCTCTCCCTTTTTCCTCTCTCTTAGGGGAACCTATAAATATTTCGGTATTTTCCACAAGAAAGGGGTTGGACTTTCTCTCTTTAGAATCTTAGTCTAAAAACGCCACCTTACTCCTCACGAGTAAGGTTCGTGAAGGCATTTGACGGACTGACTTAGGCATCGGAGAGGGTTTCCTCGGACACCTCTGGGACCCTGTGCGTTCTTTGTGCAGGGAGCAGGCCGTCTCCGCCGGGAAGGTTCGATCAAGGAGTAAGAGGAAGGAGAGACTCGGGAAGTGAAACGATCACCATCAAAGTAGTACCAAGTTCAGAGAACCCGAATCCAAATCGGGTTAATTGTTTCCGTGACCGGAACAGTGGGCTTCACAACACGTACCCTCACCCATTACTTAGAACCTCGATTTTCGGATGTCCGAAACCGTTTGAGCACGAGATTCATTTGATACACGGTACCCGATAATGTCGGCATCGGTATCGTAATGCAAAGGGACGAACCCCACAAGCTCTAGTATTGAAGTTGGTCGTACTTTGCGCATGGTCCACCAAAATATAAAGTGTGTTCGAATGGGCCCAATCTTTCACAAAGTTTGGTGGCGACTCCTATTTCGATTTAAATTTCAACCCGAGAACCATCTCACATGGGAAACATTTCGCCCCCCAAACCCGCGCGTGGCCGCATCGGGGTGGACCTATGTCATGTCCACAATTTCATTCGCTTTATTTTTTGAACATTTCCTTCGATTTTGTAAGATGCAAAGTATGAATTAAATACTGGCTTTATATGAATTTTCTAAGATCACCCATAACAACATTTTTAGCTGAATTATTTGAGAACACTTGTCAGAAATATATTAACAATGCGATAAAAAAGTCGAAACAGATAATCCCGTGAATTTCACGGGTCACATACCCAGTTGTCCTTCAAAACAAAATATGGTCAAATGTATCGTCATACCAAATTGCCCAAAAGGACACAACGCCATAAATAAAACATCTCACTTAAGTCAACAACAATGTCATGACACCACAAATTTCCCCACACCAAGGCACAACAACTCAAGTCGAAACAAACAAAACCAACGTTTTAAGCTAGCCTAAATCATCCCATCATTTGCTAAGATGGTTGGGTGCAAATTGGACCTGAATTATATCCTCGTTGAGAGACCTGCACACTTGTACTGGAGGTTGCATTTACAATTCTTGCAGCTTGCTACTACATTGTCTGGCATCAAAGGAACAAGGCCAGAATTGAGGGGATGATTGAACAACATCTTTTGCTGGCTACACAAATCATTACAACTTCTAGGAGCAGAATAAAAATTGGACCAAAGGATACAATCACTGCGGAGAATCTTCATTTGTTCAGGCAGATTGGGTATAGTTGCTAGACTGAGTTGGTATCGGGGGCTCATATTGTTATGACTCCTGAGATGTGTACCCATAATGGTTGATTTAATTTGTCTTTGTACAGTATATGGCCTGTAATTACTATTTTTCATGAATCACATTTCACCAAAAAAAATTCACTACACCCCATCATCCGGTGCAAATGTTAGACTAACAAGCCCAACCCAATAGCTCCAAAGAACACAAAATAATGAACTCTCGTTGAAGTTCTAAATGACCTCACCTGAGGTCCCAACGGGCAACGGTTCTCTTTCAAGAGCCCAAAGTAGCTCCACCTAGAGCCCCAAACCGCCCTACTACCCCGGGCGCAAACCAGCCTCATAGAAAAGCGGAAACAACAGTCGATAGCTTGTCTTCAAAATTACGTTATTTGACCTGTAAAGGTGAAAAATCCACCCTACCACCAACACTCACTATCATCCTCACCCAAGCCTATCAACCCAAAACTATTACTCCCCGTGAATTTATCAACTTTTAAAATTGTTGCTCTGGACATCTTCTGACCAAAAATTTAACAAACCCAAATAACGCCTAACTCAGCGGAAGCAGAACATGGAGATCTTATACCAGTTTGTTGTAACGGAGGAGTCCCGTTACCAGTGGTTTGTCGATTATGCGAGAAGAACAAAGCAAATAGCAAGCAATAGTAAAACTGACACACAGATTTTCGTGGTTCACCAACAAAATCATTGGCTACGTCCACACCGACAAGGAGACCAAATTCACTATTGTGGAGATAATAGTCCAACAGTAGATCGTAATACACGCGCTTAATAGCTCACAACTAATGCCAAAAGTACTACAAATTCTATCAACCAAATAGTAATCTCAAACAGAAAAGAGACTACCCAGATTGAGTTCGACTGGCGATGAATTCACCATCGAGACGAAGGGCAAATGACCTTGCGGCCAATCAAGATCCGAAGAAACTCCAACAGTCTCCAGATACGAAGAGATCAGTAGAACTACCAAATAATAGGGACTCTGAACAAATTGAGTTTTCCCCTCAAGAAAATCTCACAAATTAGCCCTCTATATTTGTGCCCTTAAATCATCTCTCTCTTAATTAACCTAGAAACTAGTCGGGTCTTTATATAGTATTATTTCATCCAAACTAATTACCTAAACTAATTAGGAAACAAAGACTAACCAAATACAAATTTTCCTAAAACCAAACAATCTTATATAACAATATTGTTACCATAACAAGAAGATCAACTTTCTTTAGGAATGATAACTGAACTGAATGTGTCTTAACAAAACTGAATTGAAAGTGTCTGGAAATAAGTCGAAAAGAACATGGCCTTATTGTATCCTGACTCGTCTGTAACGGAAAAAAAAGGCGTCGTAATATTTTTTTATTTGCTTTCTTATCCTAAGTCAATTCACCCGTAACGGAAAAAGGCAAAAAAACAAGGAAATGAAAATGAGTGTACAAAGATGTGTTTAGCAAGGTTTAAATTGTAATTGTATAATTAATGAAGACATATATCATTTTCCTTCAAAATGTTGTCAACTTTGGCAAGATTTCATTTTGATCTAAAATGAAGAAACCAATCCATCCATTTCCCTCCCTCCCTATATCATATCCAAACAAAGGATAATGAATCTCTACTTTTTGTTCTCTCCATTTTCCTCTATCCAAACGGATCCTAAGGGTGTGTTTAGATAAAGAAAAATGAGATGGAAAAAAAAAGGGATGAGAAGGAAGGAAAGGAAAGGGAAGGGAAGGGAAGGGAAGGGGAGGGCAAGAAAAAATATAGTTTCCCCTCCAATTCTTGCGGGTGGGAAAATGCATTGACTTGGAGGAGGGAAATGAAGGGATCCATTTTCTCTCCCTTCCAAATCCCTCCACTAGGGGTGAACAAAATCGGATGTCCGATCCGATTTTGTAAATCAGTTTTAAAAATCTCAATTTTTTCGATCTGTATCCGATCGAGTTTTTTCGTATATCAAAAAAATGGATATTCGGTTTTTTCGGATATCCGATATTCGGTTTTATATTTTCTTCTTCTTTTTTTAGAAACCAAATTGTCATTTTTAAATAAGAGCACTTATTTGATTTTCAAGCAGAAATTTATATAACGTTAAGTTTTATACTCCATCCATCTCGTTCATTTGTTTGTTGTTTATTAAAATACCTCATCATAATGAATATAAAAAGTAAACAAATGAACGAGACAGAGAGAGTATATAAGAAAAATACATTAAAAAAAACTAAAAAAAATATGGTATACTCCCTCCGTTCCAACCATTTGTATACGTTTGTTTTATGCACGTATGTCGATACTCATTTTCTTTTGTCTATATCTTTATTTACGTGTTACTAAAAATTATAAAAATTTGATATTCATTATGTATTTTATTAGACGATTTAAACAAGATCCCACATGACTAAAAATTATAAAAATTAGACGATTTCATTATGTATTCATTTTCTTTTGTCTATATCTTTATTTACGTGTTACTAAAAATTAGAAAATTTTGATATTCATTATGTATTTTATTAGACGATTTAAACAAGATCTCACATGACTATCTTTTATCTTATATATTAGAAGTTACATTGAAGATTGACATCACTTATAAATAGCATTAAAAAACCAAATGTACACAATTGGTTGGAACGGAGGGAATATATATTTTAAGTACAACTATTTTCGCAAAATATTACAAGTCATTACATATTACTCCCTCCTATTCAGAGTATTCCTCTCCAATTTTTTTTTTGGGGAAACCAAGGAGAGAAGTAAAATAATAATAATAAGGGTGAAGATAAAGTAAGAGAGATGAATAGAAAGTGGGGTATGAAGTGTAAAATGTGGGGTATAAAGTGAAAAAGGGTTGGGTTTAGGTGTGGAGGAAAGGAATAAAGAATTGAAGGAAGAATAAAGAATGATTAAAATTATTTCCATAAAAGGAAAGTGAGAAGAAAACCAAACTAAGCTCAAAAAGAAAAGTGAGAGGAATACTCAGAAACTTCGTATCATAAATTCATTAATATAATTTATAATTGTTTTTGTTTTTTAGCTTTGGGATGTCCGTTGGTTAAGCGATAAGAATATTTCGTGAATTTTGAATTTTGATTCTATCATTCAAACTAGAGACATATTTTTCTTTCTTTTTTGCTTTTAAGAAAACCGGATCGGAAGCCGTATATCCGGTTTTAATTTTTCTTGATACGTATCCGCTACGATTTTATGGAAAAAATTATCGGATATTCAGTTATTCGTATCGGATATCCGAAAATTCTTATATATGAAAGCATATACCGTACTGTATACGACTATACCTATAATAAAACAGTATAGTATCCTTTTCACTTTCGCTTCTCGTCGTCCATAATTTTACTTAGCGTCGTCTGTATTTTACCTAATATACCCATTTTACCCTTACTTTCTTTAACTCTTTTTACCGCTTTTTACCTACATTCTCTTTAACTCATTCAAATAAAATTACATTCCAACAGTTGACTCACAACTTCCATCATATTTCAATTGCAATTGAACTACAATTAAACCGCTTATGCTCAATCCGACTCCAACTAAAATATTAGTAAATAGTAACTTCAATTACGATACTACAATATCGATTATAATTCCTAATGTGCATGTTTGACAAAACAATTCAACATATACTTACGGAAAATACTAATAAACAAACAAAAATACACATAAAACCGAATAAAAAAACCCAGATACTTAGAAATTCTAAAACTCAACCTGGCTCAGTCTTAACTGTTCTAAGACTGCTCCCAGGCTGAGACATAAAAATTTTAAGACTCAACCTGGGCTCAGTCTTAGCTGTTCTAAGACTGTCCCCAGGCTGAGACATAGAAATTCTAAGACTCAACCTGGGCTCAGTCTTAGCTGTTCTAAGACTGTCCCCAGGCTGAGACATAGAAATTCTAAGACTCAACCTGGGCTCAGTCTTAGCTGTTCTAAGACTGTCCCCAGGCCGAGACTTAGAAATTCTAAGACTGAACGTGGGCTCAGTCTTAGATGTTCTATGACTGTCCCCAGGCCGAGACTTAGAAATTCTAAAACTCAACCCGGACTCGTAATTTCGCTAGTTATTCCGGGTACGAGCTTTTACGATTAATACCTGGGCCGAATTCTTTTGTCACGTCTAATACAAATCATAATTGCGTTCACGATGACAAAAATAACGAGACTAACCTCGATAACGTCGTCGTCCGAATTATTTTCGTTATAGGGCAAATTCAAATCAAAATGAAAACTATTTTCCGCGTTCGACATGTCCGGGTTAATCGACAAATAATCAAAAAATATAAGCGTTTTATTAATTCGACAGTAAAGTGTTGTTGTTGTCCAAGTTGTAATTAGAATGATGTTATAAATAGTAGGGTAAATTAGGTTAATAAGTAGTTGAGTTAAATTAGGTTAGTAACTTTAAAAAGAACAAATCGGTAATTTACTCATAAATTATGGACGACACTAAGTAAATAGACGGACGATGTTAAGTAGCCCCTTTTTTGCTAACCCCTACTCTCCACCCTTATTTTGTTATCCGAACAAAGTTTATCATGTGAATCACTTCCCCTCCCATCGCCTCCCTTTCCTTCTATCCAAACACGACCCTTGGGGATACATATGTCTAACACGACCCTTGGGGATACATATGTCTTTTTCTTTTGCCGGTGGGATTGGCGCTTGTCCAATAGGCTCTCTCATCCGACTCAGATTAGTGAGTTAATTAACGTTACATACTTTTCAGACGTAACTGTTTTTTCCAGAAACGAAATAGAACATATGAAGATTTAAAGCAAATGAGGTCCGCGTGTTTTGATGGCGAGAGTCACATTCCATACCCTTTTGTTTGGTTCTAAGTTTTCAAGAATTAGTAAGGAGAACGTACAATGTGTTCCATGACTCAGAACTAACAACAACAACCACTACTACCACTACTCTTTCTGTATTTTCTGGCGCATATCCTACTATAAAATTGTTTTAAACATCCTAAGCTTCTTCAAATAGATCTACATACATACAATGGCAGCAAAATGTCTGAAAATCAAGTCATCGTCTTTTGCAGGGACGAAGATCGGCTTCTTTTACTTATGGCATGCTTGCATCTTACTGCTAGCATCAGGTCTTTTATTATCTCACCTCCTGTCTAATACAATGTTTTGTTCTGAGTGGTCACTCAGTCAGTCTAATGTAGTGTCTATAAATGATGGACATGACGATGATGATCTCCTGAGTCCTGACTAAACACAAAATCAATATTCTTTTCCACCTTTGTGTCTAGCTAGGATACTCCTCAGTCCTCTCTCAGGCAGTTATGTGTCTAGCTAAGATAGTCGCCGAGCAACTACATTACGTACTCAAGTGTAGCAACAGCTCATGCATGGGACTCCAGTACGGAGTATTTTACTTGGAAAGATAACTTAAATTAGTCAATTCAGGTTGCCTTGCCACGGCCACCACCTCAAAATCACACACATACATAATTAAAAATCCATGGTTTTGGCTTAAATAATTAAGTGTTTGCCTCAATTGCAGCGGGGTGTGACTTTGAAGATGTTCCCTACGACTATTCCGCAACAACAGAGGTATGTTTAGTTAATGAAATCCTCACATCTGCCAAACACAAGTAACATTTTATACATTTCTAGTTTTTTAATTTATTTAGTGCCTTGAAGAGCCATGGGAAGTTCAATATTGCAACGGAGGGATCATATATAACTCAAAGTTCGATAACGGTACCCAAGGATGGACAGCGTATGGACAAGGTGGGAAGATTCAAAAACGTGTATCTAAGAATGGGAACAACTTCATTGTTGCTTTTCGTAGAACTCAACCATCCGATAGCCCTTCTCAAGTTGTTAATCTTAAACAAGGATTGTATTATGCTTTTTCAGGTCTGTTTTTTTTCCTTGTATCGACTCATCCAATATGATTCATGGACAGTATTGTCAAATAAAGACATCAGCTAGTTTAGCTGTTGATCATCGGATTAAGGGCTGATGCTCATCAGATAAGTTCGATTTTGTGAGTATACATAATGCTGCAAACAGAGTAAATTTAAGTATAGGAAATCATTGGCTCATTTACTTCGTGTGGAATTTTCAGCATGGATTCAAGTGAGTGAAGGGAGTGAAATAGTGTCAGTCATCTTCAGAGGTCGGAATGGTGTGGCCCTCCATGGTGGTACAGTAATTGCTGAGAAAGGATGCTGGAGCATGCTTAAAGGAGGAATCATCTCGACTTTCTCTGGTCTCGCAGATCTAACCTTTGAGGTAAATTATATTCTATGCCTGATCTCTGAAAAATACTAACTCAGCTGGACCTAAACCACTTATAAAGTTATATCTAAGATGAAAAACTCAAAACTTGAAATAGACCCGACGCTGAACAGATCCACCAAAAATGACCCCAAAGGATTGGGAATGGCTCATTTGCAATAACCCAACATGAGTATCCCGCTTATTCGTCTAGTCGTAAATTCTGACATTTTTTTTGGAGAATAAGATTCCAATTACGCCATCGCAGACTGAGAATGCTGCTGTTGAGCTCTGGCTTGATAGTGTTGCAGTGTGGCCGTTCACTAGGACACAGTGGAGATCTCACCATCAGGAAACGATTTCAAAGGTAATTCAGATGAAGCTAATAATAATAATACGCAATAAACAATAATCTACCTAAAATATACAGTACTTGAGACTGATTTCGCTTCTTTTTTAATTAGGTGCGCAAACGCAAGGTTAAATTCCATGTAACAGTCCCAAACAACATCTCACTTGAGGGAGCTACGGTGTCTCTGAGCCAAATCAAACCAGAATTTCCTTTAGGATGCTCAATCAATGCAAAAATACTAAATAACACTTTATACCAAGACTGGTTTACCTCAAGATTTACAGTGACTGCTTTTAACAATGAAATGAAGTGGTATTCCACAGAAAAAATACAAGCAATTGAAGACTACTCCATTTCGGATGCTATGCTACAGTTATGTGAGACCAACAATATTTCTGTCCGAGGGCATAACATTATTTGGGACGACCCAAGGTTCCAACCCCAATGGATAAACGGCAAAACCACGGTCCAAGTGTTGAAAGAAGCTTCGGAAAAGAGGACGAGATCGGTTGTTTCGAGGTACAAAGAGAGAGTTATCTCTTGGGATGTAGTCAATGAGAACTTGCATTTTCGGTTTTATGAGGATAAGCTTGGTGAGAATGCTTCAGCTGAGTTTTATGCCAAGACATACGAGATCGACCAAAAGACGCTGTTGTTCATGAATGAGTATAATACAATTGAGATCAGTACGGATAAGTCGTCAATACCCGCAAAATATGCTAGAAAGATGAAGAAGATTGTCTCATATTATAGACAAGTGTATAGTAATAACATAACCTTGCCAATGGCAATAGGATTGCAAACCCGTTTTCCTTCGGGCCAACCCAACTTGGTTTACATGAGAGCCGGAATGGATTACTTGGCTTCAATGGGATATCCACTTTGGTTAACAGAAGTTTTTCTTAAAAAAGGGGACAACCAGGTACTTTTTCTAGATACATGCATACGTGTTGGAAACATATACTATATGGAAATGACATAAGTATACTACTCCATAATATTATGAATTTTGAGCAGGAATATTACCTGGAAGATGTACTGAGAGAAGGATACGGACACCCGGGGGTTGAAGGGATAGTGATATGGCCAACGCCAGCATTAAGTGGCGGTGACTGTCAAATGTGCCTTACGGACGAAAACTTCAAGAACACGGCAAACGGGGACGTGGTTGACAAGCTGATTAAAGAGTGGATGAGCTCAAAACCATTGGAAATGTCAACAAATTTACAGGGTTATTCTGAGGAAATGCTGTTGCTTCATGGGGATTATGAAATCTCAGTAAGGCATCCCAATGCTAGTACTCTTTCCACTAAATTGAAGCTCAAGGTATCTAAAAAATCACCCAACCACATCATCCGCCTACACTTTGGTGCTTCTTTTTAGCCTTCATGCCTCAACTAACATTACTTTATTAAATATATTTGAGGTTGTACGTAGAGCAATACAAGTGCATATGATTATATGAATCACCTATAGTCATCTGGGTAATTGTGAACAGAAAATATATGTATCATATTATCATGATGCGGAGTAATATATTTCTCATAAACATTCGGCGTTATATAGGTCGTATCTGCTTTGTCGTCATAGCTAAAACTCTTCTAAACTCAATACACCCCATCACCTCCTCCCACCTTCCCCGACCACCCCGCCGCCCCCGTCGCACATCACCACCTCGCCGCCCCAGTCGTGTTGATCTTGAGAGATTGAAGTATAGAAGAGAGATTTCTGAATTGTATAATGTGAATTCATAATTACAAAGTGATGTGTGTCATGCTTTATATAATGCTATAACTAATCATAACCACCTTGTAACTAACTAGAACAACTTATAACTAACTTCCAACAACTAGAGTTAATTATTACAATTATCATTCGTACACCCCCTCAAGTTGGAGGCTATGAAATAGCCCCAACTTGGACTGTAATAGCTGGTGATGAGGACCTGTGAACGATTTTGTAAACAAATCTGCTGGCTGATCTTTGGTAGGGATGTAAGAGAGACTAATGAGACCCTCATGTAGCTTTTCGCGGACGAAATGACACTCTAAATCGATGTGTTTTGTGCGCTCATGAAATACGGGGTTTTTGGCAATATGGATGGCTGCCTGGCTGTCACATTTGATAGGAATTGGAGTGATATCAGGAACATCTAGTTCAGTAAGCAACCTTGACAGTACAACCAAGCAAGTTCAGAGGTGATTCTTCTCAATGACCTGTATTCTGCTTCAGCAGATGATAGAGAAACAGTTTGCTGTTTCTTTGATTTCCAAGAAATCAGGCTTGAACCAAGGAAAATTACAAAACCACTAACGGATCGCCGAGTCTGGGGACAAGCGGCTCAGTCTGCATCGCAAAACCCTTGAAGAGAGAAGTCTGCAGACTTGTTGAGGAGAATCCCTTGAGAAATGTCATTCATTCCTAAGGTATTTGAGAACATGTATAGCAGAAGACCAGTGTTGCTCTCTTGGGAATGCCATGAATTGGCTTAGATGTTGAACTGAAAATGCAATATCTGGTCTCGAATTTGTCAAGTAATTGAGCTTATCCACCAGTTTTCTGTAGTCTGCAGGGTTGGCAATTAAATCTCCTGCATCAGTGGTGAGTTTGATTGATGGGTCGAGCGGACTGTTGACAGTATTGCAGTCTTGACATCGAAATTCTTGGAGTAGCTCCTTGGTGAATTTTCGTTGTGTTAAGGCAAGACCACCAGGAACATTGATGAATTCAAGGCCTAGGAAATAATGGAGAGCACCCAAGTCCTTGATTTTGAACTTAGCATCCAGAAATGACTTAAGGTCATCCATCTCAGATTGGTTATCACCAACCATTAGAATATCATCCACATATACTGCGAGGAACACCACTTTCCCTCCAGTTTTCTTAGAGAATAGAGAATAATCATTTAGGGATTGCTTGAATCCTCTCGATTTCAGTGCATGAGTGAGCTTTGCATTCCGTTGTCTCGAAGCTTGCTTCAGCCCATAGAGTGATTTTTGCAATTTACAAGCAAGATTAGGTCCCTTGATATTTAAACCTTGAGGAATCTTCATGTAGACTTCTTCATCCAAGTCTCCATGAAGAAATGCGTTGTTCACATCAAGTTGAACCATATTCCACCCTTTCTTGACAGCAACAGCAATTAAACTTCTTATTGTTGTCATTTTTACCACGGGTGAAAATGTCTCATTGTAATCTATCCCCTCCTTCTGGGTATATCCTTTAACTACTAACCTTGCCTTGTATCGCTCAATTGTACCATCTGACCTATGTTTTACCTTGAAAACTCATTTTGAAGAAATCGCTTTCTTGCCGGGTGGAAGAGGAACAACAGACCAAGTCTGGGTAGCATCAAGAGCTTTAAACTCAACCTGTATATCATCTTGCCATTCTGGGAATGCAGCTGCTTGTTCATATGTTTTGGGCTCTTGAATTGGGAGAGTAGATATGCTTGGAACAGCACAACAAGTAGCAACATTGCCCTCACAATAATTTGTGAGGGTGTGACAACAACTAACACAATTCGCATTACCAGAAATACTAGAAGGCAAATGACATACATAATCATTCAAATATGCAGGGGTCCTAGAAGATCTACTAGACTGTCTAGTGAATGTAGAAGTAGTATTATTATTAGGGGGTTCAACAACATTCTCATTAGTATCAGTATTAGCAGTCACAGGAACAGAAGGAACATCAGTATCAGTCACATGAACATCATTGATAGGCAAAGGAAGAAAGCCATCTTGAGTTTGCTGAACATAAGGAAAAATATCTTCATGACAAATGACATCCCTAGAATCAAATACAGTATGATTATCTAGGTTGAGCAATCTATATGCTTTCTTACCAAAAGAATAACCAAGAAACACGCATCTAATGGACCTAGAAGCAAACTTATCTCTGCCAGGTTTGTGAGATGTAGCATATGACAAACAACCAAAGGACCTGAGGTGTGACAGATCTGGTTCCACACCAAACAACAACTGGTAAGGCGACATATTGTGTAAAACCTTAGAAGGAAGCCTATTAATTAAATAAGTTGCAGTAAGAATACACTCCCCCCAATACTTCATTGGTAATTCGGATTGAAATCTAAGTGCCCTTGCAGTCTCTAGGAGGTGTTTATGCTTCCTTTCCACAACCCCATTTTGTTGAGGAGTATGGAAACAACTTGTTCGATGCAAGATGCCACTGTCTAACAGGAACTGAGCAGTAGGACCGCTCCTATCCAACTCAAATGCATTATCCGATCTAATAGTCTTAATGTTCTTGTCAAATTGTGTTTTAACCATATGAATGAAATTCTTAAGATAATCAAACACATTACTCTTACAAGATAAAAGGTAAACCCATGTGCATCTAGTGAAATCATCCACTATGGTCATAAAGTACTTGAATCCATTATATGTTGAAGTGTGATAAGGCCCCCATAAGTCTAAATGAATCAGATCAAAAGCTGCAAAAGAAATTGAATTGCTAACAGGAAATGGCAAACGATGCTGCCTTGCTTTGGCACAAATATGACAGGAAGAAATCTTCTTTTCATTTATCTGAATATCAGTGTCTTTACAAATTTTAAGCTGCTTAAGCTTGTACAAAGTTAAGTGCCCTAGTCTATTATGCCAAGTACTACAAGAAATGCTAGAAAGAGCACATGAAACAGAGTTCACAGCAGACAAGTTTTCATCTCTAGAATTTTGTAACAAGTAAAGATCATTCAAATTTCTACCAAGGACCAAGTGCCTCTTGGAACAATCCTGCACATAACATGAATCAGGTGAAAAATTGTGGACATGACATAGATCCACCCCGACGCGGCCACGCGCGGGTTTTGGGGAGGCGAATGAATCTCCATGAGATGGTCAAATGGAAATTTAAATCGAAGTCGGAGTCGCCACCGAATTTTATGGTTATTCGGAACCGTTCGAGCCCACTCTATGTCGTAGTGGGCCGTGTACAAAATACGGCCCATTTCCGATGTCAGAGTTTATTGGGCTCGTCCCTTTGCATATCGATATAGATGCCGACTTGAGCGGTTAATCGTATATTGAATGACTCTCGTTGCCAATGGTCTCGGACATCCGGAAACCACGGTTCTGAGTAAGGGGTGAGGGTACGTGTTGGGAAGTTCACTAAGAACACCCAACCCCGCCCGCACATTAGCGGCCTCTACTAGGATATCGAATGACGTTTTAATGCGCGCGTTAGTTGAACGATGAATGATATGCAAACATTGTTTTCCTAAGCATGTGAGGAATTGAACGGGTTGCTAAGTGGTTTAATGCATGCAAAATTAATTGATGTCAAAGTTGAATTTAACATGTGAGATTCGTTTTAGTATAATAAAACAAATGAAATAAAATGATGAATTTGCTACAAAATAAACAAACAAGTTAGTATCGATTTGTAAATAATAATATAGCAAATAAAATAACGAAATCGAGAAAAATAAATATTAATCGAAATCTGAAAAGTATTGTTGAAAAGAACGTTGTTTTGTATAAAAAACGAAGTTCGAAAAATAATAAAAAGGACGGAAAAGGCCGCGGCATAACAGCCGGCCGCGCGACTCGCCCGGGACGCCGGCGGGTCGCGTGGTGGCCTGTTTCGGGTCCGGTTTTCGAAAAATCGAAGTTTGTATTAAATCGCGTATGAATATTGCATGATTCGTACTCGACTTAATATTTTCGATATTCGTTATATCCGATAGTTGACTACGAAATCAGTATCGAATACTTAGAATAGTTTTTAGAAAAAATAAATTTTAGAAATCGATCGAAGAATAAATAATAAAACGAACGAAAACGTAAAAAAAAAGGTCTGGACCGTGAGCCGTCTGGCCTTCGGAATTTATTCGAAAAAAATGCTATTTTAATGAACCGCGTACAAATTATGAATTAACTTGTATTTGATCCATATTTTCGGTATTCGTCGTATCCAATATTCGATTATGAAATCGATATTGGATAATTAGAATGAGTTTTGAAAAAGAAAAGTTTTGTAAAATAATTCGTTTTGAACGAAAAATAATAAAAAAAAGGAATTTTGAACAAAGAAAAGATGTAACGATTTCTAGTATCGTCGAAATATTAATATAATTCCTTTCGATATAATATTCGATTATGGAAAAATCGATATCATATTTTCAGAATATACGTTATGAAAATAGTTTTTCGTTAATAACGATATTAAGAAAAGAGAAAAAAAACGACTCTTGACCCGTAATAAGACACGACGGACGAAGAAGAGAAGAGAAGAGAAAGGAAGAAATCGGGTTTGGTTACACCCTCAACCTACATGCTCTTAATGACTCGTATCGGAGCTCGTCGGAATGTGGCTAGGCACGGGAGCGTCGAGTTTTGGTTCGGCTAGGGTGGCACGGTTTGGATGGGTGAAGGTTTCGGGTATCGGGCCGGTTTTCCTTCGGGTTTGTGAAGTAATATCGGTTTCTCGATGCTAAGGAAGTATATGTGTCGGGATGCTAGAAAACTATTGCTGAAAAATCGTGTGTGTGAATTGTATTTTTTTCGGTGTATATTCGTTGTTAATTGTGTTGGACGGGAGGTCCTATTTATAGGGAATTCCCGACCTGGACTTTAGGAGAGTTTGACTACCGCTTAGGATAGGAAACGGGGGAATTTGAGGGAAATAAGAAATCCGCTTTCTTGTGAAGGAAGAAAGAGGAAACCGGCTGATTTGCTACTGTTTTGGGCTGTCTCGGCCGAGTGTTTTACACTCGGTCGGGTGCTCGAATCGGTTTTTGAATAGGATTCCTGTTTGAGCTAGAATTACCGCTTGAGTAAGAAGCTGAGGAGAATAGGAATTCCGTTTTCTTGTGAAGGAAGAAAAGAGGAAAAAACCGGCTGGTTGTGTACTTGGCCGAGTGTTTCAACTCGGTTGAGTGTTTGAGTCGGTTCTCGGATAGGATTCCTACTCGGGATCGAATTCTACCTTAAACGGAATTGTTTATTATTTTGCATGGCTGATTTTTGTAGAGTTGGACCGTGAATATACCGTGTGAGGTGTCACGGTCAGCCTACGAGTTTCGGGAAATATCTTTGACCGGGTTTTGACTCGGTCGCTAAAAGACGGTTTTACCCCCGGTGTCGGTTTCGACCCAAATTAGTGTTATTTGACTCGAAACGACCCACTGGGCCTGAATTTGAGGTTGGTTTTGTGAAATTTGTACTCCTTAAAATGCCTAGGCCAAATGTCCATCATTTCGAGCCCATTTCCGAGTACGTTAAAGCACGTTAGCGTCCGATCATCATCGGGTGTTTGTCAGAAACTACTATAGACACCTGGCAGTCAAAATGTGGGTGTCTACAGATCCCCCACTCTGACTGAGGCTTGGACAGGGCGAAAGTCAGAGTAGCCACCAGGTCAATCAAGGATTAAAACCTGGCAGCTTCCGGTCGGGTCGTTTAAGGTCCATTAGACCTGCGTGGAGGGCCCGCCGGCCATGGACTAGAAATGTACCTGAATTGGTGATAACTCCGTGGGGGAATTCGTCGCATGAGACTTAAAATGGGCCTGTATGTGGGCTCACCTTGTTAAATGCCGCTGGGGAGTTATGCAAATTGCATGGTCCTGTTTGAGTCGTCCTGTACATATTTATGCAAAGCTGCAAAATTTTGCATGTAATATTTGTAGGAAAAAATGACTCGTGCTGGGGAATAAAAATTTTGAGAAAAGGTTTGAATTTTGAGTTTGCAAAAGTCTTTGAAAAAATTAAAGAATTTTTGTTTTGACTTTGAAAAGGAATAGGAATGCTCGGGATGACTTAGCTAAGCCTTAGGACAATGGCTTGTATGCTAAATACTCTAGGATTGGGAATCCTAAGGTGAGGAGGAGGACTTATTTTTATGCTATAAATACCCCTTCTTGCTTCATAAATTTCATAATTCCATAATTCCTCAATTACTTAAAGAAAAGAATAAGCCCTGAAAAATTTATTCCTTCTTTTAGCAAATCAAATATGGGAATCGACCGACTAGTCGGAATGTTGCACGAGTGGTCCAAATATTTTAGGGACGCCGATAGGGCTATCCTAAATCATAATGGCGTTACCCAATTGTCCGTGATCCGTCAGATGCAAGTAGACTGCCACTTCTTGGATGCTTGCCTATCCTATTGGGATGATACCTATCATGTATTTGGTTTTCCTCGAGGAGAGATTTGCTCTATTCCTGAGGAAATTGCTGCTGCAGGAGGATGGAATCCTATACTTCGCCCTGCTATCCCTTTTTCAGTTTCTGACCCAAGGAGGAAGTTAAGGGAATTCTTAGGGCTTTCCCATATGGAGGTATCCCGTATGCTAGAAGGAGATACTGTTTCCCTGATCGACCTGGCTGAAAAATTCATGAATCCAGATGATGTCCGGGTCAGGCCGGTTCATAGCCGTAGGGCCTTCACTTTTTGTATGCTCCATGTTTATGCCTTCGAAGGACATATGGACTTGTTATCTTGCATGGGCCATGTCAGACTTTTCACCGTGGCTGACCTGATGGAGACGGAGCACAGCCCGGCTTGGCTGATTACAGGGGAGATTATCCAGGGTTTGGATAATCGCAAGAGGGATCCGTCAGCCAGGTTGACTGGAAGTACCCGGCTTCTACAGGTATGCCGTTTTTTTGAATTTTTTTTTTTGAATTTCCAGCTTCTCCCATTTTTCCGGTTTTGCGCGGTTTTTCCCTGATTTTCCGGCTTCTGCGGTTTTCTCGGTTTTCACGTCTTTTCACGTTTTTTTTTTTCACGTGATTTTGACGATTTTGATTTTTTTTCGGATTTTTCAGCTGTGGCTATTCGAGAGGTTATCGATCTTGGATCCTCCCTTAGATGTGAGCCGATATCAACCCAGGCAAGTTATGTCGAGGAGACGAGCTATTGCCTTTTCTCGCTTCAATACCCAACAATATTGGGATGAGGTGCTATCTTTCCATGGAGGCCTGTTGATTCGTTGGGCCGTGCCATGGTGGCCAATTTACCTTTGGACTGGTCTAGAATCTCGAGATAGGGCTAGATATCAGGTAATCCTATCTTTTAGGCAAACAATTCACCTCTTTCCCGATCGCATACTTAGGCAATATGGTCGGGCGCAAAGAATCCCAGAAATCGAGGCCGTTGTGAGTGAATCTACTCAGCTGACGGATGTGATGTGTGACACCTGGATGCAAAGGTGGTATACACGAGCTACTTGGCCTGTTCTTAAAAATTCTCATTCGATCTGGGTAACCGATTCTTATGTAAGATGGACCCGAGCTGATTCAGCTAAGACCCGGGCTGCCCTGAAAATTGACGAGGCCTATGACCTGTTACGCCGGGAGCATGCTAAGGACAATAGGAGCTTCTTTACTGAGGGAGCTACCTCGACAGGTCAGAAAAGAAGATCTAGGACTCAGACTGAAGGGTCCAGTAATAAGGGTGCACGGGGGAGAGTGAGCCCCCAGACGGACTTAGAAAGGAGACTAGGGCCAAGACTGGCTGCTAAGGACCGACTTGGTCATCGAGATAGGCTTTCCGAGCCGGTCAGGGCTCGGCTTGGGCCGGTGCAAAGGATGGAAAACCCAAAATCGAAGAAGCGGGTTCGAGCGAAAGAAGTTCCCCTTGCGATTAGGGAACGCTCGCCCCCGTTCCGTCGGCCTTGGGCTCCACGTGACCCGAAAGATAAGGGAAAGGGCAAAATGTACGAGTAGTCTCCTAAATTTATTATTTAAGTATTACTACTATTTTTTGTGGTGTGATTTTGTTGTTTTTTTTTTTTTGTGATGTATTTTTGGAATAAAAAGACATATTAGTGAATACCGTTCCCGTCTTTTCTTTATTGCAATGGTTGTACCCTTTTGAGGGGTTGCCTACGTATCCAAAATTAATGGAATCAAACCTTCCGTAGTTCAGAAGTATTTTTGCAATTTTTGAAATACATCAAGATTATTAATTCGAGATGTGCAACGGTAAGATAAAAGATCCTAACTTATTGACTTGCTTAAAATTTTTTGAAAATTCATAAAAAAGACATTTTTATAAACTTTTGCAAATGACATTGAGGTAGGGTTTATGGGTAGTAACGCTTCAGCTGGTCCAAGTTTGTTGGATTGACGAACTCGTTCCCGTCCAAGTCCGTTAGCATTACTGCTCCTCCTGAAAGAATCTTCTTCACTAAATATGGCCCAGCCCAATTAGGTTTGAACTTTCCCCTTGGGTCGACTGGTAGCAAAGCTCGAACAGATTTTAGGACTAGATTGCCCTCTTTGATATTCCTGGGCCTAACCCTTTTGTCAAAAGCCCGTTGGATCCTTTTCTGATATATCTGAATATTATTCAGAGCCCGGGATCGTCGTTCGTCTAAGAGGATTAGTGAGTCATATCGGGCTTGGACCCAATCTGCTTCAGGCACTTGACTTTCGAGCAGAATCCTGAGGGATGGTACTTCTAGCTCGATTGGTTGGACTGCTTCCATTCCATATGTCAGATAGTACGGAGTTGCTCCAGTTGCAGTTCGGATCGATGTTCGATATCCCCATAAGGCAAAGGGTATCTTGTTGGGCCAGTCCCGGTAATTCTCAGCCATCTTTTTAAGAATGGTGACAATTGTTTTATTGGCTGCCTCTACCGCTCCATTTGTTTGAGGACGGTAAGGTGACGATGTATGCCTTTGAATCTTGTACTTTTCCAACAACGTGGCAGTTTAAGCTTGGAAATGGGTCCCATGATCGCTGATGAACTCGTGCGGAATCCCATATCGACATATAATTTTGTTTTGGATGAACTTAGCCACATGTTTGGCATTCAAGATCTGGTATGATTCGGCCTCGACCCATTTGGTGAAATAGTCGATAGCCACTAGGATAAAACAGTGACCTCCTGTCCCGGAAGGATTTACTTTTCCGATTATATCAATTCCCCATGTTGAGAATGGCCATGGCGATGTCATTGTATATAATAGAGATGAAGGCACATGCTGAACATTAGCGAAAATCTGACAATTATGACAGTGTTTAACATACATCTGACAGTCAGTTTCCATGCTATTCCAATAGTAACCGAGTCTTGCGATTTTCCGGGCCAACATATGGGCGTTCATGTGTGGTCCGTTTTCGCCATCGTGCACCTCGGCCATAACTCTTTCGGCTCGAGTTTTGTCAATGCATAGAAGCAAAGCCCCCTGTGCTGTCTTCTTGTACAGCTATCCATTGTCTGTGCGGATGAACTGGGTTGCCCATCTTCGTAGAGCTTTCTTGGCCCGGTTTTAAGCTCCCGGAGGATATTCCCCTGACGTCAAGTAGGTTAGAATAGCCTGATACCAAGGTTCTGGATCAGTTATTTCGATATCTTGAATAGCGTTGACGTATGCCGGCTCTGACCGTCTTTCGACACAAATGGGCATGCTGGTTAGATGTGCTGGGATATTCAGTAAAGATGCTAATTTTGAGAGAGCATCTGCAAACTGGTTTTCTTCCCGAGGCAGATAAATGTACTCCACTTTTTGGAATTGTTTTTCGAGAACCCTTACTCGTGCTTGGTAAGCCACGAGATTTGCGTTCCGAGTCTTCCATTTTTGTAGGGTTTGATTTATGACTAAAGATGAGTCACCGTGGACCCGGAGGTTTGTCACTCCTAAATCAGCGGCGGCTTGCAACCCGTGAATGCATGCTTCGTACTCGGCTGCGTTATTAGTCACGTCAAAATCTAGCTTGATGGATAACGGGGTATGTTCACCTTGTGGTGAGATTAGCAAGATCCCAACACCAAATCCTCGAAAGTTGGATGCTCCGTCAAAATACAGATCCCATGTGTCGGCGTCGGTATGGAATATGTCTTCGTCTGGGAAGGCCCAAGTGTCGGTGTGATCTTCCTCGGATACTGGACTATCGGCGAGGAACTCTGCTACTACCCGGCCCTTGATGGCTTTTAAAGGTACGAACTTGAGGTCAAACTCAGCTAGCATTAAAGTCCATCTGGATATACGACCGTTAAGGATGGGCTTCTCAAATAGATACTTGATTGGATCCATTTTGGATAGCACATGTACCTCGTGACTAAGCATGTAGTGTCGGAGCTTTTTAGTGGCCCATACTAATGCTAGACACGTCTTCTCGAGCATGGTGTATTTGCATTCGTATTCTAAGAACTTCTTACTGATGTAGTAAATAGCCCGTTCTTCAGAATCGACCGTCTGGACTAGCATAGCGCCCATGGCAGTCTCGGTTGTTGTTAAGTATAGTGATAGAGGCAAACCATGTCGAGGTGGCATTAACACCGGTGGAGAGGATAGAATTTCCTTGATTTTATCGAAAGCCATTTGACATTTGTCGTCCCACAGTGTTCGCTCTCCTATCTTCAGTTTCTTGAAAATGGGTTCGCATACCATGGTTAGCTTTGAAATGAACCGGCTTATATATTGGACTTTCCCGAGAAACCCCCTTATCTCCTTTTCGGTTTTAGGTGGTTGCATCTCGGTTATGGCCTTGATCTTTGCTGGGTCAACTTCGATGCCACGTTGGCTGACTATGTGGCCAAGTAGTTTGCCCGATGTTACCCCGAAACTGCATTTTTGAGGGTTTAACCTCATGTTGTACTTGCGTAGTCGGGTGAAGAACTTTCTTAGGGCTGCAATGTGCCCGTTTCGGTCCTTTGACTTGACAATCATATCGTCGACATAGACCTCTACTTCCTTATGCATCATGTCATGCAATAAAGTAGTAGCGGTCCGTTGATAAGTGGCGCCAGCGTTAATAAGCCCAAATGGCATCACGGTATAGCAGTAAGTCCCCCAAGGTGTGATGAAGGTAGTCTTACTCATGTCCTCTTCCGCCATTTTGATCTGATTGTATCCGGCATACCCGTCCATGAATGATAGAAGGGCATGATCGGCCGTGTTATCCACCAGTATGTCGATATGTGGCAACGGAAAATCGTCTTTTGGGCTGGCCTTATTAAGGTCCCGAAAATCTACACATACTCGGACTTTGCCATCCTTTTTGGGTACTGGTACTATGTTTGCAACCCAGTCTGGATATTCAGACACTTGGATAAAGCCCTCTTTGAATTGTTTATCGACTTCTTCCTTGACTTTGAGAGACCACTCGGGCCTCATTCTTCGGAGTTTCTGTTTTACCGGCTTGTACCCGTTTTTTACGGGTATTCGGTGTTCAGCTATCTCCCGGTCTATTCCCGACATGTCCTTGTAGGACCATGCGAGAACGTCTTTGAATTCCTGGAGGAGATTGGTGAATTGTTCTCTCTCTTCGGGATCTAAGGATAGGCCCAACTTAAGTATCTGAGGCTCTAAAGGGGTTCCTACATTGATGGAATCGGTTTCTTCGATTACCGGATTTCGGGACTCCCTTTGTTCAAGTTGCTCAATTAGATGCGGAGGCAGCGGTACCTGTTCGTCGGGTTTCTCAATGTCATTGCAAGTAAGATTTTTGAAAACATTTTGAAAATAAGCCAAGTCATAAGCGGAACGGTTATCGTTATTATTGATAGTAAAGTTTGAAAAGAGCTCAGAGAGAGCTGCCATCTGATCGTTGGTCAGAGGCGGGATAGGGAGAGCCCTCGGGACAGACTCCGGGGCTCTCGATGGTGAGGCTAAAGAAGGGAGAGGGGTTACAGACTCGATCCTAGTACTGGACCCTCTAGACTTTGACTCAGACTCCGACTCTGACTCTAACTCGGACTCGGACTCAGATTCAGACTCGATAGCATGCATATCTCCTTCACCAGTAGTTAGCTTGTAGACTCGACCCTGACTGTCGGTCCAGTTGGTTGTCTTCCTCCAAGCTCTCTTCCCAGTGTCGGCACCAACTTCCGAGATCAGCTTAGTTGGATCGAACCTGTTGCTGCGGAGGATCAGGCTGACTAGCTCTTGCTTAGGGGTCGGGATGACTTTGTCTTCCCCAAAGAGTAGTCCTAGAATGGGCTCAGTGTTGCTTGGGCCCTCCTTTGATTCGGCCTGGATAAGGGCGAATATGTCATCTGGGATGAAATTGCATTCCCGAGCCAGTTTGGTCCCGGGATATGAGATGGTGGGCCGATAGAGGCCCGTTTGCACAGTTTCGAATACCGGGGTGACAAACGTGACCGCCTTAGTTCGGTTCGTGTAGCCGGATGCCATAGTATAGCCTAGACCGAGGTGAGATTGCCCGTTGTTCAGGGTTTCGATGATCTTTCCCGGTGGAAGATATGGCCTTGATGTGACTCCCGGTAGGCAACCTAGGTTCTGTAGCATCGTATAGATGCTAACGGTGAAGTATGGCTGAAAAAGGTATTCTTCTTCGATCATTCCCACAAAGTTGAATTCTCGAGGGTCGGCTGAGCCTGCCGTGTTGCAGCTGGACACGGTTATGGAAGTAGCTTCGAGGGTGATAATCCCGTCCTGTAGAGGTAGTTTGACCTTCCTATGAAGAGTGGAGGACACAGCTTTGACCGCGTGAATCCATGGTCTTCCAAGTAGCAGGTTGAAAGATGAAGTAACATCGATCACTTGGAATTCTAACTCCTTCTCGATCGGGCCCGTTATGATGGTTAGTTTAACGGCCCCAGCAACTGATTTTGGGCTCCCATCAAAAGCCTGGATAGTCTTTGCAGTCGGAAGGTAGTCAGCCTCGGTAACGCCGAGGGCCTTGGCTGTCCTTAAAGGAAGGACGTTAACTGCGGACCCGTCATCAATTAGGGTCATCGGGAGATATTTGTTTCGACAAATCACCGTAATGTACAGGGCCAAGTTATGAGTGGTCCCGAATGGTGGAAGGTCGGACTCGGAGAAGGTGATGAGTGGGCCTTCTCCTTTGGGCTTGTCCTTGAGATATGGCATGATCGTGGCTACCATTTCAGTGGGGGTAATCGATGAGTCGATCTTGATTTCATCAAGGGCCTTAGTAAGTGCCGCTCGATGCTCCTGAGAACTAACCAAAAGCTGCCATATAGTAATATCGGTTCGGACCCTCTTCAATTGTCTGACTAGGGCAGTGTCGGCGTTTGGTTCTTCAGGAGTGAGTTCCGTCCTGGAAGGTTCAACGACGGTTTCCGGGGTGGCTGTGATGGTGTGTGTACCGGCCAGAGCTTTGGCTTTAGCCCTTCGGATTTCCTCGATAGTGACGGGGACAGCCTCCCCTTTAGCCAGATAAACATCATCCTCGTCGTCGTTCCATATCCCGTTGATTTGGGAAATCAAAGGGGAAATGAGATGAGTGCAGTCAACTACCTCTCCAGTAAAAATGGCATGAGTAGCAAGAGGATTGTTTTTGTTACTTGGCTTGTCACTGGGCAGCGGTATCTTCCCATTTTCGATCAGATCTTGGATGAGATGCTTCAATTTCCAGCATTTCTCCGTGTCATGCCCATTGCCTTGGTGATAGTGGCAATAGGCCTGAATGTTGTAGCTTTTAGACCGCTTTTCTACGGGAACTTCCGGAGTTGGGCCTATCGGTTGGATTAGGCCCTTCGAAGATAGTCTTTGTAAGGCATTAGCATAGGTTGTTCCTATGTCAGTGAATACCCGATTTGGAGTATTCTTCTTGGTTGAGGTGTCAAGTGAGTTTACCTCGTCGAAAATGCTTCGGGTCGCCGTTGTGGTGGCGGGCTTGCTGGAGGAGGAACTGGATCCTTGATACCTTTTGGTAGAGGCCTTAGTAAGGCTCTCTAACCTTAGATCGTCTTCGATTCTGGTACCCATTTCGGTTAAAGTGGCGAAGTCGGGTATGATGGCGTACCTGAGATGGACTCGGTAAGCAGGGAGGAGGTTTTTGACAAAGGCCTCCACTAGAACTTTTTCGCTGGGCTTGTCGACCAGCTTAACACTTTCGGTCCGCCACCTTTGGAGGTATTTGGTGAAACCCTCCTTAGGCTCTTGGGCCATAACTTCCAGAGTACGCATGGTAGTCTGGATTTCAGCATTATCCGCGTAGTTCCTTGCGAATTCCATTGCAACATCGTCCCAAGTTTTGAATTTCTTAGGGTCAAGCCTGTAGTACCAAGCTTTTGGGTGCTTCTCGAGAGAGGAAGCAAAGAGATGCTTGAACATGGTCGATTTGACCCCCTTGACAGCCATAAAATCCTTAAAAGCCCGAATATGAAGTACCGGGTCTTCAGCCCCATCGAACATTGGTAAGCCCATTAAGTTAAGGTTAGTGGGCAATTCATCAGTTAGGGTCGAATAGGTACGGGCATTTTTCGTGAGAATGGTGTTTCTGGTGGTCGAGTGGACCTGTTCCTGCAGCTTTTGGACTGCGCCGGCTAGCGCGGCTAGGGGTCCGTCATCTTCGATCGAGGCGTTAGGGGTACCCTGTTCTACGGCACTAACCCGAGTGACAATGGCGATCTGGTCTTCCCGTATTTGCCTCAATTGGGTCTGGATTTGGGCCAACGTGGTGTTCAACTCATCTATGGTTTTTTGCGTCATGGTTCGAGTGAAGGGTGGCCTGTCTGTAAGAGCACCACGTAATTAGCAACTTAACCCGAATCCTAAGGAAAGTACATCCCGAGCAAGGGAAAAAAAGAAGAAGACTAAAAAGACGATAAATGACTCGGAAAAGACACCTAGACGGGTGACTTATGAAGAGGTGGGCCTTCCTCAGGATCCAACGCTGTGGGTTGGGCCCTGTCCGAAGGAAGGTTCACGTGAGACATTCCCAGACTTTTAGACTTGATTGTGTAAATGGGCCGACCCTTGTAGGAGTATGTCCTACGTAGGTGGGCCTTGCCTTAGTAAAATAAGGCGGACTAGGATGGGGGGAAACCCGTGATGTAAGATCGACGGAGTTTCGACGCTAGAGACTTCAACGACTTATGACACGACCCGACACTGCTAAATACGGGGAGTCTAAGAAGAGGAAGTTTTAAAATATGAATTTTGAAAAGCCCGAAATGAATCGGGTGGAGAAATCCGGCCCTTTTTCGAAAAAAGAAAAAGGAGTGGGCCGGACGTCGGGTTTTGAAAGTTTCGAAAATATTTTCGAGTTTTGAATTAGGCATAATACCGGCTAGAAAAAGGCTATTTTGAGTAAAATCATAAGTCCTAAGTTCGGTATATGACCTGGGTTTTGAAAATTGGATAGTTTGAAAAAAGGATGTAAATTTTGAAAAGATGATGGTTTTGAAAAAGATGTGGATCAAGCAGCACGTAGTCATGGAAACAGTATAATGACGCCATGTATGCTCTTAATCTAAGTCTCGGTCAGTCTATAAGGGTCTATACCAGTGTACATAGCCTATCAAGAATCGGGACGGACTCCCTAACTCGAGTTGAGATTAGGACATGCCGTAAAACCCATATGAATCGGCTAGTGAACACCTTTGACATAACCAGTTTGGACTATATCAACGGTATAGTGGGACGTCGGTCACGAGTACCGGCCCGGGAAAGTGGGGTTATGCATGAACCGTAAAACTAAAACGCGCATTGTACTAGTCAAACGATTTCTATTCGAGTCTCACCCTGAGGACACCGAAGGTTATTAACTCATCAGAAAATCCCCAGCGGAGTCGCCAAATTGTGGACATGACATAGGTCCACCCCGACGCGGCCACGCGCGGGTTTTGGGGAGGCGAATGAATCTCCATGAGATGGTCAAATGGAAATTTAAATCGAAGTCGGAGTCGCCACCGAATTTTATGGTTATTCGGAACCGTTCGAGCCCACTCTATGTCGTAGTGGGCCGTGTACGAAATACGGCCCATTTCCGATGTCAGAGTTTATTGGGCTCGTCCCTTTGCATATCGATATAGATGCCGACTTGAGCGGTTAATCGTATATTGAATGACTCTCGTTGCCAATGGTCTCGGACATCCGGAAACCACGGTTCTGAGTAAGGGGTGAGGGTACATGTTGGGAAGTTCACTAAGAACACCCAACCCCGCCCGCACATTAGCGGCCTCTACTAGGATATCGAATGACGTTTTAATGCGCGCGTTAGTTGAACGATGAATGATATGCAAACATTGTTTTCCTAAGCATGTGAGGAATTGAACGGGTTGCTAAGTGGTTTAATGCATGCAAAATTAATTGATGTCAAAGTTGAATTTAACATGTGAAATTCGTTTTAGTATAATAAAACAAATGAAATAAAATGATGAATTTGATACAAAATAAACAAACAAGTTAGTATCGATTTGTAAATAATAATATAGCAAATAAAATAACGAAATCGAGAAAAATAAATATTAATCGAAATCTGAAAAGTATTGTTGAAAAGAACGTTGTTTTGTATAAAAAACGAAGTTCGAAAAATAATAAAAAGGATGGAAAAGGCCGCGGCATAACAGCCGGCCGCGCGACTCGCCTGGGACGCCGGCGGGTCGCGTGGTGGCCTGTTTCGGGTCCGGTTTTCGAAAACTCGAAGTTTGTATTAAATCGCGTATGAATATTGCATGATTCGTACTCGACTTAATATTTTCGATATTCGTTATATCCGATAGTTGACTACGAAATCAGTATCGAATACTTAGAATAGTTTTTAGAAAAAATAAATTTTAGAAATCGATCGAAGAATAAATAATAAAACGAACGAAAACGTAAAAAAAAAGGTCCGGACCGTGAGTCGTCCGGCCTTCGGATTTTATTCGAAAAAAATGCTATTTTAATGAACCGCGTACAAATTATGAATTAACTTGTATTTGATCCATATTTTTGGTATTCGTCGTATCCAATATTCAATTATGAAATCGATATTGGATAATTAGAATGAGTTTTGAAAAAGGAAAGTTTTGTAAAATAATTCGTTTTGAACGAAAAATAATAAAAAAAGGAATTTTGAACAAAGAAAAGATGTAACGATTTCTAGTATCGTCGAAATATTAATATAATTCCTTTCGATATAATATTCGATTATGGAAAAATCGATATCATATTTTCAGAATATACGTTATGAAAATAGTTTTTCGTTAATAACGATATTAAGAAAAGAGAAAAAAAACGACTCTTGACCCGTAATAAGACACGACGGACGAAGAAGAGAAGAGAAGAGAAAGGAAGAAATCGGGTTTGGTTACACCCTCAACCTACATGCTCTTAATGACTCGTATCGGAGCTCGTCGGAATGTGGCTAGGCACGGGAGCGTCGAGTTTTGGTTCGGCTAGGGTGGCACGGTTTGGATGGGTGAAGGTTTCGGGTATCGGGCCGGTTTTCCTTCGGGTTTGTGAAGTAATATCGGTTTCTCGATGCTAAGGAATTATATGTGTCGGGATGCTAGAAAACTATTGCTGAAAAATCGTGTGTGTGTGAATTGTATTTTTTTCGGTGTATATTCGTTGTTAATTGTGTTGGACGGGAAGTCCTATTTATAGGGAATTCCCGACCTGGACTTTAGGAGAGTTTGACTACCGCTTAGGATAGGAAACGGGGGAATTTGAGGGAAATAAGAATTCCGCTTTCTTGTGAAGGAAGAAAGAGGAAACCGGCTGATTTGCTACTGTTTTGGGCTGTCTCGGCCGAGTGTTTTACACTCGGTCGGGTGCTCGAATCAGTTTTTGAATAGGATTCCTGTTTGAGCTAGAATTACCGCTTGAGTAAGAAGCTGAGGAGAATAGGAATTCCGTTTTCTTGTGAAGGAAGAAAAGAGGAAAAAACCCGCTGGTTGTGTACTTGGCCGAGTGTTTCAACTCGGTTGAGTGTTTGAGTCGGTTCTCGGATAGGATTCCTACTCGGGATCGAATTCTACCTTAAACGGAATTGTTTATTATTTTGCATGGCTGATTTTTGTAGAGTTGGACCGTGAATATACCGTGTGAGGTGTCACGGGCAGCCTACGAGTTTCGGGAAATATCTTTGACCGGGTTTTGACTCGGTCGCTAAAAGATGGTTTTACCCCCGGTGTCGGTTTCGACCCAAATTAGTGTTATTTGACTCGAAACGACCCACTGGGCCTGAATTTGAGGTTGGTTTTGTGAAATTTGTAGTCCTTAAAATGCCTAGGCCAAATGTCCATCATTTCAAGCCCATTTCCGAGTACGTTAAAGCACGTTAGCGTCCGATCATCATCGGGTGTTTGTCGGAAACTACTATAGACACCTGGCAGTCAAAATGTGGGTGTCTACAAAAATGAACCTCAGAATTGAGGGATTTAGTAAGCTTGCCAATAGACAACAAATTAAACTTGAATGAAGGCACATAAAGAACATTATGCAGAGATAATTCAGAAGTAGCATTAACAGAACCTACAGTATCTACTTTAACCGATTGACCATTAGGCAAAGATATGAGAAAAGGTTTATCAAGAGTCCTAAAATCACTAAACAAAGCTTTATTGGAGCAAAAATGATCACTTGCACCTGAGTCTAAAATCCATGAGTTAGTATAAGCATCAACATGTGAAATAGAACTTAAAGAAGAATGAAAAGGAATACTGTTACCAGCAAAATTAGCAGCTGATGCAGTAGGAACATCAGAAGAGAAACCTTGACCATGATTGCTTTCAGTGGGAGAGTCAAGACCAGAATCCTCATCATTGAAGGCATTACCAGCAAACTTGCGATTCTTTTTCTGTAGATGCCAGCACTGGTTGACCAGATGACCCATTTTCTTGCAATATTTGCAGAACGGTCTGTTGTCATCTTCAGATTTCTGTCCTTTGTCTTTAAAGTTCTTCTGATTGAACCCTTCCTGCTGCTGATTGAACCCTTGCTGCTGTTGATTCTTGCTGTAATTTTGATTCTGGTTGTAACCCTGATTCTGAGAGCTTTGACCTCTCTGATACTGCAAATTTCTGGAGTACATTGCTGCTGCATCCAACTGAAATTGACTAGAAGTGTGAATTTTTCTTTGTTTCTCTTCTTGAAGCAGATTATTGTACACAAAGCTCAGTTTTGGCAATGGATGCTACATTAAAATCGTTCCCCTGATCACTGAATATGAATCATTCAATCCCATAAGGAACTGTACCACTCTTTGTGTTTCAAGAAATTCTGCCTGTTTTTCTTTTCCACCACAAACACACGTACAAGAAAATTTGGAACCCATGCCAAAACCATCTATCTCGTCCCAGATGGACTTGAATTTTGTGAAGTAAGAAGAGATGTTGTCATTACCCTGAGAAAATTCTGCCAACTTTTTGTGTATTCCGAACAGTTGAGCACCATTAGACTGTCTGAATCTTTCTTCCAACTCTTTCCAGGCAACTTCTGCAGTGCTGTTGTAGAGGATGGAGTCAGCAATCTCAGGAGACAAAGAATTCAAGATCCATGAGAAAACAATGTCATTACACCTCTGCCAAATCTTTGATGTTGGTGCATTTGCAGCAGGTTTAGGAATAGTTCCATCTACAAACCCAGATTTATTCTTTGCTGATAAAGCGATCATCATAGCTTTTTTCCAATTACCAAAGCTTATACCTTCAAATACGTTTGCAACCAGTTTGACACCAGTCATATCTGAAGGATGAATGTACAAAGGACTGTCAAGATTGATCACCATTGAATCTGACGCCATGATTGAGAACTTGAAGAGAAAGCGACGAGTTGATTGCGCGGAAGAACAAGAAAATTATTGAGGAACCTAGAGAGGCTCTGATACCATGTTGATCTTGAGAGATTGAAGTATAGAAGAGAGATTTCTGAATTGTATAATGTGAATTCATAATTACAAAGTGTTGTGTGTCATGCTTTATATAATGCTATAACTAATCATAACCACCTTGTAACTAACTAGAACAACTTATAACTAACTTCCAACAACTAGAGTTAGTTATTACAATTATCATTCCTACAAGTCGCCACCACTCTGCGTCTACCACCGCTGGCATCACCACCCACCCCCACCACCTCCCTCCCACCCTCCTCCACCCAACTCAGCTCCACTTCTGCCGCGCTTCCACTCAACCCCTCTGACTCCACCAACCAGTCCGCCCACGATTCCCCACCCGTACCCGTTCATCGACCCGTGTTTCCAAACCACCTCTCCGCCTTAACCTAACTGCCCAGCTGACTCCCACCGAACTGACTTCGGTCAAGCAAACCCTTAATGATCCCGTTTGACAGTCCACTATGCAAACCCAATACACCGCCCTCGATAACCAAACATGGGACTTAGTCTCGTCCTCTCCGTCTTATAACATCGTCGGCTGTAAATGGGTTTTCCGAACCTAATACAAACCCGATGGTTCAACTGATAAACAAGCACAAAGCTTGTCTCGTATCAAAAGGCTTTCACTAACGACCCGGTCTCGATTACATATTTACATCGAAACTTTTAGCCCCGTTGTTAAGCCCGTCACGGTTCGTTTATTGCTAAGTCTTGTTGTAACTAAGGGTTGGCCACTTCATCAACATGATATAAATGACGCGTTTCACCAAGAACCTTAGCTAAAACGGTTTACATGTCTCAGCCTCTCGGATTTAAAATTCCGGAGCACCCTGAACATGTATCGAAAGAGTTATGTCCGCTGTCCTACGGATTAACCCGCTTAAGACTATGTATCCGATATGTCTTGCTAGAGGTCGATGTCGGGTTGACATGCAAATTAGTTATGTGTCTGGTAGTCTTAAGTGGGCCCATTGACTCACACACAATGTGTACGAGATATTATTAATATATATCGATATACTAAATATATCGGGTCAGTAATAATACGGACCCAACTGCGTTGTGAGGTTATGGTAATTAGAGTTATACTAATAATCTAATTATGCTAATTAGAGTTATGGTAATAACCTAATTCTACCTTCTCATCTCCTATAGAAGGAGGTTCATATGATAACCAAGATATAATATAAAGAGTATTAACTCATAAAATATTCGTGTTATAAAGAGTTATAAGAGAGATATAGAGAGAAGTTGTTAGACGGTCTCACGTACCTTTGTACTAGCATATACGTCGCAGTTCCGTACCCATGTGGATACCAAAGGAGACATCACGTTTGGGGTGCTTTATTCTGTCCGTGGGAATTATTTATTCTGTCCGTGGAGATTATATATATATATATATATTTCTGTGTTTATTATATTTTTTTATTAATACGCTGTTCCGCTGCAAATAAGGTATAATTGTTATCTCTCTACTTTTGTCTTTTCGGTTAAGACTCGTAACAGGTTCTTGGGTTTAAGGGTTGCAACCCTACGGTGGTATCAGAGCCTATGTTATGTACTCCCTCCTCTCCACAATGATCTTCCCACTTTTAATCAAAATGGGTGAGATTAAAATAATGAATGGGAAGCGTTATAAAACAAGAGAGAAAGGAAAAGTAGAGAGAAAATAGAGCGAGAAAATATGTGAGAGAGTTGTTTTATTCATGTCATTGGGAGGGTATATATAGTACATTAGTAACGATAAGGGAGTTTACATATGGGTCAAAAGCCCAATGGACATTCACCTAATATGATTTCGTAACACTCCCCCTTGAATGTACATTACGGAATAATATGTCTCATAAAAACCTCACTCGAAAAAAAACCCCGTGGGAAAAAAAACTAGTGTAAAATAGAGCACATTATTCCTCAAACACGCATATGATGCTGCCTCATCAAAACCTTTCCATGGAAAATCCAGTGGGACAAAACCATAGATAAGAAAAAAGAGTACAACGCGCGCATACTCCCCCTAATAGTTACATCACTCGGAAAATAACAATATTATCCATGATGTGACGATGAATCTCGATCTTTGAAATAATAATCATCATACTTGATAAACTCCATAGAAGTCTTCGATAATTAGAAATTTATCACTGATCTTCAAATAGTTATACGGATAATATGAAGATAGTCTTTGATTGTTGCGTCTTCATCCAAATATCACTTCAACATTTCAAAGTATAGTCAGATTATCAATAATTTGCACGAATATAATATGCGACTAAATTTACTATATGAATATGAAATGATGCAACGATGTGATAAGAAAACTAACATGGAATAATATACGTAGTTTCTATATATCAATATGATGACTCGATATGCAAACTGTATTGTATACTTTTCAATATCATCAATAAATTTGATGAATTTCAGGATTATGAGCTCATGGATACCAATAAATATGTCGACGGTCGTACGGATTTATAAAATCCTTATTCAATAGGCCACTTGATATTGCGCACAAATGTGTAGCCATTTCATATCGATGTAATTTCGTAGAATCGTCATTCTACTTATATATTACTGTACACGATAAATAACGCGTAATTTGATATGATAAAACTTCTTTTGTTTTACCAACTTGTCATTCACTTTCTCCCCCTAAGGTGGTAAAAAAAATATTCAAGATAGATTGCAATCATTTACTTAACCACCTTAGAATGCGTTTATCATATCATATGCAAATAAGATTTCATTGATGAGTATTTTTGCAAGATTATGATATATTTCGGGGAGTACGTGATTCATAAAATAATTGACTTTAATGGCTGATTCTAAATGCCAAATTTAAGAGATCAAGTTATTCACATGATAACGATCAAATTGTGAATTCTAATAACACAAATTACTCGTATTTGATATGTGGTCTCCAAGCCACTTAAAACAATATCGATCAATTTGTAGAATTGAACTTAAAATATGTTTATTAAACCTCGAGTAATATGCAATTGGATCTCCAAATATCATCATTCATAGTCAATTTTAATTCACAATTCTTAAACCCTTACTTTTAAGCACTTGTTGATCAAATATGTTTAATCAGTTCATGTCAACTGTTGATATTTGTTCGCAATTAATTGCAATAATGCATATGCGAAGTTAGCTGATCTCAATATGTAGAATTTGTAATTGCATGCCAAATTATTGAATGCTAAACTTAACCAATATGACACAAATTTTATATTCATCTCGCACAATGGAACACTTCTAGTGTCTCATGTAAATTTGCAAGATCTATCATATATTAATATCCTTTTGGGAAATATAACGATATATTCTGTTTGAGTAATTACTCAAATTATGAATATTTAAGAGTTATGGAGTGAGATAATTTTAGCCTTCAGATCGAGTAAAGAATTGGAGAATAATTATGAGTAAGATTACTCCATAAATAAATTATCTCACATTAAACTCATGTGAGAGATTTGAATGAACTTATACCGATCGAAGATCGTAAATTTACAGAAATCATCTCCTATTATACCAATAAATATCGTCTCACATTAATGTGATAGGAGACTTACTCACATTGTAATGACAAAAAATTTGATAGGAGATTGTCTCGCATTAAAATGATAGAAGACAATCTCACATTAAATCATCGCTAAACAACTTACAATGAAATGGAAGTTATGCGTGACAAATATAACTTCAAAAATAATGAATATGATTATGAAAATTTTAACATTCTAAATTGCTAATAGTAAGTATATCATGTAACTACGAATTTGTAATACCCTAAGTATGGTCATCACTATTTCATACAATATAATATGTAGCAAAATAGAAAGATTGTTACCGTAATTACGAAAATTTTACTACCATAACTACATAGCTATAGTAAGGTAGAGAATATATTATTATAGAAATTAAATATTTATGATATCAAAATCTATGACTTTAGGAAATGTGTATTTTAGATAATCATCCAAATTAACATCTAAATTATATTGTTGAAATAAAATAAAGTTGTCAAAGTTTCCATTTTAAAATATATTGACAAAGAGATAAACAAAATATTAGTATCATAGGAACTTAACTATTATGCTTTAAAGTATATATCTCAATCGTTAAAACGACTATTTTAATATATATAATTCTTTGCCATAGAGATACAAATATGGAGATGCATTGAAAATACCCCATATATATATACTATGATCTCCTTATAGTCATAAGGTAATAATAGATCATATGTGTATCTTCAAAAGACATGAATTAACTTCTTAATATAGGACTGAGAAATAAAATACGTCTTCTTTGCTATAAAGATGCAAGAATCAAGAAAAATAACGAACTTCTTTCTTTGATAGATGCAAGAATTGAAAAAATTAACGAACCCCTTGCTTGAGAGATGCAAGTATTGAAAAAATTAGCGAACTCCTTGTTTGAGAGATGCAAGGATTGAGAAAGAAAATAATGAACTCCTTGTTTAAAAGATACAAGGATTGAGAAAAAAAATGAACTCCCCTCAATTGTTTTCTACTCAGTAATTAGAGTCTGGTGCTGATAACGTGTTATAAAACAAGAGAGAAAGGAAAAGTAGAGAGAAAATAGAGCGAGAAAATATGTGAGAGAGTTGTTTTATTCATGTCATTGGGAGGGTATATATAGTACATTAGTAACGATAAGGGAGTTTACATATGGGTCAAAAGCCCAATGGACATTCACCTAATATGATTTCATAACAGGAAGATCATAGTGGGGGGAAGGAGTAGTATTTATCAAATAGACCTGAATCTATGGCTCATAATTGGTTATGAGAGATTCCATTACGCGTATTAATTTGATTATTTAATTTTTGCGAGAACTGTTCTCAACCTATTTGCTATCCGCTTAATTTGCCGCATGCTACGTACTCGTATGTTGTCTGTTTGCATAACACCTGTTCTTCCTGATTGTTGAAGTTGTAATGATTATAGCTAATTGTCAGAAGACTTTGTAGAACTTGTTTACATCCCTTTATTTGCACACTCCGTATGTATTCATTGGTGATTATTTTATTCTTGTCACTATAGTTGATTAGGAGTATATAATACAATGAGTATGCTTGATCACTCCAAGATTGCAATTCGCGCATGTATCACTTCGTGGCTAGTCTAGTTTTTTTATCGATTATGTTTAAGGGTATATAAATTTGTGAATTTAAATTGTTAAATTATGAAATTTAATTTTGAATTTAAGATAAAATATAGATTATGTTTTAATTTTATTGACCCATCATAATCCTTGATTTCTTTGTTGACGATGAGGCTAATAAGATTGGTCAAGATTCGATTGAAATTGAGAAATTAAAATTACTAGAATTTATTGTTAACGATGAGTCCTAATAAGATTAGGACAAGACTCATTTAATTATAAGTAGAGACAGAACAAAAAAAGACCAACCCGGTTGGCACGAGTATGACTCGATCGGCACGGGTGTGTCCCGGTCAGAACGGGATGACCCGAGCGGCAAATGTTTGACCAAGACGACACAATATTTACTCGGACGACATGGTGTCGGGTCGAGCGACGCTTTTAAGAAAAGTCTTTTTCTCGCGTATGTGTGTTGATTATGAATCAAACACGGATTCCACTTTTATTTTCCGAATCAATGAAAAATTAGTTTTCTAAATCGGCTAAATAATTTAATGCATTTTAATTATCATGTTATCATAAATGGGTCGGGAAAGGAGTTTCTCGAGTCCTAATTGATTTTGATGAATTGTTCATCTATATGACAATTATAAGTTGCAGATTGATTGTGAATCGAGTTTTGTATATCCGTTCAATTTTCCCGGGTGGGGAATTGTTCTTCATAGTTGGAAAAATTAAAGATATTGGTGAAACTGTTCAAACCAAATAGCAATTATAAATTGTGATATGATTATGAATCAAAATATGGGATCTTTTAACTTGTTTTATGCACAATTCACTAATAACAATTGAATAATTATGTCATACGAGACATAAATTTTATTGTGTAGACTTGTGACCTGTGTGCTTAGAATTAATAGGTAGCCTTGTAAGTTGACCTAGCAGCATGTTTAGGACCCATAATGCATTTAATCCCTCGCACAAATATTAAGTATTGTCTTTCCAGAATTGGCTACTACAACAATTTCATACCATTGGTTGAAGTGACTGCCTAAGTGGTGCTTTGCCGATGTGTGTGGACTGAGTAGGTGGGTAACGGTTACCCACAGGTTCAATCTGGTTTGCTTAACATTGCTATCAAGTCGGACTTGGGCTTTGAGGCAAATAGTTGGTGTCATATGATGACTAATTTCGACAAATCAAGAATTACATAGAGATGTAATTGACAAGTTTGTTGTGTACCTTTACTTTTGGAGCTTTAGCAGTGAGCCCAAGTTCACTTGAACGACAAAAGGTTTAGGATCTTGGAATATTATGCGAACTTGAGAGTAGTTTTCATGATTTTATCTTAAAATTGTTTAAGATTATTAATATTAATTATCGTTTTACTTTGCATATAATTGTAGTTGTAATTTAGTCACCATTATCATATTTATTAAAGATGAGTTTGAATTGTTCAACCTCGTCGATTGATATCTTGAGAATCGTTCTCAAAATTAGAGATACGGATTTTGTCCTTGTGAAGGATAATTCCGACAGATTATAACCAATGCTAATGTACAGTATGAACTGTATAATTAGAGTCATGAAGATGACTATGAGCACCAAAATCAATTGTTTCAATAAAAGGGAATAGTTCCCATTAAGTGAGAAAATGTTGAAGATTATCTAATTAATCCATATGTCATATGATGACGTGATTATATTGATAATCAAAAATTTTTGGATGCTTCTTTCTAAAGAATTAGGAATTGAAATCGTTTCAATTAGTCCTAAGTTTAGGTCACTTTATTATGAATAAACAAGTGACTTAATAAGGTTTCTCACCTTTTAGCATGGGATGTTAAAAGACGATTGAACATTGTATCAAGAAGGCAAATAATACTAATGTTCTATGAGTTCATTAAGAAAATTGTTTGAGATAATGATTAATGAATCTAAGACATTGGTTAAAAGTAAGGGAAGGACAATCGTTGTCATACCCAAACTTGTTGCCAAATTTAGATTAGGTACGATTTTATTTTAGTCATTAATGTAATGACAAATATATGACATTGATAGATAACTTTCTAGAAGTGACTAGAAAATCTGCAAATCAATTGAAGTATGACTTCAGGTGTGTATGTTACTACAGTAATTGTTACTTTCATTCCACTGTTTTGGTATAAAGATACCAAATGCGATTATTACATTGTAGATGTGATGGTTCAAAGAGAGTGGAATAATGAATTTAGTGAGCGTTTTATGATTGAAATGGACAAACGTTGTTGTTTCAGTTCATAAGAAGAAATCACTTGATTTTATTTTAAAGCTTAATACTGGAATTGAATAATTGTTATTCTTGTACTATCATAAGCAAGGACATTGATTCTATTTCATGTATGGGCATGAAAAGTTTTGATAAAAGTAGAACAATTGTTGCTCTATACCTTGCAAGAATATGAGGTACAATAAGGCTAACATGATTGTTGAGCTCTACATTCCTAGTAGTGAATGCTTTTATTTGTAACATAACGACCAAAAGGTTCAACTCCCTCGACCTGAGTTTTACCCATCATGACATTGTCTTTAATCCATGAGACAAGAATCATAAGAATAAGTTTCATAATGATGAAATTATAAACCTTATTGATAAGAATCAACTGAGGTAAATGGATCTTGTTTAGATGGATAAATGACATTAGTAGTGACTCCTACTAATTCTAGTGGGAGGTTACTTAGACTTGTTAAATCACACATATACAGATACATGTGAGTTTAACTAGTGATGTTGCAAAAATGGGTAACATGTATGGTTTTGTTCATTTGATGAAATAATGCTTTGAATTGTTCAAGGAAATTCAGATGAAAGTACAAGATCAACTTGATAAGTTGGTACAAGTCGTTCGATATGATTGAAACAGGGAGGAATTGAATTAAAAGATTGCGATCATCTTAGAAGTAGTGAAAAGTGTTTCAGACTACATCGAACCATATTTGATATGATTTGGTCTATGATGAGTCATATGTAGATACTATTGACGCTTTAGAAAATTATGCACTATATAAAGTCTTTGTACAATGTTGATGAGATTGTCCATATAGGTCGGAGAATAGACACCATATGAGATATGGATTGAAAATGTTCTAAAAAGTCTTTTCTTAATTATCAAGTCTTAAAGTTTAAAGAAAACGGTTTTGTAGAACTTAGACTCGATTATGACGTTTGTTTTATTAGGGATATTATGTTAATTCTACAAACCATCCAAAGAACAAAATTGTTTTGTTGCATGGAGTGGTATGTTTCTTTAAAAGAGATGTGATTTCTAATAGAAATAGTGGGAGTAGAATCGACATTGAATTGTTCAAGATTAACAGGAATTCTCTACAACTGTTGAAGAGGATATTGATGAATCCATGAAAAGTCATGATCATCTTACCTGTAAAATATTACCCTGCATAGGTTTGACCTATGATGAAACAATAATGGGCAAAGACTCCAAAAGTCACATAAAATCTAATAGATTTCATATATCAAAACTAACAAGTATAGACTTTGGTTAAATGGGTCTTATAGTGAAGAATAGTCTTCAATATAAAGATGATATGGATTGATATAAGTGTATATATATGAAGCATAGTTGGTAGTTAAGGATTGATCTCATAGTAATGACTATGGAAAATCCCTTTTACAACATTATGTTTGAGTCTATTAGGAACGATTTAGCATTTTGAATGTCGTCACTCATTTGATGAGTTTTGGACACATATATGTGTGAAATATATTTCTTGAGAGAGATGCAATATGATGTCTTTGCGACTCATCGTATGAATTCCATATTATCAAAATTTCTAGACAAATGTGAATGATCCAAATTTGATTGGAGCAAGTATTATGGAGTAATATCTTCATTCTCAATGTGATAATTCAAAGATGTTTGTTTTCTTTTGAGACGAAGAGAAACAAAGTGTGTACAAGAGACTAGTGAGAGTGCATTTATCGTTATGATTTGGTATGTAAGTGACATACTTCTCTAACTAAACGACATTTGATTGCTTTAGTCGATGAGACTTTGCAAGAAATGTGTTTATTATGTGCTCGTGTGACGAGTAGATACTAATCTGGTGGGTGTCACTAGAATGCAATCTAAGAATTGTTCATTTGCGCTTAAGAAGCAAAAGGGGAATTATTTAAGAGATGTGCATGATGAGATAAACAAATTATTGTAAACAAGTTACAACGATTCATATTTCCAAATAGACAAAAGATGACATGAGATTGTAATCTCAGTAAACTTTGTTTTGGATGAGAAGTTGTGTATTGGAATGGTTCCAAAGAACAACTTTGTGACTGGTATTATAACTAAAGTTAGTGTTCTATTGCTTTTGAAGCAAATAGACGTTTGATTACGAATCAAGCACACACTCAACTTTTAAAGTTTATGAAGCAATTTGTTGCTTATGAAACTATCAGTTTACCTTAATTGAGAGAAGGTAGATTGATCATATGCTTGTAAATAACCGATACAAATGTTGTATGTCCCGAAACCTCCTCTACATAAAGATCATATTGATTATGATTGGTATAAGACGCATGGGCGAGTGGTCTTAGTACTTTTAGAGGTGTTTGGTTTAGTGAGAGGTATTTCGATAATTGATATATGTATGACATATTGTTATTTGGTTAATGTAACCGAGTTTTTTCCCTAAATAATTTACATTGATGAAATAGATCACTAAGTACGTGACTTAGTCTTGGAACTCTATTTGGATGATGGAATTATTTTGTCTCTTGTCAGGGTATTGTGTTGGGACATTTGAATACCCTTAAATGACTAGTGTGTGAGTTGGTTGATGACTAAGTTCCTTGAGTCATAGGTATTGAGATACTAACTCAGGCACACGGGTGTATGTTAAGAATATGCATTAGAGAGACCCGCCGAAAAGGATTTGACTAAGATTTCGCTTAGTGTCAGTAAGGTTCTTTGCAACTTATGAACTTGTAGGGTCTTTAGACCTGAGTCTTTGACTATTCTGTACATGTGATGTGTATGCTTTGATACTATTCCTCGTCAGTTGTGAAAGAGGGCTACAGATGGTTATTGGGCATGCATGGATCATGTGATAGGATGTGGATAGACAAGAGGGGATTTGCTCTTCCTTTATTGAAGGGAATTTATTGTTTATTGGCCAATCGAAGAGTGTGACTTGTGCAAGGCGTGGCCGCGCTCAGATAGGATGATTGTCATTTATCTGCTCCTTTGACAAGTCAACTCAATGATTCGAGTAAAAGATTGAGATATGTGAGGATGACACTTCTTCTTACCTCATTCTCAATTGGAGAAAATAGTAGCAAAGAGACTTAACGCTGTTCGTGAGAGGACATGTACAAGTGGGAGACTGAAGGAGTTATGTCCACTGTCCTACGGATTAACCCACTTAAGTCTATGTATCCGATATGCCTAGCTAGAGGTCGATGTCGGGTTGACATGTAAATTGGTTACGTGTCTGGTAGTCTTAAGTAGGCCCATTGGGTCACACACAATAAGTACGAAATATTATTAATATATATCGATATACTAAATATATCGGTTCAGTAGTAATACGGACCCAACTGCGTTGTGAGGTTATGGTAATTAGAGTTATACTAATAATCTAATTATGCTAATTAGAGTTATGGTAATAACCTAATTCTACCTTCTCATCTCCTATATAAGGAGGTTCATATGATGAACCAAGATATGGAATAAAGAGTATTAACTCATAATATATTCGTCTTATAAAGAGTCTGAGAGAGATATAGAGAGAAGTTGTGAGACGGTCTCACGTACCTTTATACTAGCATATACGTCGCAGTTCCGTATCACGTTTGGGGTGCTTTATTCTGTCCGTGGGAATTATTTATTCTGTCCGTGGAGATTATTTATTCTGTCCGTGGAGATTATATATATATTTCTGTGTTTATTATATTTCTTATTAATACGTTGTTCCGATGCAAATAAGGTATAATTGTTATCCCTCTACTTTTGTCTTTTCGGTTAAGACTCGTAACAGGTCCTTGGGTATAAGGGTTGTAACCCTACATGTATGCCGACTTAAGAAGGCCATTTATGGCCTAAAACAAGCCCCCCGAACTTGGCATACTAAATTACGGAACTATCTCCTCGGACTTGGTTTCGTCAAGTCCGTCATTGATACTTCGCTGTTTATCCTTCATATTACTAACCCTATTTATGTGCTTGTTTACGTTAATAATATCGTTATCACAGGTGCCTCTCGTGATGGGGTTACCTCCTTTATCCGCTCCTTAGCCTCTCGTTTTTCTCTCAATGACCTAGGTGATCTCTCCTACATCCTTGGCATTGAATGTCAACCATGTGCGGCAGTTTGTTTCTTAGTCAACAGAAATACATTCTTAATATCTTGCCTCGAGCAAAGTTCTCCGAAGCTAATCCTGCTATTACACCCCCTAACCCAAACATTCACCATAAGCCGACTGAAATATTCCTCCTTACGATGACCCGACCGAATTTCGGACCCTACTTGGTGCCCTTTCAGTATTTGTCACACTCGTCTCGATATTGCTTTTGTCATAAATAAGCTCTCCCAGTTTATGCACGCACCCACTACGACTCAATGAACCATTCTTAAAAGGCTACTTCGTTACTTGCTTGGCACCTCCACCCATGGAATCACAATTTTTCGTGAAGATGCTGGAGTCTTTGCTCCTTCAGCGGTAAATGCTACCTTATCTCCCTCCATGCCTATTCGGATTCAACCTAGGCTAGAGATAGCTCCGATCGGACCTCGACATGTACTTACAAGGTCTTCTTAGGCCGCAAACCGATTTCTTGGAGCTCCAAGAAACAAAAATTGATTTCTTGTTCCTCGACTGAAGCCGAATATCGATCCGTTGCTAATGCAGCAGCCGAGATCACTTGGCTCTCCAATCTTTTGTTAGAAATTTGCGTCAAGCTTCCGTCCGCCCATGCTATTTACTGTGATAACCTCGACGTTGTCAGTCACGCTACTAATCCCGTCTTTCATTCCAAGATGAAGCATCTTGCCATTGATTATTACTTTTTTTCGTAAGATAGTCCATTCCAGTTTCCTTTGTATGGTCCCCATTGCCAACGATGATCAGTTTGCCGATGCATTAACGAAACGCTTCCTCGTGACCCCCTTCAGATGCTACTCTCCATAATTGGAAAGGTTGTCCATTTTGCGGGAATGATAGAGATATTAGTTGTAGATAATGTTTTATTTGATCTTTTGTATCCTATTGTCTATCTAATTGTAATCTCATATCTTCACTGAGCCTTTGTATTTAGGTTGCTTAACATTAGTTGTATTAGATAGAAAGTCTACTTCTCTTACTGCATATATGGAACACATTGTTATCAATAATACTTACGATTCAATTTCTGCGGTTGCCACCTCATTTTACACTGTACTATGTCAAAACTATAGAAACTTTATGCACACGTTAATATGTTCATTAAGAATTCAATCACAGTGATATTCTCTAAGTATGGTAAATATGAGTTAGGTCATGTTCTTTTCGACTGAAACTACTGAACTTAACTTAACTGGACTAAAAATATCTGAACTGAAATGAACCGAATGAGTCTGAACTGAATTTAATTGAACTGAACTGAACTGAATGGGTTTGAACTGAACTGATCTTAACTGAACTGAACTGAAAAATTAAATAATAATAATAATAATAATAATAATAATAATAATAATAATAATAATAATAATAATAATAATAATAATAATAATAATAATAATAATAATAATAATAATAATGAAAATAATTAATAAAAATATAATTAATACTCCCTCCCATTTTTTGGAAACAGTAGACACCAGCATTTTGTCTGCTCGTGTCTGTAGCAGTCTCCAACAAAACATCCGATGATATATACATTAATACGTTAACATACATTAATACGCTCGAATACGGGGCATAGAATCAATAGTATCCGACGTGGCACTTAGCGGAGTACTAATCTCTCAAAACCGACCTCAAATTCAGACTCAGTGATCGTTCCCAATAAAATAAAGCTAATTTGAGCCAAAACTGCCACGGGAGCAAAACCATCTTTTGCAACCGAGTCAAAACCCGGTCAAAGTCCAAACCCGAGAATGAAACAAGCCTTAATTGGGTCCAAATACAAAATGAATCAAGTCAAAAAACAAATCAAATTCAAAATCAAACAAATACAAACCTTCCTTATTTGTCTCATCCGTCTAACGACACTCGATCGCGTGTCACTCGATCGAGTGACACCCTAAAAAACCACAAGGACCCATTTACTGGGGCACTCGATTGAGTTCAGTCAGGTTCACTCGATCGGGTGACCCTAAACGGGGGAGTATAATCTATAAATACCCCCCTTACTCCATCGTTTTGGAGGATCTTTGACCTTCTTCCTTCACACATTTTTGGCTTTTTAAAGAGTTCTCCATACACTCTTGCACTCTAGCCATTCCTGAGACCCTACATCACAAAAACCAATAATATTTTCTCCCTAATCACACACCCTAACTCATCCTACATACTCAAGCCGCTCCCGCGCCTACGATGACACTTACGAGTCCCTATTTCGAGACTATTAACATGTAGGTTGAGGGTGTACTAATCCCATTTCTAATCTCTAATTCTTATTTATGTATTTGTATACTAAGTATACTAACTACACTAACATTTATTTATCGTTACTAATATTTTATTTATCGCCACTAACATTTACATTATCGCATTTAGCATTTAATTAATGTTCATAACATCTAACATTTATTTACTGCTTTTTATATTTCGTTATACTAAATACCGCCTATATTATCATACTACAAATCTATTTTCAAAATGATTCGAGCAAACGTCCGATGACTCTAAATCGAGCGTCATAGGCTTTAAAAGCCAAACTACGACGTCGAAACGCAAAGGACCCAATGTTTTTGACGACAAATCGAATTTTCCGATCGAATAGATTCGATAATTAATGTCGCCTAAAGTCCGTATAATTCCCTAATAGGTTGCATCGGAGGTGGCGCCCCATTATCGAGGCGCGCCGCCCCAAATGCCTAAGAGTCAGGGCACCTTATGGCGTGCGCATGACCCGTCGGATTATAACGTGATCGCGGTAATTCGTTATCGAGCGTATTCGATGTCATTTTCAAAATATCGCTCTAAAAGTCCGATATCGATTCCGTAATAAAATCTCGCGCGTAAAGAGCTATAGATAATCGAGTTAGCATGAAACCCGATGACGTCGAACCGATCGTCGTATGGTCCATAAGACCCGACAACGACATCGTGACACAGAGGGGTTTCATATTCATGTTTAGTTTGATCATTCTCGACCCCATAATCATCGCTCTAAAAAGCTCGATACCGTTTCCATAATCGAGTGTTGTGCATAAAAGAGCTATCAAGAATCATATTAATACAAAACCTAGTGACGTCGAACCGATTGTCTTATGGTCCATAAGACCCTACAACGACATCGTGACACGGAGGGGCCCGATATTTGTATTAGCTCGATCATCTCTCGATTTGAATCATAAACTCATAAAATGGGTCGTTTTAGAGACAACATGTCACCCGGTACAGGGGGTACTCGATCGAGTGCCTTGGTCACTCGATCGAGTGACCTCCCTAAAAAGTGGCACAAATTTTTCGTCATAGGGCACTCGACCGAGTCCACCAAATGACTCGATCGAGTGACCCCTTACAAGCCTCCAAAGAGGGTCGAAAGACGATATAAAGTTCCGTCGAGTTGTATTTACGACATTAAGTCGATACGTGCTAAATCAATCACATATTCCTCTTCAAAAACCCATACATTATGTTATTTCAAACTTATCATTATCCCGCTTCTTCACGACTTTGAGTGAATGTCCCTTATGATTAATCCTGTATCGGTGACTCTTTAGTCATATCCGATACGCGATTATTCGAGGCAATCCTATTTCACTAGGATAAGTCAGGACAAGACCCCGAGGCCCGGAGATCAAGCTAGCATCACGCTCCGGTCCCGAGCGCTAACGCGTACTAAAGCATTTGTCCTACGGTCAATACACAACATAATGTGTAAGTGATTGGAGTTCGTCCAATCATTCAATTTACAGTTTTAATTTACATACGTTCTCTATTTACGGTTCTGTTTATAGTTTACGTTTACCGTCGTTAATCCGTTTATTATTATTACAATTTGTTCAAATATTGGGGAATCCGTTTATTATTATTACAATTTACATACGTTCTCTATTTACGGTTCCGTTTATAGTTTACGTTTACCGTCGCTAATCCGTTTATTATTATTACAATTTGTTCAAATATTGGGGAATCCGGGTTGTATTCCGCCTGTGTAATTTGTAATTTACTTTCAACCTGTTTTTTCGTTGAGTGGCATTTATTGCTTTCTAAATGAAACCACATGCTAAAACAATCACTACTACAAAACACCAAATAGACATGGGTCGTTTTCACTAATAGACATGGGTTTTGTTACCCATGTTAAGTTGAGTGACATCTATTATAATACATAGACATGGGTCGTACGACCTATGTCTATCTAAAACATAGACATAGGTTTTTCATATAACATGTGTCTATTTTTATATTAGACATAGGTTTGCAGAATTAACCCACGTCTATAAAAACAATAGACATGGGTTATTTATTTGCCCTGTGTTTATTGTCATAGTATAGACATGGGTTATTTTGTACATCCTATGTCTATCGAACTGCTAAATTACAAAAAAAAAATACGAAATAGGCGCGCCACTTTCACATAAATAGTAATTAAATTTTATAATAACAAAACAATTAATTACAGCAACAAGACGTTATCTCTCTTCCTTCCACACTATAGATAAAAAACCAACTAAAAGATAAAAATCTACGTAAGAATCTCTTCTTACAACTAATCTTTCTAGCTAGTACATAGTTAGCCCACTAATTGTGAACCTCATCGATGTCTTCTTGTGAATATATGGCATGTCCTTTGAAGTTCTGCAACAATAATTTCAATATAGTTTAGAAAAAATTGAGAATATAATTTAAAACAAGTACTTCAAAAACATAAATACTTTGATTAACGCAGAGAAGTTAAACATATCACTGTGCTTGGTGATTAATGCCTAGAGAGTGAGCAATAATGATCAAGGAGATAAGTTTGTATGAACAAATTATAAAAAACATAGAAAGATAGCCAGCTGACCCTTGCGAGTTTGCGACCCTTATCTCTGCAATGTGGACTTCCACAGTAACATCGAAATGCCTTGATGGGATGATGCTTATCATCAAAATCCATGCCATAATCCCGTTTTCAAACAAAAATCATCACATTCAGTTGAAATATGAACAAATAATGCATTTTCAATGACAATTATTCAATTTCTTTCATTAGAATTTAAGAATCACAATAAGAAAAAGTAGTAATGTGTGAAAGGAGATTTTCGGAGCACTTGAATTTAAAAGGGGGTTTACATTATTTACATATTCAAAAAAATATGATCATGGATCAATTTACTCACCCACGATAGCTCTTCATAGTCTTTCACGTCTTGTGTAGTAAAGAAAGTAACCTGGTATAATAAAAATATAAAGGACAATTTAGGGTGTGCTAGAAATTTGTCAAGGTTGGAACGTAGAAGTGTTGAATAAAGAGAGAACAATACATCATAATAGTTTTGTGTAATGTTTTCATTGTCTTCATTGTCTTTGACATTTGGTAAGTTGAGTTTCGGTCCGGTCCTTTAATTGTAACATGGTACTTCCTCCGTTCAAGTCGAAACTTCTCTTATTTCTTTTTTGGACGTTCAAGTCCAACCTACACATTTTCATTTTAGTCATTGTTTTAATGGAGTATTAAAGAAATACTTTAAACCTTACATATTTACATAAATGTCCATATCTACCCTATATTTAATATTAAACAAATACTTAACTTTTACTCATTTGTACCTTTAATAATAAACAAACGGTTTCTTAGAACTTGTACAAAAAGTAAAAAGGAAGGTTCAACTTGCATTGAACGGAGGGAGTAAGAACTAATAATGGAGGATACGATGGAGATGACTAATTGATTAAAGGATGAATGATCCAAACACATCTATACAATTGAAAATGTTGGATCAATTTTGTTTTGTAGTATCATACATGGCGTTGGTGTCTACCGAAAACATAAGTAACGAAGTACGGAGTACTAATAATGTCATCAAATTTCTCGTGCATGCATGTTATTAAAAACAGTCAAGTCTTAGCTCTATTCTATTATTATTGGAGAAGAAAGATAAGTAGGACACAAAACATTACAGGCTGCATCGCGACCTTAATTGAGGGAGTAATTTAAAATAATATCAGAGGAAAAAGAAAGTAAAGAGGAAACTACGACATTATAAGCGAAATACCTGGACAAATGTTGCTTGTTAGCAAACATTTGAGAAGTATAATGGTTAGCTCGCAGCTTGGAAACTAAATCAGTAGCGTCTTTGGCTGCATTTACTGCAAGTACCTATCCCACAAAACGATATTATACATCAGGCTGAGTTGAAGCTCACACGCCATGATAAGAAAGACGTATATAGAACACCTTAGGTATAACTAGCAAGGCTTCCGCAAATTCTGCAATGGCCAATTGTTCTCTTGAACCCAGAGTTGTACCTCAGTTTTCTAGATACATGGATAATGCGGCCTCAAAATGCCCCTCCACCTGCATATTTGAATAATAATAATAATAAATCCAGGTAGCTCAGCAAACACAAATACTTGTGTAACACAGTTTTACAGACGCATTATTGATTACTCGAAGAGCATATAACTGTGAATTACAAAATACAATTCATTACTCGAAGAGTTAAAAACATCTCATCCATAACAACACAGATCAACAAATTACTCTACCCACATTAACAAGTGGCTTAACGTATTTGATTCAAGTGTTCTCTTCACAATACACAAAGCATCATGCAATGCTCTTTCCATCTCATCAAGCATGTAGTCATTCGCGCCCCTTAGAATTAGAGAAACGTGAATAATGTATAGCATGAAACCTTAAAAATGCAATAAAAAATATCTTGCACAATATAGGAGAAAAGTAGAAAATGAACAAATTATTTACAAGTCTTTGATAAGTACGCACCGCACTAGTTGTTTTAGGACCCTTAATCATTGTGACATCATCGTCTCCAACACGCTCCTCAAGAACTTCTTCGGCATGTCCAATAAGTGATGAATCAAAAGTTTCTTCTCCTTCCATATCAGCAAAAGTAGTAACCTGATAGATAGCACATAAAAAAAAATGGATCAATTGGTTTCATACTGCAGACTTCAACATACCGATGCTTGGCTTTACAAAGAGCTGATGTGATGATATACATGAATACATGTTTGTACATCTAAACTCGTAACCAACTGACAAGACTATAAATAGTTACGATAAAGATGAGAAAAATGAAAATACTCAGATCACGTAAAGACTCAAAGCCCATTTCACCTAGACTGGCATCTAACAAGGGATTCAGTTGCTCAGAGTGTGAGAGACTTAGAGAATCAATGTGTACAGTTAAAACTCAGAAAGATCAACCACAGATGAGAAAACATTCACCATGTCACAAAAACTATACAGAAAGAAGTATGCCGCTTTTTCATATTAGAGACAGTAAGTGAAATCGTCTCCATTAATATCTAATACATATTGCAAAGATCTTACTCTATAAAAGAGAAGGTGTTTTAGGATAAGTGAGTCTTAGATATCTACTATGCTGTCTCTCAGATCACTGAAGATGTCAGGAAGAATAGAATGCTTACGATATTGGTCTCGACTGATGCAATATCTACTTTAAGTTGCAGACGACGATCATGTATTGAAACTAGTTGTAGTAGATCGAAACACCGTATATATTGTGAGAAAAAGTGTTAAGGTTATGTGCCATAAAGCAAAATGGTTTACTATGTTTTTAATGTGAATCAAAGTTAAGTCCGTCAATACAAACTAAGTTACCAGAAATCAAAAGGTTTTTTTTAAAAAATATTATTGCGGAAAACAGTAATGAACCAGGGTGTTTTTAGTGTAGTGTCAGATTGTTTATATCATCCTGCGCTCAATTTGTTGATTAAATGTGTCATTATCTTCAAATAAGTACAGTTTCAGCGACCATAGCTTTCTCCCACGAAAACAAGGTACTTAACTATGTTCATGTTCATACCCAAAAATAACAGGTCAGTTCCTGAACAAAATGTTGAATATGGTTTCGGAATTCCAAATAAAACAATATAATGCAAAAAAATAACGTAGAAAATAAAGAAATTCAGAGAACTTCGGCCAAAATCATGTCAAGTATTTCAATTAACAATAATACACACATTTAAATGCAGGGAAAATCAACAACCGACATGAACCAAAGAAAGCCGAGGAGAGGAAGAGAGGACAAACAAAAGCTGAACTTACAAGAAGGTGATCGGGGATTGGCAGATCGATTGATGTTGATCTCTGCAATGGATTGAAATAGAAATGATTAATACTGGTCGGAGAAATGAATATATGATACACAAGAATTACTAAATCTCAGATATTTTGTTCTTCTACAATTCTTCCACTGATTGCCCCTCGATTCCCAGATTCGATTCAACACGATTGGGCCCTATATTTTCTTGATTCAAGCTTGTTTACTATTGGGCTAAAAGTATGCAAAGCAGAATTTGGATCAAAAGGAAGCAGAGACCTGGCCTCGGCCCAGAAAAGGAAATACCGATAATCGTTTCCGTCACAAACAATATTTATAATAAATCTTTTTGTCTCCTTATCAACTCTATCCCCAATGCTCAAGTTGAAGGGATATAAAATCTAATTTGCAAACAAATAAAGCCACCTTACCTGCAACATCAAGGCAGAACAATTCTTTCATGCGAAAGGAGTCTATTATCAAAGTATGAATGAGAAAACATAATCCTTAATTCCTCAGACACTTAACCTATTGCTAAAGTAGGTATATTTTGCTCTCTGCAACAATTACACCATAGCGAGGGTCTCAAACAAGACGACCAAATCATAGGAAAACGAGGGGGGTCATATTCGTCCCTTGTTTGGGGAACAAAAAAGGAAGGGGAAGGCTACAAGAAAACATGAGGTTTCCTTCCAGACTTTTCCTTTGTTGTAGGGTAAATGATTTGCCTTCTAGGAGGGAATGAGCGAAATGGAAGGACTCATTTTCACTCCCCTACAAATTTTGATCTAAAGCAAAGTGTCGTGTTGTCCAAGTGAAGAGTCAAAGTGTATAAGATGCCTCCACCATCATATTCCTATCCAAATGTGGGAAATTATCTTTATTCAAATACCTTCACTCCCTTTTCCCCCATATCCTTCAATCCAACAAGGGGGATATAGAGTGCACTCCTTATATAAGAATGGACAGAAACCTCTACATAAAAACGCTTACACCGGATTATACATTTTCCTACGTATATATCCCACATTTCCACTTATGTACTAGTATCAACTATCAAGTGTTCTATTGCTCAATTTTAGTCCATTTTGGCTCTTGGATCGAGAGCCAGCCAACTGTGATCTAGAACGGCCGCAAATGTGAGAAATACACAAATTTATAAGCAAAATCGTAACCTAAACAGTAAGCCTGAAACCATGAACCATAATTGCTCTACACAAACTCCAACCATGAAATCAACCTTCATCACAACACAACAGATTTATGTATGCAAATAATAAACGATATTAAACAATTTTTCAATTATTCATTGTGACGATTAACGTAATCACTCAAACAATTCAAAATCAAACTGACGGAGATTTAATCACTCGCAGCAGTTTTTACATTCTGACGATTATAATTGAAAATAATTAGAATACAGTAAATGCAATCAAAATCATGAACTCGAGCAGATGAATTGCAATAACGGAGAATGAAATTGATCAAAATGTAGCAAATTCAATCAAGAATTAAACTAACAAAAAGCAATTAGAAGCAGCTAAAAACGAACTGGCGACAACTTCGCGAATGAAGACGGTGATTTTCGGCAATGAATCCAGTTGAAGAGAGTAATTGAGAGGAATGGTGAAGAAATGGTCGCGAAGTCAAAGTTCTGGAATGGAGAACCAGTTTTCGACGGTATGTTCGCTGGCGACGGCGGTGTTTGATTCAGACATGGCGGCGCGCGCGTGAGGATATTCGCCGGAAATGAAGGTGAAGCGGCGGCGGAGATGGCGGAGCAGGAGGTGGAGAAGGATAGGGTAGAAATGGGGATGGGAGGAGTGTGGTTTTTAAAGGGATGTGAGTTGGGTCTGTGAGTGATGAGCTGTGAGTGAGGGAGTATTTGCGTTTTGGATTTCTGGAAGTATGTCTTAGGGTTTTGTTGGGTGGAATGTATAATACTCCCTCTTCTTCCCTAACATCTTCCACATTTCCTTTTTAGGAAACTTCACTAAGATGTTCCACTTTTCTTTTTAGTAAATATTTTGTGGTTCTTATTGCTTGTGACCCCACTTCCTTTTCTCTATCTTCATTTTCCTCCACATATATCCATTTTCTTAATTTCTTCCCACAATCAAATGTGGAACATCATAAAAAAGCGGAAGGAGTACATGATATGGGTATTTGAGTGATTAACTTATTATTCCAATATACATGGATTTTTCATATTCAATATTTCTATTCATATATCATAGACATGGGTTTTAATTTGATCCATGTCTATAATTTATAGACATAGGTTTTAATGTTAACCTTGTTATAAAACGAGAGAGAAAGAAAAAATAGAGAGAAGATAGAGCGAGAAAATATGTGAGAGAGTTATCTTATTCATTTCATTGAGAGGGATATATATAGTACATCAGCAATGATAAGGGAGTTTACATATGGGTCAAAAGCTCAATGGATATTCACCTAATATGATTTCATAACAGTCCCCCTTGAATGTACATTACGGAATAATATGTCTTATAAAACCTCACTCGAAAAAAAAACCGTGGGAAAAAAAAACTAGTGTAAAATAGAGCACATTATTCCTCAAACACGCATATGATGCTGCCTCATCAAAACCTTTCCATGGAAGACCCAGTGGGACAAAACCATAGATAAGGAAAAAGAGTACAGCGCGTGCATACTCCCCCTGATAATTACATCACTCGGAAAATAACAATATTATCCATGATGTGACGATGAATCTCGATCTTTGAAATAATCATCATACTTGATAAACTCCATAGATGTCTTCGATAATTAGAAATTTATCATTGATCTTCAAATAGTTATACGGATGATATGAAGATAGTCTTTGATTGTTGCGTCTTCATCAAATATCACTTCAACATTTCAAAGTATAGTCAGATTATCAATAATTTGCATGAATATAATATGCGACTAAATTTACTATATGAATATGAAATGATGCAACGATGTGATAAGAAAACTAATATGAAATGATATACTTAGTTTCTATATATCAGCATGATGACTCGATATGCAAACTGTATTGTATACTTTTCAATATCATCAATAAATTTGATGAATTTCAGGATTATGAGCTCATTGATACCAATAAATATGTCGATGGTCGTACGGATTTATAAAATCCTTATTCAATAGGCCACTTGATATTGCGCACAAATGTGTAGCCATTTCATATCGATGTAATTTCGTAGAATCGTCATACTACTTATATATTACTGTACACGATAAATAACGCGTAATTTGATATGATAAAATTTCTTTTGTTTTACCAACTTGTCTTTCACTTTCTCCCCTAAGGTGGTAAAAAAAAATATTCAAGATAGATTGCAATCATTTACTTAACCACCTTAGAATGCGTTTATCATATCATATGCAAATAAGATTTCATTGATGGGTATTTTTGCAAGATTATGATATATTTCGGGGAGTACGTGATTCATAAAATAATTGACTTTTAATGGCTGATTCTAAATGCCAAATTTAAGAGATCAATTTATTCACATGATAACGATCAAATTGTGAATTCTAATAATACAAATTACTCGTATTTGATATGTGGTCTCCAAGCCACTTAAAACAATATCGATCAATTCGTAGAATTGAACTTAAAATATGTTTATTCAACCTCGAGTAATGTGCAATTGGATCTCCAAATATCATCATTCATAGTCAATTTTAATTCACAATTCTTAAACCCATACTTTTAAGCACTTGTTGATCACATATGTTTAATCAGTTCATGTCAAATGTTGATATTTGTTCGCAATTAATTGCAATAATGCATATGCGAAGTTAGCTGATCTCAATATGTATAATTAGCAATTGCATGCCAAACTATTGAATGCTAAACTTACTCAATATGACACAAACTTTATATTCATCTCGCAAAATGGAACACTTCTAGTGTCTCATGTAAATTTGCAAGATCTGTCATATATTAATATCCTTTTGGGAAATATAACAATATATTCCGTTTGAGTAATTACTCAAATGATGAATATTTAAGGGTTATGAAGTGAGATATTTTAGACTTCCACATCGAGTAAAGAATTGGAGAATAATTATGAGTAAGATTACTCCATAAATAAATTTTGTCACATTAAACTCATGGGAGACTTGACTGAACTTATACCGATCGAAGATCGTAAATTTACAGAAATCATCTCCCATATTACCCGATAAAATACCGTCTCACATTAATGTGATAGGAGACTTAAGCACATTGTAATGACAAAAAAAATTGATAGGAGATTGTCTCACATTAAAATGATAGAAGACAATCTCACATTAAATCATCGCTAAACAACTTACAATGAAATGCAAGTTATGCGTGACAAATATAACTTTAAAAAAATGAACATGATTATGAAATTTTTTAACATTCTAAATTGTTAATAGTAAGTATATCATGTCATTACGTATTTGTAATACCCTAAGTTCCTAAGGATGATCATTTCTATTTCACACAATATAATACGGAGTATGAAGCAAAATAGAAAGATTGTTAACATAATTACAAAATATTACTACCATAACTACATTGCTATAACAAGTTAGAGAATATACTATTATAGAAATTAAATATTTATGCTATCAAAATCTATGACGTTAGAAAATATGTATTTCGATAATCATCCAATTTACCATCTAAATCATATTGTTGAAATAATATAAAGTTGTCAAAGTTTCCGTTTAAAAATATATTGACAAAGAGATAAACAAAATATTAGTATCATAGGAACTTAACTATTATGCTTTAAGGGATATATCTCAATCGTTAAAACGACTACTTTAATATATATAATTCTTTGTCATAGAGATACAAATATGGAGATGCATTCAAAATACCCCATATATACTATGATCTCCTTATAGTCATAAGGTAATAATAGATCATATGTGTATCTTCAAAAGACATGAATTAACTTCTTAATATAATACTGAGAAATAAAATACGACTTCTTTGCTATAAGGATGCAAGAATCAAGAAAAAAAATAACGAACTTCTTGCTTTGATAGATGCAAGGATTGAAAAAAAATAACGAACTCCTTGCTTGAGAGATGCAAGGATTGAGAGAAAAATTAACGAATTCCTTGCTTAAGAGATGCAATGATTAAAAAAGAAAATAATGAACTCCTTGTTTAAAAGATACAAGGATTGAGAAAAAAATGAACTCTCCTCAGTTGTTCTCTGCTCAGTAATTAGAGTCTCGTGCTGATAACGTGTTATAAAACGAGAGAGAAAGGAAAAATAGAGAGAAGATAGAGCGAGAAAATATGTGAGAGAGTTATCTTATTCATTTCATTGAGAGGGATATATATAGTACATCAGCAATGATAAGGGAGTTTACATATGGGTCAAAAGCCCAATGGACATTCACCTAATATGATTTCATAACAAACCTATGTATATTCTCTTTTATATACATGATTTTTTTAGATAACCTACGTCTATTAAAAATAGATGTGGGTTTTACTTCTAACCTATGTCTATTAGGTGATGTCTATATCAAATTTTGTAGAAGTGAATTTCGACATATTTAAGATGCATTAAACGACGTAGCTAAACATGTATTTCACATGCGTAGCTCAAAACAATGTTTGCATATCATTTCATCGTCTCACTAATGCACGTACACGAACATGATCGATATCTTAGTAGAGGCCGCTAAGTGCGGGCGGGGTTGAGTCTCCTTCGTGGGATTACTAACACGTTGTAGACACCCGCATTTTGGCTGCCAGGTGTCTATGATAGTTTTCAAAAAACACCCGATGATGATCGAACGCTAACGTGTTTCTACGCGCTCGGATATGGGCTCAAAACCGTTAGTTGTCGGCTTAAGCACTTATGGAGTACAAATCTCACAAAACTGACCTCAAATTCAGGCCCAGTGGGTCGTTTCCAGTCAAACAAGACTAATTTGGGTCAAAACCGACACCGGAAATAAAACCGACTTTATTACGATTGGGTCAACCCCGGTCAAAGTCGTTTCCGAGACATACAAAACAGCCATTCAAATATCAAAAACCCAGCCCAAATACAAAAACCCATCAAACATCCAAAGCCACGGTCCAAAACTGACCCGCGTGACCCAGCTGAGCCACTCGATCGAGTGCTCAGCCCACTCGATCGAGTGGGCCCTCATTTGAGCCCGGCTGCTGCCGCCTGGGCCACTCGACCGAGTCAAGGGGCTACTCGGTCGAGTAACCCTAGCCGGGTGCACATGGCTTTGCCTATATAAGCATCCCCATGCACAACCCTTTACACACTTTTGAAAAACCCTAATTTCAACCCTAATTCTACCCTAAGCAAACCTTAATCAAACCCTACTCACATACAAACCCTAACCCTAGCGTTTAGGAATTCAAACTCTAACCACCACAACTTAGCCTACATACTCGATACTCCCGTGCAAGCCGCCACTACGAGTTCCGTCCGAGCATAAGAAACATGTAGGTTGAGGGTGCAAAATCCCGCTCTTTCCCTTCTCTTTTTTCGCGCGTCATTTTCGTCGTCGTAGTGTCGTTTTTTTATCGTCCTTAGTCGAGTCCTAATATCGTTAATATCACTAGTATTAAAACATTAAAATACTCGTAGATATGTGTCGAGTGCGAAGGATATCGGAATAAGGAAACCCGAATATACAAGTGTACTGCACACAGCGTTGCCGGTCGCTTATCCTGACACCCTAGCACTTGATTATTGAAACGAGTCAACTTAAACAATAGTTTTTATTTTCGTTCGCACATCATTATCATTCAATCGCATATTTCGTCATTTACAAAACTATCTTTCAAATCAAGCATCTTTTAATAAGGGTCGAAACCCGTTGATGTGGATCCGACATCAAACAATTCTCAAGAATTAATTATGATGACGGGATGCGGAGGGAATCAAGTCTTTCAATTCAAGCAAAGCATCGATCTTTTAGATTCGATATCAATTCCATAATTGGACGTCGAATTTAACGATCTAGTCAAATATTTAAACCAATTCGATTTTTCGTTGAAGCTAACGTAGAAGTCATTTAATTCACTAGAATTACGACACTATAACGCGGAGGAAAATTCATATCGCTTTGGTTAATTTAAAACGACTTATAACAAATTTTTTTATCTCGCTCAAATTATTTCGTATCGATTCAATAATCGAATATGGGATACAACGAGTATTCAAATTCGGAATCGAGTATAAATCCCATAATATTTATATTCGGTTCAATGAAATCAATGATTCGTAAAAATCCGAGTCGATCATAAATTAAGCAATATTCATGCCCGATTCAACAAAATCATCAATGGTCAAAATCAAAAGCAATTTCGAAATCAATAACAAAATTGCAAGCGAACCAATAGTTCGTACAGGTGCCACTCGACCGAGTGCCATAGCCCACTCGATCGAGTGACATCACAAAAAACCGAACAGAATGCCTTTTCGACCTCCACTCGGTCGAGTCTCGCAATGACTCGGTCGAGTGGCAACGTACTCGGTCGAGTTGGTCAATAATCCGATCGAGTAGGGTCCAAAATACGAGACAGAATACTTTCATGACAACCTCTCTGTTGAGTTTTGCAATAACTCGCTCGAGTGGTCGTATACTCGGTCGAGTTCCCACAGAACTCGGTCGAGTGCCGTCACATAACCCGGACAGAAGCCTTTTTGGAGGTCCACTCGGTCGAGTCCCTCAATGACTCGGTCGAGTGGCCCTTTTATCACGTCAGAGCGTGAGTCCTACAAGTCATTCGAGTCTCGTTAAATGATTTAGGTCAACACGTACCTAGTCCATCACGTGAAACACCACTTTTCAAAACTTTGCATCTTTCCATATCATATTACATCTTTGCAAACCGTTAATACCGTTATACCATTACTAACCGTTTGTTCTTTTGTTGATTTATTGTGTTTATTTTATTGTACTAAAATGAACCCACATGCTAAAATACAACTTTGACGTTAAGATTTTAGTTTCATTAAATCGACATAGAAACCCTTTCAATTTCTCACATGCTAGGGAAAACACTGTTTGCATAACATTTTCCCGTTCAACTAACGCGCGTATTCAAAAATCATTCGATATCCTAGTAGAGGCCGCCAATGTGCGGGCGGGGTTGGGTGTCCTTTGTGGGCTTCCCAACACGTACCCTCACCCTTTACTCAGAACCTCGGTTTTCGGATGCCCGAAACCGTTGGCGCACGAGAGTCATTCAATACACGATAACCGGTAGTGACGGTATCGGTATCGTAATGCAAAGGGACGAACCCAATAAACTCTGACATCAAAAATGGGCCGTATTTTGTACACGGCCCACTACGACATAGAGTGGGTTCGAATGGGCTCGAACTCCCACAAAGTTCGGTGGCGACTCCACTTCGATTTAAATTTCAATTCGATCCATTCTCATATGGAGATTCATTCGCCTCCCCAAACCCGCGCGTGGCCGCGTCGGGGTGGACCTATGTCATGTCCACACACGTATCTTCATCCCTTACTCAGAACCTTCGGTTTTCGGATGCCCAAAAACATTGGCAAACGAGAGTCATTCGATATACGATATTCGGTAATTCGACATCGATATCTTTACGCAAAAGGACGAACCCCCATAAGCTCTAATACTAAAGCGGGTCGTGCTTTGTGCGCGATACGCCTAAGTATAGAGTGAGTTCGAACGGGTCCGAACTCCACAAAGTTCGGTGGCGACTCCAACTTCGATTTAAATTTCGACCCGAGAACAATCTCACCACGAGATTCATTCGCCTATCCAAACCCACGCATGGCCGCGTCGGGGTGGACCTATGTCATCTCCTCAAAAGTCTACCATTTTCTTTTTTCGACTCATTCATTCAATTCCTACCATTTCTAAAAGTGGCAAAAATAAACCCCAAAAAGGTCTTTTCTACCTTTATCGATCATATTACCAACTATCAAAACATAGGTGAGTGAAGATGGTTTTTTTTGGTAAACATCTACTTTTGTACCAATATTCTTAATAATGAACCCATTTGTAAATGGTAGGTTCCCATAGAATGAGAAGGAGTAATATTTTGTTTTTAAAAAAAATTATTAATAAATAATAATAAATAATATTAATAACAATAATTGTTCACAATAATAGTTCATAATAATAATAATAAAAATAAATAGTAATAATATTAAGGAACCATAATTAATCATTAAAATAATTAAAATAATTTAAAAAATTAAAAAAATAACAATTAATAATAAATATTAGTATTAATAATAAATAATAAAAATAAATAATATTAGAGTAATTATAATAAAAATAGTTCATAATAATAATTAATACTCCACAATTATTGTTGTTGTTGTTGTTGTTGTTGTTGTTGTTGTTGTTTTTGTTATTATTATTATCAATATTAATATTAATATTAATATTAATATTGTTATTGTTATTGTTATTGTTATTAAACAAAAAGGTTAAGCTTCTCTATAATCCTCTTATGTTTGGGATTAGACTTAAAACAAGAGAACCTAGTTGCAACAACAAATTTTACATGAGCAAGATCAACCTCCTTGGTGCCTTCATTCTTAGTAAAGATCTGTTTGTTTCGCTCCTTCCAAATAAGAGTGATAACAGTACTTAGTGAGACACACAACCAAACATGCTTCCAGTGAGCTTTATGCGTTCTGTGCAGCTGCCATTTGATGATCTCTTGCAGCCTGAATTCATGAATGTCAACATCCAGCCAATTGATGATAGCTGTCCATAAATCTTTAGGGAATGGGCATTGAAAAAACAGATGATAATGCGTTTCCTCAGCTTGCTTGTAGAGAGCACATCTATTTTTTTTGCTCTTTTTTTTGTTTTTTGACGGCTTGCAACTCGATTCTTCATTTTGCCCGGAGCGCCCTTTCGGGTTTTCACTCAGTTCTCAGCTCGCCATTTTTTTTGACGAAGGCTCGCAACTCGTTTCTTCATTTTGCCCATAGCGTTCTTTTGGGTTTTCACTCCGTCCTCGGGTCCTCGTTTGTGCTTCATCATTGAAATCACTCGTTAATCGGAACGTAAGGATGGTTCCGATTTACATGTGAATCGAGAAATCGACTTTGTTATTTTATTTGTTGGTTGTACTCTTGGAAGGGTTGCCTACGTATCCGTGTTTAGATGGAATCAAACCATGCTCGTAGTTCATAATGGATGGGAGTGATTTTGCTTTAGACTCGTTATGCCAATTATCAATGCGAATTGTTTTTAAATGTTTTGTATGGGTTTTCACCCTAGCTTAGAGATTAGGATGAGTTTGTTACGGAGGTTAGGGATAGTAACGTTTAATCTGGTCCATATTGCTTGGGGTTGAGAACTCTTGACCGTCTAGGTCGGTAAGGATCACGGTGCCTCCTGTGAGGATTTTCTTGACGAGGTAGGGGCCTGCTCAGTTTGGTTTTAATTTCCCTCTAGGGTCGATGGGAAGGGGTGCTCTAATGGATTTGACTACTAAGTCTCTCTCATGTATATTTCGGGATTTAACTCGCTTGTTAAAGGCTCGTTGTATTCTTTGCTGGTATGCTTGCATGTTGGACAGTGCATGTATTCTACACTCATCTAGGAGTACTAGCTCATCGTAACGTTTTTGGTTCCACTCTTCTTCGGGAATGCCGCTTTCGACTAGTATCCTTAGCGAGGGTATTTCTAATTCTTTTGGTTGTACAGCTTCGGAGCCTTAGGTTAGGTAGTAAGGTGTGGCTCCGGTACGGTGGGAGTTCGGTAGGAGGTTCGGTATCCCCATAATGCAAAGGGTACTTTGTTGGGCCAATCCCGGTAATTGTCTATCATTTTCTTAAGGATTGTGATGATGGTTTTGTTTGCTGCTTCCACCGCCCCGTTTGTCTGAGGTCTGTAGGCTGAGGATTTGTGTCGTTGGATTTCATTGTCTAGGAGTTTTTGGATGTCGGTCCTAAAATGAGCCCCCTGATCACTGATGATTTCGTGCGGTATGCCATAATGGCAGACGATGTTGTTTTGACTACTTGTTTGGAGGTTAGTATGGTGTATGAGACTGCTTCTACCCATTTGGTAAAGTAATCAACGGCCACCAATATAAAATAATGGCCGCCGGTCCCGAATGGGTGTACCTTTCCTATAATGTCGATTCCCCAGGTAGAGAAGGGACGGAGTGTTGTTGGGGTATGGAGCGGATATGGTGATAAGTGTTGGATGTTGGCAAATATTTGACAGTTACGACAGTGACGGACGTGATGCTGGCAGTCTGCCTCTAGGGTGATCCAGTAATAGCTTAATCTCATTATCTTACGGGCTAATAAATGTGCACTCATGTGGGGTCCGCATTCCCCATGTATTTCTTCGATGACCTTTTTGGATTGGGTCTTGTCTACGCATCTAAGGAGTACTCCTTGTGGGGTTCGTTTATATAGTAATCCTTGTTTCAGGACGTAGTGGGTGGCTTGTATTCTTAAGGCACGTTTGTTTTTGGTGTTTGTATTAGGCGGGTATGATTCGTCGGTTTTGAAGTCTAGGATTGCTCTGTACCAGGGTTCCTCGGGGGTGTCATCGGTTTCAATGTTGTGGATATAGGCGGGTAGTTCACTTCTCTCCACACAGATAGGCATAAAGAAAAGGTTGTCGGGCATGTTTATTAGTGAGGCTAACTTGGATAGGGCATCAGCGAATTGGTTTTCCTCATGGGGTATTTGTATGAAATAGATTTCGGTAAAATCTCGAGATATTGTTTTCATTTTGGTTTGGTATGAAGCTAGGCCTTCGCTATAAACCTTCCTAGTGCCTGTGGCTTGGTTGAGTACTAAGGATGAATCTCCGTGGACTCTAAGGTTTTTGATCCCTAGTGTTACTGCAGCTTTTAGCCCTATTAAGCAGGCTTCGTATTCGGTTGCGTTATTGATTATTGGGAAGTCTAGTTTGACTGATATGGGTGTGTGGTCACCTATCGGTTATTGGTTGTGTGGGTTTCCTATATCGGGTTTTTGGCTAGGAGATCGGCTACGGCTTTGGTCGAGTGTTAGGATAGCTACTCTTGATCTCATTTAGGGTGGGATTAGGTGGGCCGTTAGTGGTAGCTCTTATTGATTGCTATCGGTAAATGACATAGTATCGAGTTTTAAGCGAAATAGTGCGTTATTTTTAAATCAAGCAATTGTCGAGACGCGTAGTAAAAGAAGAAAAATTTAGGGGCCATTTGGTTCATCAAAGGGAAAGGGAATGAACTCAACAAAGGGAAACATGGGGAAAGAAATGGGATTACCTCAAATTTAGGTTGTTGTTTGGTTTTCAATGGAAGGGAATGTATTTCACACAACCTTCACCCAAAACTTGACATTAACGGTCGGTCATCTTAATATTTATACATTTTATGTAAAATAAAAAAATTATTTATTTATAATATTTAAATTAAAAAAAATTGTGTAACTTTTATATCTTTTAATAATAAAATATCTGTAAAATAATATATTTTTTTACAATTTTTTAATTGTAAATATGGTAATTATAATAATTATTACAATATGACAATTTTTTTTTTAAGAAAAGGCTTTTCTTTTTAACTGATAAATTAAAGGATCAAATATTATTTTGATCCATATTTGACCCAACTCCGACCCATATTTTACCTGACTAGAAAGTGTGGTGGTAGTAGTCGTAGTGGCGGTAGGTGGGCCTTGGTGGTGTCGATGGTGGTCGTAGTAGTGGTGGGTGAATCTTCGTGGTGGTGGTGGTGGTGGTGGTAGTTGTTGGTGATAGTGATGACCCAATGGATAAGTGGGGGAAAGGGAATCCTATTACCTAGGGGGGTGAGGGTAAGAAGTTAGAAGAGTTTGGGGGAAAGGAAGGGGTAAAGGAAATGATTGAATTGACCAAACAAATGCAAACAAAGGGAATCATTAACTTTGATTCCCTTACCCTTTCCCGAATACCTCAAACCAAACGGCCCCTTACTTCCTTTTATTGATGCTAATATATGCGGGATACATGCCCGAGACATGGTTTCTTGGGGAGATGGAGGACAAGTCCCCTCACACCTCCCGGAAGAAGAAACTTACTATAGTGTTATTATTAAGTGTAAGCCCTAAGATGAACTAGACTACAACTAGGACCAGATCCATTTCCTTTAGTAGAACCTTCGCTGGTTGGACTCTTGGTGTTCATTCGGATCACCTGCTTGGTTGGTTTGGTATCGGGAGTTGGTCCTTCTTCGCAGGCATCCCATAGGGACGTAGACCTCCTTGTCGATTAGGTCTTGCACCTCGTGCTTGAGCTCAGTGCGTGCATGTTTGGGTCGCATGTCCCCAACCCTGATGGTATAGACAATAGGCGTTCGGATTCCAGGCTGCTCCCCTTTTATCCATTGGCGGGTCGGGAGTGGGTCCTATTGTCCATAACGGCCATGCCTCTTGTAACTTTTTGAGGGCCTCAACATAAGACTCTCCTAATTCTGTGAATTGCCTAAAGGGTCTGCGAACGGTTATGGCTTCAGTAGGATGGGCGAGCTTGGCATATTCGACGTACGGGTCTCAACTGAGCACCAGTTCATCAAGGTCCTTCCAAGGTCTCGAGCCGACGCCTGACATCATCGATGGAGGAAGAGATCGATAATACTAGCCCTAGGACACCATGGACTACGTTCATCAAGGCGTTGAGTTGGTCGATGTTGTTTTCGTTGTTGTTCGAAGTCATCTTTGGGTCTGCGGAAGACGACCGAAGGTGAGACTAGATCCACCGGATGACTTAAAGACTCGAGGAATGCTCTTAAGTGAGCGACACCGACATGAGACCCCTTGATTTGCGCGTGTTTGCGGTCATCGGATTAGGGACTCGGGTGCTTTAGACTCTTGGTGTATTCCGCAAAACACCCAACAGACTCGTATCTCTAGAACGAGATGATTTAACACAAATCTCGGGGTGAGATTTTGAAGAAAGGAACTTCTCGAGATGAGATGACCCAAAATGTAAAACCTCAACTAGAGGTGACCTTAGTAACTAACACAAACAGTTAATCACACGGTTGTACGACGTAAGAAGTTGATCTCGATCCCGGCTTGGCTCATTGAGTTTTGATATGTTTGAAAATGGATGAGTTTTGAAAGAAAACTTTTTCGCATGAGAGAGTCTTTGTGAAACCGGCATTACGATGATTTAGTGACATTGCTCGTGGTGCGTCAAAAAGTGTTGCTATATGGGTGTCAAGGGTTTGACGATAGCAAAAGCATGAATTATGATTTTGTAAAAGTGCGGTTGTAGAAGAACCAATTTTGAAAATCGTGATGTCGCATTATTATCGAGATTTGTATTAGTTAGAGTTCGACATTTGCGGTGTAAAGATGTTTTGTGAGAAAACACGGTGTTTATGGTGGTGCTATTGAAAATGTGACAAAATTCTTATTAAGGAATTTAGACGATGATAGTGTTTTTAGACAACTTTGAAAACGTGTGACCGTGTTCGTCCATCCCATTGATTAGAATTTCGACGACGGTGACGGTGTGGGTAAAATGTTGCGTGAGTATAACCGTGTTGGATTCCTCGATTTCATTAATTGAAGATTTGGTAATGTTAACGGTATGCGTGCAAAAAACGTTTTAAAGTGTAACTGTTTTATATGCCTTGGTCCCATTGGTCGGGAATTTGGCGATAGTAACGATATGTATGTGAATATTTTGAAAGCAAAATGTAACCGTATGAGTTACCTTGATCCCATTGTTTGGGACTTTGGTAATAATAACAGTATATCGTTGTTTTTTTTGAAAATGATGAGTTTCATTTTGGCCAAAGTAACGGCGCCAAAAGGTGACTTTTGAAAGTAACGAATGTGAAATCGGCCAGGGTGATGGAACTAAGGTGTCTTTTGAAAATAAGTTTAATTTTGGCCAGAGTAATAGCGTTTAAAAGAAGATGTCCTTTTTCGAAAATGAAGTTGGGTGCGGTTGAATATGTTGTCGTGGTTGAATCCGGATTTTAATGTTTTATTCGGGTTCTAACAACACGCTATACATAACTAGGAATGCATTAACTCATGCAGGATACAGACACGGGTAGGTTAGGGTAGGCTACCGTCCACGAGTAGTCTTTGCTTAGGTGACGACAGGTCATCGGGGGAGGTGAGTGTCATCCCGTCCACGAGTAGTCTTTGCTTAGGTGACGACAGGTCATCGGGGGAGGTGAGTGTCATCCCGTTCTCTCGGTACCACTCGCTTGACATATCCACAGAATGAGTGGCTACCTTAGACGACCAGAACGTCAACCAAGGGTCTCTCTGCGTGTCCGTAAGGATCTTACCGTGAAGAGGTCGATTGGTCTTAATATTGGTTAGGGTGTACTTTTTAGGGCCAAAACCTGTAGTGACCACAAAAAAAAGAACTAGAAAATGAGCTTCACCGACCTCGTTTGAGTTACACCATCGCCGGAAACTTGTTTCCAAAACCCCACCAGAGTCGCCAAATTGTGGACGCCCGTCCGCACCACCCAATGCCACGCGCGCGCCCGCGCGGGACATCTGGTTCGCGGCGGCCACCCACGCGGCCTCGTCCGTTCCGTTGGGGCCGGTTCGATCTCGCGTACGGGATGATGTATCGGACCCTGATTTGGTTGACGATTCGGATTATACTAGACGGATGCGGACATCCGTTTTTCCGTTAGAATCGATCGAGACATGGTTTAAATGTTCAAAGGCTGATATGTTTGGTAAGACGACATTTTTAGTGAACCGAATTCGTTGCCGATTTGTGGAGTCGCCACCGAGTTTATTTTTGGAACTCGGAAACCGTTCAAGTCAACTCTGATCCTTAGCCGGCTCAAAGTTGAGTGGCATGGGACCTAAAGATAAAGACTTGTACCCTTAAGCACTCCATGTTGTAATGACTCTCATTGCAATCGTTTCGGACATCCGAAAACCGTCGATTCTGAGTAAGGGGTGAGGGTACGTATTGGGAAGCCAATGTCCGCTAAACATCAACACTCAATCCCGCCCGCACGTAGTGGCCTCTACTAATCAATCGGTGGGCTGATAACTTTGTTCCTTAATTGTGACGGAAATGCGATAACATCCGTTGTTTTAACCATATGTCTTTGCTATGTTGTTTGTTTAAGGACAAGTAAGATTTTGTTGTCGAAGTAGTTGTGTTTACATTCTTTAAATGTGATTTCACGTGACAAGTAGACCATGAAAAGATGCACGTAGGAGAGTAGAGAGTACTAAGTATTATACGTATTAGCAAATCAATTTTAACGCGATAATACGGATGTTAGTCATTCTCGTAGTATACCTTACCTGGTATTCTGCTTAAGGTGCGTCGGTTCGATATTAATAGGGATGCGTCGAACCACGTGTGAGGGCTGAGCATCGGGATTAATATGGAATCCGACCACCGCTTGTTCAGTTTTTGTTTGTTTACGTTTTGAATTCCGTGTTAGGTGATTTTGCATGCGATTATAGTCATAAAAGCGGTAAATCATACAAAAGTTGTAAATGCGAAATGTAAGTAAATCACATAGTGAGGAGCTTCACTCTCGGAGTGTACACTAAACGAGACACGATGCGTAGATGATTGAGAACGGATCTCGAAACTATTCGGGTTTAGTTAGGGTGTTTAGTGCTTATAGTTGAAGATGTGGACGTTACGTATGCTTGTGACGTGCTATATATGGACCTAGTGTCCATACGAGTCAGACTAGACGTTATCGAAGTGCATAAATAAAGATTACGGAATGTAAAGTTTTGTTTAGATGACAACCTAGTGACGATATGACTTCGAGGCGGATCCTCCTAACTTCATGCGGCAAATCCGGCAGAGCTTCGCTACTGTGTCTAGGGGTGGCTAGTCAAACACGGGTGCCCCTTTTCGTTCTTATCGAGTAAGAAACTCAAGGAACTACGAGGAGTAGTGTCGATCGAGGGCATCATACTTTGAGTCAGAGTGCGACGCTAAGCTAGAGGGAGATACTCATAAAGAGAAAGAAGGGGAAGAGAGTTGAATGTGTGTTGTTGTCGAAATGAGCGGAATAAGGGGTATTTATAGTAGTTCGCGCAGTTCAAATTGACTATTTGGACGCTTGGTGTCTTGCGCACCAAGACTGAGGCGCCTGAGGGCGTGCGTACGAGAACTCGATTGCCGAGAGTGAGGCGATTCGACTTTCGAAGATCTGATTTTGAAACTTTCCAAGACGGAGAATATGCGTATCTCGGGCATGCTTGTGGATTAAGCTTTCCTGCTTGCCCTATCGCGTTGAGCGCCGGGTGGGCCTCGGGTGCGTGTCTCGAGGTTCGCTCGGCCTGACGCGTTGACTCGGGTTTAACTTTGCGTTTTTCGAGGCCTATTCGGAGCTCCGGTGTCGGAATTGACTCTAATTAGTGTCGACGCGACCGTAATGACACAACTAAGACCGTTTTGATGTTGAATTAATTTTTTCGAGTAATTATTTGATACTTTCTATAAAAAAAACCATCTAAAACATCGTAATCTCTCATCGCGTTGCAGTCCGATCGTCATCGGGTGTTTGTTGGGCACTCCTGCAGCCACCAGGTCAGAATTTGGGTGTCTACACAACCTTACCTCACACATGAGTAAGCTTAAGTGTTAAATAGTACTAACTCCGTCCCTCTAAGATTGTTCCGTTTCATTAAAATACTCCTTATATATAATAGGCAAATGGGACAATCTTTTAGGGACGGAGGGAATATCATTTTGCAGTAAAGTCACTCCTTTATGGAGTAACTTTTGTTCTTGCACAATATTGTATATGGTTCTTGTAAACTATTTGTCTTTGAAATAAAAATCCTCACATTTACACCAAAAAAAAAAAAAAAGATTTTACCTCACGCATACGTTTTATAATGGCAATACAAACTTCTAAAATAGTGAACAAACCACTTTGGTAAACCTCTATTGTTCATTAGGGGTGAGCAAAACCGGATATCCGATCCGGTTTTGTAAACCGTATCGGATATCCGATTTTAAAAATTTAAAAAAATTCCGATCCGTATCCGATCCGGTTTTTTCCGGATATCCGGTTTTTCCGGATATCCGGTTTAATATTTTCCTTCTATTTTTCTTTTTTTTTTAAAAAAATAATTTTTCCATTTTTAATTAAGAGTAATTAATTGATTTTTAAGCAACGTTACGTTTTATATAAATTGATATAATAAAATACATAAAAAAAACCTCAAAAAAAATGGTATATATGTCTTACGGTACAATTATTCTAACAAAATATTAGTTTCAATACATAATATCATAAATTTACTAATAGTTTTGTTTTTACCTTTCAAAATAATTGGTGAGTTTTGAATTCTTTATTGTAAAATTCATATTAGGATTATATTTTTCATATTTTTTATTGTTTTTTAAAAAACCGGATCGGAAACCGGATATCCGGTTTCTATTTTCCCCGATACGTATCCGCTACGGTTTCAAGGAAAACCGTACCGTATATCCGGTTATTCGTATCGGATATCCAAAAATTAGTATAATTGAAAACATATACCGTATCGTATATTTTTGCTCACCCCTATTGTTCATATCCTTAGCGCATCCAAGAGGATATTTTTATCCTCTAATTTCTTGTTTCTAGTCCTCTTATTTTTATACCTCGCTTTCTCTATCATATCACTCATTTCCCACTATCCCCATTCTTCTTGTTTCTTTCCCTTTTAAATTTTTTCTCAACAAAGAGGAAGAATTCTCTTATAACACGTCTCCTTAGCTCCCTCTCCAATAGATTAACATAATAAAGACTAGACATGTCAAATTTTTATTAGTTTGTGGGCGAAAAATGCCAAGAAACTACTTTCTCTTATGGTAGAAGAATTGTTTCTCCGTCTTCTTCGATGAGGACAAATAAAACTGGTTCAACAGAGAGTACATACTCTTAGAAGAAAGAGGATGGTAAGAGAATGATCCTTCATCTTCATTGTGGATTCTTTTATTATCTTACTTATGTTAGGATGGTAATGAACTCAGCTTGCAGAATGAGTTTAGTCTTAAGCAAGACCAAATCGAACATTTGTCTATAGCGAGCTCAAGTCGAACATTTGTTTGGACCTATTTATTGTTAAGCAAGCTTAGATGATATAACTAGAAAAGAGAGGAAATATAACAAAATTTAGTCAAAATCCCTTCCCGAAAAAAGGCAATAGATTATGAATTATGATATATATGTCCTCCGATACAAAATAGGAAATCCTTCTCCATAGTGCTTATCATTAGATATTCAGTGAAATACATTTTGAGTAATTGAAAAACCCAAAGACTCAAGGCATGCAACACCTCCTTTTCATTTCACCTTCATTCCCCCTTATTTTCAAAGATTACAAACTGTTTAAGGACTATATAACAAACTGAGATGAATTAGATAAAGAGTGTAACGATTAATATACTTATCAACTGCATTGTCTTCTTCCCTTCATGACATGTGTCCTTAAACCTGGAATGTGCACATTGCATATGTAATCTGTCCAATCTATACTCCCAACATCAAAATAAAACGTCTTTTGCTCTTCGTCTGACATACTCTCCAACAATGAGCTTGTGCTGCTATTATCAAACCTGCATTTGTATACTTATAAAATTAATCATCCAACCACTTCTTTCCCACATAATTCAGTAGTCATGGTTGTTTGCGGATAATTCAAGGATAAAAGAGCATATATGAATAAAGGCTTAATTTTTCAAAATTCACCTTCCACCATAAAAGCTGTATGGTTCATATACATTAGCGAGATGCTTAGCTTGTTCAACGGCTTTCCTACAAAAACTTTCGATCGATCTTGAATTTTTTCCTTGAATCGAAGGCATTCTAGAGGAAGTGATTTGACTTATAGTCTCTCTCCAGATATGAGAAGAATAATCATCCATCGATCCATAAAATTTGAAGGGCTCAACTTTGATCGGCCTTCCCTTTATGTCAAGACATGGAGTTCTTGTGAAGTGTCTGTAAACCAAGTCACCTAATTCTCCATAGACTAAAGGGTTCACGACCGACGAGGCCACTTGGTATACACTTATCTCTGATTTTCCAGACATTCCGTGCTTCGCCATAGCTGCTATTGTGGCATTAACCACCATGTCAACTGGAACCTGTAAAAAAAAGTTCTCATTAATATATAACGCTACTGATATCATATAAAATATAATACTAACAATTTGTATAATCTCGAAAGACCTTATTTTACTTGGATGAAGCAAAACTATCCTTCATCTAATTATTTGATCTGAAAGGCACCGAAAGTAAACTGTGTCATCCTTCTTCATAATGCGCGCATTGAAGTCACTAGCAGTATTACAGCATGTCACTGGTTTCAGATTTAACTTAACTCGTACTTTCCTACATCATACAATGGTTGTATAATCTATTTTCTTTGAGGTCTTCAAGATTGTTACTTAGTATTCCCTCCAATTACCTATTTTTTTTCCCTTTCTTTTTTAGGTAGAAAATATGGAGGGAATATTATATTACTAGAATATGCAAGTTTGAATGACAAATTAGGAGAAAGAAATATTATATTAATTAAATGAGGAGAGGTGGGGTGAAAAAAAATATGAGAGAAGAATATTAAAGGAGAAAAAGTGGGGTAAAAAAAAAAAGTAAGAGAAACGAATATTATCTATTAAGTAAGGGGCGGAAACTTTCCTTAAATGGGAAGAGAGAAGAAAATTAAACTCAGTCCAATAAGGAAAGAGAGAAAAAAATAGGCAATCGGATGGAGTATTATTTTTTAATTTCTTTTCTCATCAATTGTATCAAATATGTCATTATGTGTTGTCTGGAAATAGCCTCAATGAGTGAAGTCAAAATAGCGGTGCCCCTGGATGAAAAATATACCTCATTTCTCGATTCTCAAGTTGAAACTTCGGAGCTTTTTGGTAAAATTGGATTACGTTAAGCATGGATTATGCTATCCTTAGATGAACACTATTAGAGCTATTTAAACTCCTAACAGTTCACTTTTCAGGATAGGTAAGAGTAAACTGTGCATTAGGGTTGAAATTGATGCATGACTTAAAGAATCACAAGTGCAAAGAAAGTGGTAGGTATCTCTCTTACAACATCGATGACTCCGTTGGGATCGACAGGGAAGCCAGACAACAGTCCTTTGCCATAATATGTAACTACTGGATCCATCATTCTGAAATAAGTAGGAACAAATTAAATATATGAGTTCGTAGAGTATGTCTCAACCTTGATTCTGACGTAATTCCATGATATGTTACCTATTTCCTTCAATCCATCCGGGGAATGGATCTTGATATGTACTTTCAATGACGCTAGGCCGAAGGATGACGACTGGGACATTGCCTCTTACACTATTCAGTAACATCTCCCCCATGGCCTTGGTGAAAACATAAGTATCTTGCCACCCATATTTCCTAGCCCTAGAATAAATCACAACAAATATATTGATGCTAATCCATACGCACATACACATCAGATGTTAAAAAATCTTATTATAGATACAAAAATAATACTGTACTGGTGAAGAGTTACCTCTCTAATCCTAACTCTCTCATCTTCTGAGAAAGCTTTTTCACTTCAAAGTCTTGTGCGGATCTAGGAGCTAATTCTAGCTCATTCTCAACATCCAATGAAGGGACTAAACAATGCGAATTTTCATTAACAACATTTCTACCATTAATACTCTCTCCTGTCTTAAATGGCTTCTCCATGATTCTTCCTTGTCTTTGACCATTCACATAAGCTGCATCGCGCAAATATATAATAATTGATTATCAAATATCATGAAATTGGCTAATAATACGGAGTAATATATATTAATAAAAAGTTTTGACATAGTCACTACTAAATGTAACCTGTTGATACTTGCAAGAAGAGTTTGAGTTTCTTGCAGTTCTTTGCAAAGGCCATAACACGGCCAGGTCCACCTGTGTTAATATTAATTGCAACATCATACCTGGTTTAAACAAAATTCTTAGTTATTAGCACGAGTGATTTAAGTTTCATAGAACTAAAAAAGAAAATGAATTTTTGAGAAATTGCACCCGCCCATGAATTTGAAATATAGTTAATTTGTGTTCCTAATTATCAAATTAGTATATTTGTCGCAGTGGTTGGTTGTACTAGTTTTATGCAAGTGATCACTGATCACAGTTCAAGCCTTCGAACATGCATTTTTCCTTTTTTCTTATAGTTAGTATAAATTGGGTTGTTCTTGTTAGAAATTATATTTGTGTCTTTAATTTATAAATATGGCACACGGTTTCATGATACTCCTTATTGATGAACGTGATTATTTTTTTTAATTCAGCGGCTTAAAATAATAAGACCAATTCACAACCTAAAATCTCAAATAAATTATTTGAATAACTTCCACTTTAATTTGGATTTTTTCCTATTCTTACGTTTTAGTCACAGAAGGAAGTCCACCTTTCAAAATGTTACATTATTATTAGAATAAAATAATTATGAAACTTTTTTTTTCTTTTGAAACCTGGTTACAAAATTTTATTTTAATTAAATAATAAACACAAATTCTTATATGAGTAACTGAATAATAAATATAAGTACTCCATTTTTTGTAGTTCAATATTAAAACTGAGGATCCTAACACAAACATAACGAAGCGTGGATTTTTACTACATTATGTAGTACTCCATAATTAATACGGAGTATTACCTAGTAATATGATACTTTTAGTCAACGGTTTTTCTTGACCTCAAATTTTATTGTTTGATATTAGACCCGTCACAGACTCACAAATCTAATGTTTAAGGAACGTTCAATGTCTCGCATCCTCGGAGAGGGGGTGACTCTGGGGCACCCTCGGGGAGGGGGTGACTGTGGTGGGGGGAGGGAGAGGGGAGTTAATATTGCACCCGCCCACGAATATGATATATAATTAATTTGTGTTTGTAATCATCAAAGTACCATATCGGGTGTATTGGTAGGTTGTTCTTGTTATACGCTAGTGATTATAGGTTATAGCCTTCGGATATGCATTTTTCCTTATTTTTTCTTTATAGTTAGGATAAATCGGGTTGTTCTTGCTAGAAAGTATATTTGGGCCTTAATATATATGGCATGTTCATGTTACTCCTTATTGATGAACGTGTTTATAATTGTAAACTCATATAGAAATTTGTATCAGGCGGTTAAAATTATAAAACCAATAAATCACCTAAAATCCAAACAAACCGTCTCATATGAAAATTTGTGTTATTTGAATAACTTCCACTTTGAATTGGATTTTTGCTTATTTGTATGTTTTATGCTACAATATTGTCTTATAAGAAAGTTAGTCTTTTAAAATGTTACATTGTTATTTCAAATAGTTATAAAATAGTATTTATTTTGTTTTTCTAACTGTTATGAAATTGTATTTTAATCAAATGATAAATATAAGTACTTCATTTTTGTAGTTCAGTATCATAATCCAAATTTCTCGTATTAGAGGATCCTCACACAAACAAAATGAAGTGTTAATTTTTATTACAGTACGTAGTAATTAATATGATACTTTTAGTGTATGCTTTTTCTTAATCTCGAATTTTACTCTTTACTTTTATGTCCGCCACAAGTCTAATCCCCGATAACTAATCTCTAGAATCTCCACTTTGAGGGGAAGGGAAGCGAGGAAAGGGACACTATATATAAGTTAAACAAAAATGTCTGAGAAAACATAAATTTGACAAGGCATGTGCCTACCTTTCATGAAAGTTTGTATTTGCAGCAGAGTTTACAATAACATCTACATCTTCAGCGATCATACTCATACACGATTCATCTAACCCAAGATTGGATTCACAAATATTTCCAGCCACCGGTATTAACTTGCTTTGCATGAAGGTTTCATACGCCTTTCCATGAATTTGTCGAAGACTTTTGAAAATCTCTGTATTTATGATCTGTTTAACAATACGAAAAAAAAAACAAATTAAGCACAGACTAAACAGAACGTAGGTCATTTTAATATTTTAAAGGAGGCATTCAGCTACGTATCAAACACCTCATTTTTCAGCCTCTTCAAGGCAGCTTCCGTGCTTTTGGCCTGGATCAAGAGATAAATTTTACCAACACCAGGCTCTGTCCTCAATAGCTTTTCTATTAGTACTGCAATTAAAATACAAATTAAAGCAACCAAAAAGAGTCAAAAGAATGAATTGAAATGTCGAAATACGAGTTTGAGATCCTTGCTTATGCAAAAAGAAGTAGTTTTTTCTTTTTTGCACTTGAGCACATGTTATGTTAGCACCCTTCACAATTTTATAACTGAATCCAATGTCTGAGAAAAACAAATTTGTGCATGTCATCCCTACGCAGTATGCAATTCACAAGGAAAATGAGAGAATAATGTAAAGCACCTTTAGCTAAAAATCCGGTTGCACCTGTGATAAAGAAACCCTTTCCTCTTAAGAACTTGACTATGCCGATCCCTTCTTGTCCTTGAATTAAAGAAGAAGTGGGAGACCCATTGTAATTCATTATGTCCTTAGTCGCGAGCTCAATCGAGCTCTTACCATTTGGAGTCATCACCAAACTGCTAGTTGATTTTATTAACGCTGGTCCATGACTTGCATTCATCAACGTAGATGTCTCGGACAATATAGAAGCAATGTTTTCTGCCTTTGTCAAATTGCCTCCACTTTGACACTGCACGAAACCCTTTTTCTTGCTTGTTGACAGCCATCTAGGATGCTCAGGGGATAATATTAGCCCTTTGGGAGCAACCGCCGACCAATTCAAAGCCCCCATCATCAATCAAGAGAGGTGAAATGAAGAAAGTTAGATAAAGATACGGTAAACAAACAGAGGGCAAAAGTTGGTAGGTGTGACAATGGGTGGGTTTAAAACCTTAGCTACTCACTTCCAAAAACTAATTCATAAAGGCATGTAAACAAAGTAGTGTTTTTAAAAAAGATTAGAAATGGTTTAGATGTGATGAAGAGGGTGTGAAAGTATCGAAATCATTTATATAATGTGTAGGATAATGAAGGTTAGGTATTTTGTTACTACTGTTAGATATGATTTCTTCATATTGAGCTCTCTTTTTGCCTTCCTCATTCATTCACCATCAAATGGCTATGAAGACGGAACTTTATAACTTCCAAAGTTCCCAAACATCATTAGATTTATTGATAACTTTTAACATGCAAGGCAAAGGTTGTGGAGGCCAAGAAAATAGAGCATCTACCATTAGATAGGTGAAAAAAGAAGGTGGGTTTCAACATGATATGCCCCACTTCTTTCCCCAAAATTTTCCCCATCTTTCACTTCAAAGAAACTCTTTTCCCAAATTTTCACCTAAAAGAAACCAATTTATTTTTGCGCCAACTATATCATCTTACTAATCTCAAATGATTAATTGATTTTCAATCATCCCAGTGCCAATAAAGACATGATATCCTAGATGTTGTTTCTAACTTCAAAGTTTAAAGTCACCTCATAATTACTTGACAATTAACATTGCCTTGGATTAAACATTAAAGGCTTAAAGCATATCATTTGTTTTGTCAAATGGTTGGAAACGTACCAAATTACAATCCGAAAACTGGCATGTCAATCTGATCAGCAGTCTGAAATCTAAAATAAAGTACAAAAGACGTTTTCCAGTCTGAAATCTAAATCGAAAGGATTTTATATAACCAAATACATAAACATGTGAATCTAATTAGCAACTTAACTACATTGCATTATTCCCAACTAAAAGGCATGCAAAATGATGTTATATGAACCTTAATTTGGCATACCATAAATTTAAATTGTTACTCACCTCATTCTTTCAAATTGACACATTTGGTTAAATACTCGCCACAAATATGAAAAGATGCGGTAATTCAAAATAATAGGATAATATTATGTATTCCTTAATGTAAAGAATGACTTTCTTTGTTATTCTTTTTTCCAACTCATATATTGTAATCTGTACAAGGTCATCAATTAGGGGGTTGACCAACCGGGGCCTAGCCTATGACAGTGGGCCACATAATGCATACACTTCAACGCAAGGGTAACACTGATGAGGTTAGGTGTAAATGTCACGGGTTTGAGTCTTTAATTGTCCACTTTTTGGTTTTTGTTTTTATTGTTATTTGAAATTCATAGGTAATAGTACTGTTTAGTTTTCACCTCTTAAGTAAAGCACAAATAACACTGTGTATCATTATTATTAGTGCATTGCCATTAATTTATACCATAACCATGTATGGTGTTTTTTTGTTACTTGCATGTAACGTAGGTAATAACTTGAAAGTTTTATATATAATCAATATATATAGTAATTTAAAATGTTTCGAAAACGAGTGTAATTGATATAATAGTTAAAACAAAATCTCTGTGCAATCCCCAAAAAATCACACTAATTTGTTTTGAGAAATATTTTTTTAATTTCAATAGTTATATTTAGGGTGTATATTTAGAATTTCATACATCAGGTGTACGTGGCTTCATAATTTTTTAGATGATATTCTCTCATTTATATGATGGCCTCATTTTGACCTTTAGAACAAGACCATTATTTATCTTTTCACGACCACGTATAGTACAAGTACAAGAGTCTAAGACACGACAAGATACTCATAAGATAATAGTGTTGAAATATGACAACTAAATAAACAATATCAATTATTTCCTTATGATGGGCCGTATTTAGTCTTACTTATTACGATGGTTTTGGTGTATTTTGTTGTGCTAAATCGTTTGTCTTGTATCGCATTTGTGTCAGTTTGGTATGAATGTAATATAAGCTATGTTGAGGATTCTAATCATTGGACCGTCGATTTGGGCCGAGAGCGAATGAAACATGAAGAAAAAAAAAGCCCACTTGAAGACCCGGAACGACATAATCGAAGATCGCGCGAAACAGCAACAGTTGTCCAGGCGAGTCGCCCCGAAGCCACGCGAGTCACGATCAGGCGAGTCGCGTGGAAGCTGTGCGGGTCGCCCGGTTGCCTGAAACTCCTTACGCGTCTTGTCTTATTCCGTGTTACTTTGCTACGTTTTTAAGACTTTGGTTCTAATTAGGAAACTTTATTATTACTAGGATGTTTTTATTATTATTTTATTATTATTAGTAAACTATTATTAGGTTAAGCTTAGTTTTGGAGATTCATTATTGACATCATCTACTAGTTTAACGTAAGATTGGAAGAAAAAGGAGAACTTTGAAAAACTCTCATTTTCCATTGCAAGTATGTGTAACTAATCTTCTCTACTTAGATTCAAGCCTTTGAAACGCTTAAGAAACGTTTGTGAGTTTGAATGTTTTGATTGTTAACCTTGATTATTATGAATTGCTTCGTTATTAATTTCATGAATGTTGTTGTTGATTGCTAGGTGTACAACTAATACTTGATTTCATCGTTCTATTGTTAGTATCGTTAACTGAGTAGGATTTACTGATTAACTTTACATTAGTAACAACTAGGAATTAATATTGAACGGGATACGTTGATATTAGTACTTAGAAGCGATTCATATAAATATCTAAGGCGCGACAGGATTGTACGTGCTATTTATTCTCTATCGAATTCTCAGATCTGATTGCTTCCGTCTAACTGAACCTAGAACTGGATTGTTTAGGTTGTTTTACGGTTAGGGTTAATTAAGAACGGGATTCGTTTTAGTTAACTATTCATAAGATAATTGAAATCTTATGTTCACGATAGAGTAGTCAAGGTTATTAATTGAAACCGTCTTACGATGATCAATCGCTATTGAGTGTGGATTTGTTCTTGTGTCTAAGTTCTTTTTCATTATTTGATATCTCAAGTTATTATATTTTTACTTTAATTTGTTAGATAATTATTCATAAAACCCCCTTGGCTACTACGGTCTCTAATTGCATTAGAGATTGATTTAGTTTACATTTAGTTAGCATAATTTTGTTATTTTGATTCCCTTGGGTTCGACCCTTATTTTTACTATACTACGTTTTAGTATTTAGATTTAAGTGTTTATAAATATTAATTTGAGGCATACGACTTTAGCCTGTCAAATTTTGGCGTCGTTGCCGGGGAATCGGTATTAATTATTTTTGTATTTTCTAGTGTAGTTTTTAATTTTCTTTTTATTATAGCTAATTTTATTTTATTTTGTGTTGTGTAGTTTATGTATAATATTCGTTCTTCTAACTTGAACCTCGAGGCATTCGACTCAGAGATTGAACGCACTTTTCTCAGGTCACGGAGAATCGGAGAGGAAGCAATAGTTATCGGAACACGGGAATTCGAGGGTCTAGAGTTTAACAACGATATTCCTATTATTCCCGTGAATACTGAAGTTTCTTCTGAATCCGAAGATGAATCGTGTATCATGGCCAACACAATTAAGCAGCTGACAGCACCCGACCTTGCACAACAACCCTTGTGCATTTCGTACCCACCATTGGGTGCGAATGCCACTTTCGAATTGAAGTCGGGTTTGATCCATCAATTACCCACATTCCATGGCTTAAGTGACGAGCACCCTAACAAGCACTTGTCGGATTTTCATATTGTTTGCTTGAGTATGAAGCCGACTTCCGTCACTGATGAGCAACTTAAGCTAAGGGCTTTTCCCTTCTCATTGAAGGATGCTGCGAGGGATTGGTTGTATTACTTGCCACCGGCAAGTATTGATACGTGGGTAAAAATGAAGGTGTTCCTCGAAAAGTATTTTCCTACATCTCGAGCATCCCAATTGAAGAAGCAGACTAGTAATGCGGAGCAACGTGATGGTGAAACGATGTACGAATATTGGGAACGTTTTTAATAGCTGTGTGCTACATGCCCCTAACATGGCTACAATCCTCAAGACCTTGTGATGTACTTTTGTGGAGGTCTTTGTGTGGAAGATGCCCGCACTGTGAATGCGGCATGTGGGGGGTCGATCGTAAATAAGAGTCCGGATGCTGCTATCGAGGTTATCCAGGCACTATTTGAAAGCTCTCGGGATGTTTCTCGAAAATATCCCAAACGGAAACATATTCTCAGAGTGTGTTACATTGAAGTATTCATGGATGACTTTACGGTGCATGGTGACTCTTTTTATTCTTGTTTACATCATCTATCTCTTGTGCTTAAACGTTGCATTGAAACTAACCTTGTCTTGAATTCAGAGAAGTGCCACTTTATGGTGGAACAAGGTATAGTTCTCGGAAATATGGTTTCATCGAAGGGTATAGAGGTAGATAAAGCAAAAATTGATACCATTTCTTCTCTACCTTACTCTACTAATGTTCGAGAAGTGCGGTCTTTTCTTGGTCATGCAGGTTTTTATAGAAGATTTATTTAAGACTTTTCCAAGATAGCCACACCGTTGTCAAAATTGCTTCAAAAGGAGATGGGCTTTGTATTTGATGAAGCTTGCAAGGAGTCTTTTTAGGAGTTGAAATGTAGGCTTACGTCGGCTCAAATTATTCAAGCAACGGATTGGTCTCTCCCCTTCGAGATCATGTGCGATGCGAGTGGCTACGCATTAGGAGCAGTGTTGGGTCAAAGAGTCGGAAAGTTAGCTCATGTAATTCATTAAGCCTCCATGACCCCTAATGAAGCTCCAAGGAACTACACCACAACAGAAAAGGAGCTCCTAGCGGTCCTGTACACGTTAGCAAAATTTCGATCCTACTTGTTAGGAACGAAGGTGATTGTGTTTTCTGACCATGCGGCATTGCGCTATTTGATGTCCAAGAAAGAAGCCAAGCCGAGATTGATCCGGTGGATCCTTTTACTTAGTGAGTTCGATCTTGAGGTGAAAGACAAAAAGGGAGCTGAGAATGTGATTGCCGATCATTTGAGTCAGTTGATTGATGTTGATTCTGGGTCGCATGAGAAAGAGGCGGTCAAGGGTGTGCTTCCTGATGAAAGTTTATTAGCGCTTAACTCGGTGCAACCATGGTATGCGAATTTGGTAAACATTCTTTGCTTATCTAAATTTCCTTCGGTTTTCTCAAAATCTCAAAAAGACAAGCTTCGTAGTGATGCGAAGTACTATATGTGGGATGAGCCATATCTATGGAAACATTGCTCCGATGGTGTTATTAGAAGGTGTGTCCCGGAAAATGCAATGACCTCGATTCTAACGTTTTGTCACTCTCAAGCGTGTAGAGGTCACTTTGTTGCACGGAGGACGGCGAGGAAGGTGTTAGATTGCGGTTTCTATTGGACCACCTTGTTTCGATATGCCCAAGTCATTTGTCAAGCTTGCGACAATTGTCAAAGGGTGGGGAGTATTTCCCGGAAAGATGAGATGCCTCAAAGTTATATGCTTAATTGCGAAATATTTGATGTATGGGGGATCGATTTCATGGGGTCGTTTCCAAACTCGAACGGTAATCTCTACATTTTACTTGCGGTCGATTATGTGTCCAAGTGGGTGGAGGCAATCCCCACTAAGACCGATGATTCTAAGTTGGTGGCGGATTTTATTAAGGCTAACATATTTGTTCGATTTGGAATTCCCAAGGCCTTGATTAGTGATCGTGGTACTCATTTCGTGAATAAAACGATAAGTGATTTGCTCAAAAAGTATTTTGTCACTCATAAAGTATCCACGGTCTACCATCCGCAGACAAACGGACAAGCTGAAGTGTCCAATCGAGAGGTTAAATCCATCCCAGAAAAGACAGTCAATCCAAATCAGAAGGATTGGAGTGGACGGTTAGACGATGCATTGTGGGCCTATCGAACGGCCTACAAAACCCTAATCGGAATGTCTCCATATCGAATGGTGTTCGGGACGGCGTGTCATCTTCCCGTGGAGCTAGAGCATAAGGCATACTGGGCGATAAAAAGCTTCAATATGAATTTAGATGAATCGGGAATGCATCGTAAGCTACAATTACAAGAGTTGGAGGAGCTACGTCTCGAGTCGTATGAGAACGCGGTAACTTATAAGGAGAAAACGAAGGCTTGGCGTGATAAGATGGTCTTGAGACCAGACTTTCAGGCTGGGCAAAAAGTCCTCTTATTCCAATCTCATCTTCGTCTTTTTCCCGGTAAGTTAAAATACCGTTAGCTTGGTCCATTCATTGTAACTCACGTTTACCCTCATGGTACAGTTGAAGTGCGAAACCCCGAGACGAACAAGATTTTGAAGGTCAACGGACAACATTTTAAGCCGTATTATATATGAAGGATTTGAAGCCAACGTAGTGGACTCGATGGCCCTCTACGACCCTATCCAAGAAAATTAACATCCGTCTCAGTCGAGCGAACGTCTTTAAACAAAAGCGCTTCCGGGAGGCAACCCGCTTTGTAAATTTTTATTGTAAAATTTTATTTTACGGGTCATAGGTCGTACTATTAATTTCGTTGTTTTTCTTAATCGTTTGTTTTTCTTAGACTTCGTTTTTATTACTAACTTTTGATGTTTAATAGGAGAAAGCGTCGATCTTTTAGGAGATGAGGCGACTAGCATGGGTCTTGGGCGACTAGCATGGAAACCCCTCGAAATCAAAGAAAAATTGATGAAAAAAAAGTGCAGATTTTCAGGCATCCGCGCGAGGACCCTATGCGACTCGCGCGTCCCCTACACACAGGTCAGTTTTTTTTAATATTAAAAAAAAAAATCAAAAAAATCAATACTTACCCGACTCCCTCTCTCCCCTTCATCTTTTTCCCTTTTCTTACTTTGAATTCCCCCAATTCTAAAACCCTAATCTTCTTCTTCTCCTAATCAAATTAAATCAAATGAATCCTATTCCTCAATTTCCTAACCCTAATTCCCTTTTTCCCCAAATCAATTACAAAACCCATCGCTATTACCACTTATCTTCTCCTTCCCACTTCAAAATCAATTATCGAGCTACCTGTCACGTTTGAAGAGGGAACATCGGCCAGAAATATTCGAGCCTCTTTTGTGGTGGTAGACGCGAAGTCAGCTTACAACGCTCTCATAGGCAGAGCTACCCTAGACGAGGTAGAGGCTGCAATATCTATCAAAGCATTCATTGTGGCTTATGTCACGGATTTCGGAATGTAAGGAAAAATTCATGGAGACCAAGAGTCAGCTAGACAGTGTTACTCGGTTGCCCTGCGCACTCACGAAGCAGAGAGAAAAGGTAAAAGAAAGGCAAACAGCTCCCCCAGTAGAGAAAGAGAGATTCTGGCCGACTAGTGGGCCACATAAAAAACTGATCACCCAGAACCTGGGGGAGAAAGCATGATGGTAGAGTTGGAGCCAAGGAGACCTAGAGTAGCCCTATCGGGAGAAACTGATTAAGGCCCTACAGGACAATAGGGACATCTTTGCTTACTCGGCTGACGAAATGCCGGGGGTCGACCGAAGCCACATCATTCACAAGCTGAACGTCAACCCGGAGATTCGGCCTGTAAAGCAGAAGAAAAGAAACATGTCAGTGGAAAAAGACCTGGCCATCCAGGAAGAAATCGAGAAGCTCCTGAAGGCTGACTTTATCCAGAGTTGTGACTACCCTAAATGGCTCGCCAACGTGGTAATGGTGAGAAAGTCCTCAGGGGCCTGGAGGATGTGTGTAGACTTCACCAATCTCAACAATGCATGTCCGAATGACTGCTACCCCCTTTCGCGGATTAACCAACTAGTACAATGCTCAGCTTCCTGGATGCCTTCTCTGGCTACCACCAGGTGTACCTATGGCAGCCGGACAGAGTCAAATGCGCATTTATCACAAGTGTAGGGACGTATATGTACAAGATGATGTCATTTGGCCTCAAAAATGCATGTAGGGGCAACCTATCAACGCCTGGTAGACAAAGTGTTTGATAGCCAAAAAGGCAGGAATTTGGAGGCGTACGTAGATGACGCCATTGTAAAGAGCAAAGGGGATGCAGAACACTTGGAGGACTTGCAAGAAACTTTCTCCTCCCTGCGCACCTATCGGATGAAATTAAACCCTAATAAATGTACCTTTGGGGTCCGCTTTGAAAAATTCTTTGGATTCCTGGTTAGTGCCCGAGGGATTGCCGCTAATCCTGAAAAGGTAAAGGCCGTCCTAGACCTCCCAGAGCCAAGAACGATCAGGGACATACTGCGGCTGACAGGCCAGATGGCTGTCCTAGCGCGATTCATTGTCAGGTCAGCTGACAAGTCAACACCCTTCTTCAAGGTACTATGATAAGTGTAGTTTGTAGTGCCTATTTTGCTGTGTTTTGGTCCCATTTTCCTTGCGGAATCGCTCCTTGGGAGCGGTTCATGGGCTACTTATGCTTCCTCTAGCTCGTTTCAGGTTCCCGAGACCATTCGTGAAGAGTTGGAGCGATTCCGACTTAATACATACACTTTTCGGAGCCAACGAAGCGGAGGAACGATCACTCGATGCCTTGGATTCGACCCCGAGACCTTGGGACCCGATCCCAAGCCCCTTAGACTCGATCCCGAGACCCGAGAGTCGAGAAGTCCATGTGAAGTAAGGAGGAACCTTAAAGATCATATTGGAGGCCTACAAGACTCATCCCCGACGGGAAGGAACTCATCCCGTCCGGGATGAGGTGCGCATTTAGCATTGCTACTGTTTTGGACCAGTCCCGGTCGGGACCAACCCGTCGCGGTCGGGATCAGACCCTCCCGGGAGGGACCAACCCGTCCCGGGCGGGACGAGCCAGCTGAAGCAGCGTGACTCTTTTTCTTCCTCCTTCATTCTTGTTACCCTATAAATACTCCTCCTTTGTAATGTTTAAGCACCATACTTTACCATACTTTACCATACTTTACCCTAGATTGTTTTAGGCCTCTCTTAAGAATTCAAAACCATAATTAATCTCTTTTAATCTCTAGTTAATCTTTAGTTAATCTTAGTTTAATCTAGTTTAGATAATCTTGTATTAAGTGGGTACTTGAAGATTTCTCCAAGCTTGACATCCTTGGGATTAATTTGGGTTCTTATTTATACAAGATTGCATCTTTTTCTTTCTCTTATTGTTGGTATAATCTTCTCTACTCTTGTTCTTGTTTATTTAATCAAGTTTGAATCTTTTTATATTGTTCTTGTTATTGTTCTTGTTCTTCATTATGGATGTTTGGTTTGTGATGTTGTTTTCTCTTACTATTGTTAGTTTATTCTTGATAATGAGTGAGTAGTCTCCTTGTGGGTTAGTAGGGGATTAAGGGTAGATTATGGGTGATTAGGGTTTGATTAGGGGTAAAGGGTGAATCTTTGTTGTTAGTCACATATTGGGCACTCTATGTGTTTGTTGATATGCTTGTGTGAGTAGTAGTGGCCATGCTTCCCATACTTGTGCTCATCTTCTCATTGTTTGTCTATTATGTGGTTGTGTTGAGGTTAGTCTTAGACGCGAGAGGGCGAACTTACTTCGGTGTTGGTCTACGTAGCGAGAGCCCGGACCGACTCTAGCAATTAGGAGACACATATGCCCTTGACCACCCCAATTACCCTACTACACTTATGAACCCGACCTAACCCACTTATTTTCATATTTGATTCAACTTCTTAGTTAGTCATCGGTTCTTCTAGTTTTCTTGTTAGTTTAATCTTTAGTTATTCCGTCTTAGCATTGTTTTAGTCTAGTCATTGTTAGTCCACTTCCTTCATCTCCAACCACCATAGTTTACCATTTATTGTCTTCTTTGTGTTTGTTTGTGTGACTTAGCCTTGTTTGTGAGCGGACCTAGTCTAGACTTTAACATACCGTCCCCGTGGATATCGACCCTACTTGCCCTAGCTACCCACTAGGAATAGTCGGACATTTATTGGCGGCGGGACCCACGGCAAATCCCACCATCAATTTGGCGCCGTTGTTGGGGACGGTGCATTGTTTAGACTTAGTTTGCTTATAGCTAGACTTAGTTACCCTTCTTTGTGCTCTTCTATCATCTCTTGTGCATATTCTCTAGATTTTTCTCGTTTCATTAGTTTTATTTCTCCCTCTTTTCTCTTTGTCTTTCGATTGTGCTTGCTTATTGTTGTTACCTAGTGCCCATAAAGCACTAGGTGTTCTCACGTTTGCTCTAGTGCGTAGTGTATGCCTAGGCGGGGAGACGACTTCTTTCTCTTTAATCCAGAGCCGGAAAGACTTTTTCGAGCCTTTCGCCAACGGACGATTAACCGGGTTAGGATCTCTCAACCAAGCGCTAGCAATACTCATCAAGAGCAAGCTCAAGGAACCGACTTTAACGAAGCATCTCGAGAGACGGCCAAAGGGAATTTCACCAATCCCTTTGGATATTCTAGTCCTAGTTCCCCCTCTACATCTACTTCAACTCCGTCTACACCACCATCTCCCTTACATCCAATTATGCCGAAGTTTTCGTCTCACTCCACATTTACGGAAGATGTCTTGCCGGGACCGAATGCTCTACCGGCCGCTTATGCCGGAAATTTTGTGGCCAACACTCAATTCATCCAACTTGTGGAGAGAAATCAATTTAGTGGTTTGCCCACCGAAGACCCGCACCAAGACATGGAGACTTTCTCCGATTATTGTGACGCTATTTCTCAACCCGGAGTTACTCAAGATCAAATCCGATGGGTATTATTTCCATTCTCATTAATTGGAAAAGCAAAGCAATGGGTCAAGAGTCTCGATAGGGCAACCATGGGCATTGATACTTGGAAGAAACTTGCATTGGCGTTCTACCAAAAGTTCTACCCTCCGGAGAAGACTAATTTGCTAAGGGCCTCCATCACCGGTTTCCAACAACGGGATGAAGAGAGCCTTTATGAAGCTTGGGAGAGGTTCAAATCTTTGGTTAGATCGTGCCCCCACCATGGACTTTCACAATGGTTTTTAGTCCAACAATTTTGGAACGGTCTTTATGAGGACTCAAGAACTATACTCAATATGGGCTCCAATGGTAGGTTCACCGAGGTCGATGATGACCAAACATGGGCAAGAATCGAGGAGATGGCGGTTCATAATTCTCAATACTCAAGGCCTAGGAAGGCAAATCGAGGAGGTAGACACGAGGTTGATGCTATTACTCAATTAAGCATTGACCTTGGAGCTCAATTGAAGACCCACATGGAGAATATTGACAAGAAGCTCCAAGGCCACCTCAATTAAGTGCAAAGCATTAGTTCCTCCAACCAACACTCGATTCAAGAAGTGAATGCTTTGGGATTTGCACCTCCTTTGCCTTATTATGGGATGTGTGATACTTGTGGAATCGTTGGTCATGATCCTATGCATTGTCAAGGAAGTATTGAGCAAGTGAACGCCTTTCAAGCGTTCAAGCAAGGCGCCTCCTATTCCAACCAATACCAAGCTTCCAATCAAGTCCCTCAACAACAAGCTATGCAACCTCGTCCCTATGTTCCACCTCCCTTAAGGGACAACAACCAAGGTTATCAAGGTTATGTGGGTAACCCAAGGCCCTTCAACAACTTCAAGCAAAATAACCAAGGTACCTTCCACAACAACAATCAATGGTTCCAACAAGGGAACTTCAATCAAGGTGGTTTCCAAGGAAACCAAAACTTCCAAAGACAACAAAACCACAACAATGGCATCAATCAAGGCCTTAATCAAGTCAATTCTCATGGGTTCCAAGGGAACCATCAACAACAAGCAACTCAAGCTAACCGTTAAGAAAGCAAGCCTAGGAGCCGGTCTCCTATTCATGATTACGGTACTCCATTAGCCCTCATCGATACTCCGCACAATCCGCAATCCCCACCTCGTGATTTCGACATTCAAAAATCTATGTTGGAGATGCAAAGGGGTCAAATGCAGATGTCAAAAAACCAACAAGAGTTCTATGCTTTTATTCAAAGGGACAACATGGCGAGAGATGCTCATACGAAGATGCTTGAGACCCAAATAGCTCAACTTGCTTCGGGTAGCTCTTCAAGGCAAAAGGGGCTATTACCACCTCAAGGTGAAACACCGAAATTTGAGCATGTAAATGCTATTACCACGAGGAGAGGTACATCTTATGACCCCCCTTCATTCCCTAGTGAGCAAGAACCAATGAAAGAACACATCCAAGATGATGTATCTCCGATTCAATAAAACTCAAGCAAGGAAGATCCAATGGAGGAGTAAGTCTTATGGGAGATTGAGAAACCCCAAGAAGACAAGCTTCCCCCACTTCAAGGAAAAGACAAGGGTAAAAGGAAAGTGTCGTTTGAAGAGTCCACCCCTATTGAGCAAAACAAGATTCAAATCAAGTTGCCTTTCCCAACAAGGCAAATGAAGACTAAGGTGGATGTCCAATTTGACAAATTCCTAGACATTGTGAAGAAATTGGATGTTAATGTCCCATTCACCGAGTTACTTACCCAAATCCCGGCATATGGAAGATTCATGCGAGAAATCCTAGCTAGGAAGAGATCTATCGACAAGGAAGAGACTATTGCGTTCACAAGGGTGGTGAGCGAGCTTATTCAAGGTTCCACGCTTCCAAAGTTGAAAGATCCGGGTAGTTTCTCGATCCCATGCACCATAGGCAATTACAAGATCGAGAGAGCGCTATGTGATTTGGGTGCGAGTGTGAGCATCATTCCTTTTTCCATTTGTTGCCGACTCAGGATGAAGGAGCTAAAGCGCACTTCCATTACACTCCAAATGACCGATAGTTCATTCAACCGACCATTGAGGATTCTAGAGGACGTGCCGGTACGGATCGGGAAGTTCTTCGTTCCGGTCGATTTCATCGTGCTCGATATGCCGGAAGATGCCAACACTCCCATTATCCTTGGACGCCCATTTCTACACACCGCCGGTGCTATGATCGATGTGAAGAATGGTAGGATCATCTTCGAGTTAGGCGAAGAAAAGCTAGTATTTGACCTCCAAGGCAACACTTCGCCTACTAATGATGAGTCTTGCAATATGATCCACGCCACGAAAGACATTGATCTAGGGGGAGAGTCGGGACAAAGCTTGAAGAAGAACTTTTGTGAACTTGAGGATGATGACTCCGAGATTGGAGAGGATGAGTGCCCATATCATGGGTTTGATGACAAGTTGAAAGGCAAGAAGGAAGATGAGCCTCCATTGGGGCCACATGAGGATCGATGGACGTTTGGGTATATCCCGAAGAATCGTAAGTATAAGTTCAAACCATTGAACTTCGTAGATCGGGATGCCCTGGGGACGTGAAGACAAGGTCATGGAGAACCTTGGGATGTGGACGGTTATATCTCGAGCTTGATTGAAGACTTTGCTAGAGCCTTCGAATTGTTTCTTCGTGCCCTTGATGGAGATGAACTAGGTTATAGTATTGTTGAAAAAGATTGAAGAATGCACCATCCTTGGTTTGACGGAGTTCCACAAGAACCGTCTCTTTGTATATATCTCGTTCTCTTGTAATTTCTTTTAGTTTTGTGAAATTCTTGACTATTTGGATTGATTGATGAGCGATGTGAGGGAGGGAATTTGATGTTGTGTTTGAGTTTATTGTGATAGGTGTGAAGTGAAAGTGTCTTCTAGGAAGGGAGGGTTAATGTTAGAGCTTGGATCGAGTGAAGGGGAGTCGGTTTTTGAAGCCCGGAGCGAGCTTTTGGAGTCATAAAGGATAGGAAGACTCTTCCCGACCGAGAAGGGATCATCCCATCTGGGATGGAAGGCCCATCCCGACCGGGAAGGATGTCATCCCGTCCGGGATGGGTGTGCAGGAAATTGGGTCTACTGGAGTGCCATCCCGACCGGGACGAGAAGGTCATCCCGACCGGGACCACCCATCCCGACAGGGATGGACCCCCTGTTCCTCCTTTGGCCTTTTCTTCGTCGTTTGAGCCCACCCTACCACTTTATACCCCCTCCCAACCTCCCTACATGTCCTTACTCTCATTATATGACCCCTACACCTCACATACACATTTTCACCTCACTTTCTCTTCACTTTACACCGACTTCCACATCAAAACCCACTTCATTATACCTTTGTGCTCCAACCATGGATCCGTATCGCGATTGGAGAGGAATAGCAACGACGACTAGCTACGTGCCGATATTGACTTATGCGACGATGGAGCGAGTGAGTTGCTAACCGTATGGTACGACAACTATCCTTTCTTTTCCGTCTTTTATAGCTTGTTTGCCCTTGTTTGTTCCCCTCCCCTTATACACTTTCGTGTCATGGTGGCCCTCGGGGCCTTGGTATTTGTTGCTCCCGACTCTCGATGATGTGACTACATCGAGAGTCATTTCAAAATCCAAATTTTAAAAGATTTTCACCCTTTTTGTAGGATTTATTCGGATTTGGGCGGAATCCGGGCTAGGTGACTTGATCACACCTAGTCCTCCCCTCCCATTTCCTTTTATTTCTTTCTTTTTCCCCCATCCATATCTTTTCTTGTTTCGGCCCATGGTGACTTGACTACACCCCGGTCGGACACATTCTACCCTTTTCTTCACTTTTCTTTTTGTTTTTTAGCTTTATTTTTGTAGTTTCTTTTCTTTTGTGTCTCCATGCACTACGGTCGAGCATGAGGACATTGCTCGGCTTAAGTGTGGGGGAGCGATATTCTATCATAGTTAGTTTTATTTTCGTAGTTTTTCGAAAAATCTTTAAAAATCCTAAAAATTTGAAATTTTTTCACAAAAATCAAAAATATTTTCCTTTTGTGTGTTTTCCTTTTTATGTCGTTGTATCGTATATGTGTTTTCTTGTGCGTGTTTTGCCTCCCTTTTTCCTCTTAGGTCGCCTAATCGCCGCTAACTTTGGAAAGCTTTCAAGACATCCGGTAACACCTTTTATCCCTTTTTCCTCTTTACCTCTTGTGATGTTCGGAGGAGATTTGTGATGTTTTGTGCTCGGGAGGAGCTTTGTAAAGTTTGGTGTTGGTTGGTGGCTTGTTTGGATGCTCGGGGTGGTGTTTGTGTTGTTTATGTGTTTGTTTTGTTTTGTTTTTGTTTTGTTGCCTTTGCTTATTTTTCTTTCGTTCTTTGTCGTGTCTTTGTTTTGTGTTGTGTAGTTGTGTCTTGTGTGTAAATAGGTTTTCGAAAACTCGGTTTAGAGGCTAGTGTGCGAGTGTTTACTTTCCCTTCCTAGTGGTATAAATCGAGTCTTGGACTTTAGTCTAGTAGAATGACCCTAAATCAATGATTTCGTTGGTCCTTTACCTTGAGTCCACCTAGCTTACTAGGGATTTACTACGGGATTTGCATTTGACCATTTTGATCACCCACGGTGTGAAAAGGCCTTGGTTGCCGAGTCCCGTCCCTTAGGTGACCATGTTCGGAATTGTTTGACTAGTCCATGTTTTCCCCTTTTTTGTGGGTTTGAAGGGAAGGACGCTCCCCGACTCTCCCATTTCCCTACCTCCTGCACATTTCCACACAATAAAGTTGCAATATGTTGAAGTCTCTCTTTCTTAATTGCCAAGAAATTCCTATCAATCAAATCAAGCCAAAAAGGGCAAAGAAAAGAAAATGAAAGAAGATGAAAGAAAGAAAAGATTGAAGAAAAAAAAAGGCACAAAAAGCCAAAAAGAAAATAGAAAAGAAGAAAAAGAAATGGCATGGCAACACACAAAGCAAATATGCAAAAAGAAAAGAGAAAATGCCAAAAGAAAATCGTCTCACAAAAAGATCCTAACCCCACAAAAATAAGCCTTTTTCCGACTTTTGCCGTGAAGAGCCTACCAAAGGACTAAGTCCCTAGGAAGGATGATAGCGGCAAAGGTCGATCTTCCCTCACTTTGCAATTATTTCCACCTTTTTACTTGGACTAGTTAGGTGGTTTCGGACATGGGACGACCCTCTTGGCTCATTGCTAAAGGGGGCGGGGTCTCACTTACCTACAGTGTACACTAACACCGTGGTTCATCCTTTTTCCATCCCGCCGATCGTCCCGTAGTACGTTCTTAGAAGGTTAAGAGGAACCTAGGTAAGTTACCAACGTTTTTGTTGCTTTGTCGTCATACTATTAGGGTTTTGTCCATCTTGGTTTGTATTACTAGCTTGGGAACGTTGTCACTTGCCTTGAGTCCTAAACCGGTGCTTCTTTCACCGCTTCTTAGAGGGAAGCGGTATTTGTTTCTTTTTGGGTGCAACCTCTTGTGTGTTTGTTTGTTTATGTGTTTTTGTGTCCGGTTGCATCCACGGTTTTGTCGCAAGACCTCACTTGCCTTGCAGAGTTGAAAGGGCGTAGGGTGCGCTAATACCCGCTCGGCTAGTTTAGTAGTTAGTTTGTGCTTACTCGAGGGCGAGTAAGGGTTAAGTGTGGGGGAGTTGATAAGTGTAGTTTGTAGTGCCTATTTTGCTGTGTTTTGGTCCCATTTTCCTTGCGGAATCGCTCCTTGGGAGCGGTTCATGGGCTACTTATGCTTCCTCTAGCTCGTTTTAGGTTCCCGAGACCATTCGTGAAGAGTTGGAGCGATTTCGACTCAATACATACACTTTTCGGAGCCAACGAAGCGGAGGAACGATCACTCGATGCCTTGGATTCGACCCCGAGACCTTGGGACCCGATCCCGAGCCCCTTAGACTCGATCCCGAGACCCGAGAGTCGATGAGAAGTCCATGTGAAGCAAGGAGGAACCTTAAAGATCATATTGGAGGCCTACAAGACTCATCCCCGACGGGAAGAAACTCATCCCGTCCGGGATGAGGTGCGCATTTAGCATTGCTACTGTTTTGGACCCGTCCCGGTCGGGACCAACCCGTCCTGGTCGGGATCAGACCGTCCTGGGCGGGACCAACCCGTCCCGGGCGGGACGAGCCAGCTGAAGCCGCGTGACTCTTTTTCTTCCTCCTTCATTCTTGTAACCCTATAAATACTCCTCCTTTGTAATGTTTAAGCACCATACTTTACCATACTTTACCCTAGATTGTTTTAGGCCTCTCTTAAGAATTCAAAACCCTAATTAATCTCTTTTAATCTCTAGTTAATCTTTAGTTAATCTTTGTTTAATCTAGTTTAGATAATCTTGTATTAAGTGGGTACTTGAAGATTTCTCCAAGCTTGACATCCTTGGGATTAATTTGGGTTCTTATTTATACAAGAATGCATCTTTTTCTTCCTCTTGTTGTTGGTATAATCTTCTCTACTCTTGTTCTTGTTTATTTAATCAAGTTTGAATCTTTTTATATTGTTCTTGTTATTGTTCTTGTTCTTCATTATGGATGTTTGGTTTGTGATGTTGTTTTCTCTTACTATTGTTAGTTTATTCTTGATAATGAGTGAGTAGTCTCCTTGTGGGTTAGTAGGGGAATGAAGGGTAGATTATGGGTGATTAGGTTTTGATTAGGGGTAAAGGGTGAATCTTTGTTGTTAGTCACATATTGGGCACTCTATGTGTTTGTTGATATGCTTGTGTGAGTAGTAGTGGCCATGCTTCCCATACTTGTGCTCATCTTCTCATTGTTTGTCTATTATGTGGTTGTGTTGAGGTTAGTCTTAGACGCGAGAGCGCGAACTTACTTCAGTGTTGGTCTACGTAGCGAGAGCCCGGACCGACTCTAGCAATTAGGAGACACCTACGCCCTTGACCACCCCAATTACCCTACTACACTTATGAACCCGACCTAACCCACTTCTTTTCATATTTGATTCAACTTCTTAGTTATTCATCGGTTCTTCTAGTTTGCTTGTTAGTTTAATCTTTAGTTATTCCGTCTTAGCATTGTTTTAGTCTAGTCATTGTTAGTCCACTTCCTTCATCTCCAACCACCATACTTTACCATTTATTGTCTTCTTTGTGTTTGTTTGTGTGACTTAGCCTTGTTTGTGAGCGGGCCTAGTCTAGACTTTACCATACCGTCCCCGTGGATATCGACCCTACTTGCCCTAGCTACCCACTAGGAATAGTCGGACTTTTATTGACGGCGGGACCCACGGCAAATCCCACCATCATACTAAAAGGGAATAAACAGTTCAAGTGGGAGGTAGAACAAAAGGAAGCCTTTGAACAATGAAAGGAACATCTGAAGCAGTTGCCGACCCTCGCAAGGCCGGTGGGAGGGGAGAAGCTTTTCCTGTACATAGCAGTGATAAATTCAACCGTGAGCGCACTCATCTTGAGGGAGGAGTCTGGTTCTCAGCAACCAATTTACTTTGTAAGCCATGCTCTAGGGGCAGATGAGAAGACCTATCCATCCAGTTGTCGAGAAAGCAGCGTACGCGGTAGTCATCGCAGCACGCAAACTCAGACCCCATTTTGACGCCCACCCCGTCACTGTTCTAACCGATCAGCCCTTGGAGAAGGTACTGGAAAGATTTGAAAAGTCTGAGAGACTACTGAAATGGGCCATAGAGCTAAGTGGCCTAGGAATATCTTACCAGTCCAGGACTGCTAAGTGGCCTAGAGCTAAGTGGCCCCATACGTACCCTCACCCCTTACTCAGAATCGACGGTTTCCGGATGTCCGAAACCATTGACAATGAGATTCATTCCAGGCATGGAGTGCTTAAGGGTACAAGTCTTTATCTTTAGGTCCCGTGCCCCTCAACTTTTAGCCGGCGAAGGATCAAAGTTGACTTGAATGGTTTCCGACTCCCCATAATTGACTCGGTGGCGACTCCACGAATCAGCAACGAATTCAGTTCACTAAAAAGATCGTCTTACCAAACATATCGACCTTTAAAAATTTACAACCACGACTCGATCGATTCCAAACAAAAACACGGGTGCCCGCACCCGTCTAGTACAAGTCCGGATCGTCATCCGAATCAAGATCCGAAACATCGCCACGTACGCGAGATCAGACCGGCCCCCGACTGGGAGGGGGCCGCGTGGGTGGCCGCCGCCATACATTGAAAAATCGGGTCAGTCCAGCACAGGCGCGCGCGGGGTGCCGGGCAGTGTGGACGGACGTCCACAGTTTGGCGACTCCGCTGGGGAATTGGAAACAAGTTTCCAGCGGTGGTGTAACTTGAACGAGGTCGGTGAAGCGCATTTCTTAGTTCCTAGTTGTGGTCACTACAGGTTTTGGCCCAAAAATCCCACCCTAACCAATATCAGGACTAATCGATCTCTTCGCTGTAAGATGCTTATGGACACGCGGAGAGATCCTCGGTTGACGCTCCGGCCGCCTAACCCGTACCTCGCGGGAACACTAAACGGGTAGTTCTGAGCGGACGGTATAACACTCGTCTCCCCAGATGATTTGTCAATACCTAAGTAAAGACTATTCGTGGGCGGTAGCCTACCCTACCCTATCCGTGTCTGCATCCTGCATGAGTGTATGCATTCCTAGTTATGTGTAGCATGTTTGAACAACCCAAATAAAATACTAAAAATCTGGATTCAACCACGACAACATATTCAACAACACCAAACTCCGTTTTCGAAAAAGATCATCTCCAAGATTGTTGTTTTAGCACCGACACTCCGGCCAATTCAAAATGATTTTCGAAAACCTTTTAAAAGCGCCGTCCTCATGACGGATTTTTTCAAAATACCTTTTTTAAAAAAAAATGCCATCACTTTGGCCAAAGTAAAAACCGAATACCATTAATACCACCAGAACTCCCGATCAATGGGATCAGAGCACCTCAAACGGTTACATTTTATTTCAGAAAAAAATGTTTTTATTCACATACCGTTAACGCAACCGAAGCTTCAATTAATGAAGTTAAGGAATCCGAAACGGTCACATTCACAAAACGTCATTTTCAAAACACCATCACCAGGCATCACGTTTTGTCGCAAACACCGCCTAAAGCGTGAATGTCGAACTGACTAATTAATAGTAGTTTCGATAAAAGCACCAGGTCATCATTTTCGAAACCGGTTCCCTTAAGAACCGTGCTTTTTTTGAAAAAAAAAACACCATTTACACTTTTGCTATCGTCGAATCTTCGACACACAGTTTCACGTCACAGACGATGCCATCATGCCATCGTCACCCCAATTTTGCAAATCCTCCTCTCCGAAAAGAAACTTCCTTTACAAAAGCCTGATCGTTTTAAGAAAAACAACACATCAAAACTCTTTGATCCTGAGCCGGGATCGCGATCAACTTCTTACGTCGTACAACCGTGTGATTAACTGTCTATGTTAGTTACTAAGGTCGCCTCTGCCCGAGGTCTTACATTTTGGGTCGTCTCGTCTAGAGAAAGTTCTCTTTTAAATACCACCCCTGAGATTTGTGTCAAATCATCTCGCTTTAGAGACATTACTCCATAAGGCGTTCCGTCGAATACACCGAGAGTCTAAAGCACATGAGTCTCTAAGCTGATGACCGCACACACGCGCAAGTCAAGGGTCTCATTTCCGCGTCGCTCAGTTGCGAGCGTCCCTCGAATCCTTAAATTGTCTTGTGGATCCGACCTCATGTTCCTATTTTTTGTTTCACTAGACCCAGGAATTGCGCCGAGTGGCAAAAAAAGTAGCATCGACTAACTCAATGCCCTGATGAACGTGATCCATGGGGTACTGGGGATAGTGTCGTCGATCTCCTCCTCCATCGACGATGTCAGACGCCGCCTTTTGAACCTGGAAGACCCCGAGAGGAAACCCCAAGGGGGACCGATAGGTCGAGAACTGGTACTCAGTGGGGACCCATATGTCGAGTATGCCAGGCTCGCGCACCCTGTCGAACCCGCAAGCCTTCGTCGCCCCTTTAGGCAATTCACCGAATTAAGAGAGTCCTATGCTGAAGCCCTCAGAAAATTGCAAGAGGCCTGGCTATTATGGCCAATAGGACCTACCCCAGACTCGCCTATAGAAAAAAGGGGAGCGGCTTAGAATCCAAACGCTTACTGCCTATACCATCAAGGTCGGAGGCATGAGACCCAAGTGTGCACCGAACTCAAGGATGAAGTGCAAGACCTGATCGATAAAGGGATCTATGTCCCCGTAGGGTGTCTTTGAAGGAAGGTTGGTTCCAGGTACCAAGCCCATCAAGAGGGCGACCCCCGTGAGCACCGAGAGTCCAACCAGCGAAGATTCTTCTAAAGGCGCGTATAGCCGGTCTTAGTCAGAGTCTAGTTCACCTAAGGGCCTAGACTAAAAAAAATAATAATAAACATTTTTTTATCGAGTCAAGGGAGACGCAAGGGGACATGTCCTCCCCCTTCCCCCCAACAAACTTAATCACGGGCATTTAGCCCACCTACTATTTATCAAATAAAACAGCTTTTCTTTTACAAACATGCCTCGACAATCACTTGACTTCTTTCAATAACTTACTTTATCGCTTAAAGACTCGACGCTATGCCAATTATCGATAACAATTAACTAAATGGCAAGGGCTACAACAAACGGCCCACTTAAATTCACCCTAAAAAGAGATCAGGAACCACAGCCCTAGGTTCAACCCATCACTGACCCCCCTGACCAAACAACAGCAAGCCTACAACAAATGAGCATTCATACAAACTAGGCTTCCCTGTTACTAACAACGCAGCCGAATACGAAACCTGCCTAATAGGACTAAAAGCAGCCATATCTCTAGGAGTTAAAAACCTTAGAGTGCATGGGGATTCATCCATAGTAGTCAACGAAGCTACGGGTACCTGGAGGGTTTACAGCGAAAGCCTAACTCCATACCAAACCAAAGTAGAAACAATATCCCGGGAATTCACCGAGATCAACTTCATACACATACCCCGCGAAGAAAACTAGCCTCACTAATAAACATGCCCGACCATCTTTTTTCTATGTTTATCTACGTAGAGAGAAGCGAACAACCGGCCTACATCCATAACCTCGAAACCGACGATACCTCCGAGGAACCCTGGTACAAAGCAATCCTAGCCTTTAAAACTAACGGGTCATATCCACCTAACACAAACACCAAAAACAAAAGAGCCCTACGAATACAAGCCGCCAATTACGTCCTGAATCAAGGACTATTATACAAACGAACCCCACAAGGAGTCCTCTTTAGGTGCATAAATAAAACCCAATCCGAGAGGGTCATGGAAGAAGTACATGACGGAGAGTGCAGACACCACATGAGCGCACACCTACTAGCCCGAAAAATAATGAGACTGGGCTATTACTGGATTACCTTAGAGGCAGACTGTCGACATCAGGTTCGTCACTGCCACAATTGCCAAATATTTGCCAACATCCAACACCTACCGCCATATCCTCTCCATACTATAGCCACACCCTGGCCTTTCTCTACTTGGGGAATTGACATCATAGGAAAGGTACACCCATCTGGGACCGGCAGACACTGCTTTGTTCTAGTGGTCGTTGACTATTTCACCAAATGGGTAGAAGCCGCTTCTTATACCGTACTAACCTCAAAACAAGTAGTCAAATTCTTACAAAATAACATCATCTGCCACTACGGCATACCTCACTAAATCATCAGTGATCAGGGGGCTCACTTCAGGGCCGACACCCAAAAAATCCTCGACAAATAAAAAACCAAAGACACAAGTCCTCACCCTATAGACCTCAGACAAACAGGGCCGTAGAAGCAGTCAACAAAACCATCACCACGATCCTTACGAAAATGATAGACAATTACCGGGATAGGCCAAGCAAAATCTCCTTCGGCTTATGGGGGTACCAAACATCCTACCGAACAACCACCGGAGCCACACCATATTACTTAACCTACGGTTCCGAAGCCGTGCAACCTGTAGAGCTAGAGATACCGTCACAAAGGATACTAGACGAGAGTGGTATTCCCGAAGAAGAATGGGACCAAAAACGATATGATGAGCTAGTACTCTTAGACGAGCGTAGGATACATGCCCTATCCAACGTACAAGCCAACCAACAACGCATACAACGAGCCTTTAATAAACAAGTGAAATCCCGAAACATACACGAGTGAGACTTAGTAGTCAAATCCATTAGAGCACCTCTTCCCGTCGATCCCAGAGGTAAATTCAAACCAAACTGGGCGGGCCCCTACCTTGTCAAGAAAATACTCTCGGGGGGTGCCGTGATCCTCACCGACCTAGACGGTCAAGAGTTCTCAACCCCAACCAACATGGATCAACTCAAACGATACTACTCATAAACATCCTAACAACCACATCCTGATCTCCGAATTAGGGGGAAACCCATGCAAAAAAAAAAAGCAAATTCGCATCGATAATCAGCATAACAAGTCTAAAGCAAAATCACTCACATTTTTTTTTTAAAATAGGAAGTACTACGAACATGGTTTGATTCCGTCTAAAAGTGGATACATAGGCAACCTCTTTTGGGTACAACCAACTAAACAGTACACAAAAAAATTGATTACTCGATTCACGTACAAACCAGAACTCCTTTCTACGTTCCGCTTGACAAGTGATTTAAGTGACGAAGCACAAACGACGAGCTGAGGACGAGGTGAAAACCCGACAGGGCGCCCCGGGCAAAATGAAGAAACGAGTTGCGAGCCGTCGTAAAAAAAATTGACGAGCCGAGGACGGAGTGAAAACCCGAAAGGACGCTCCGGGCAAAATGAAGAATCGAGTTGCAAGCCACCACAAAAAAAAGAAATAATAATAATGTGCTTCTCATTAACAACAAAATTTGGTTAAGTTGAGCCTTTGTCGAGGCCTTTACATCAAGCATCTGAAACCCAGCTATTCCGGAAAGTGACAACGTGTCAAAACTCCACAAAAACTAGTACTAATATGCCACATAATATCAACTAATAGGACATAATAAAAAACAGATGAACTCTACCGGTCCAATTTCCTATACCCACCACCATCCAGGGGAGCTTGTTCGGGTCTTTCACCATTGACCCCTCATAATACAAGCCTCCACCGCCCTAGCCAAAGGCGAGTTCAGCCAATCCTGTTTCTTTTCATCACTCGCACCTTCAACATGAGTCTCATCAGTCTTGGCCCGTATAGATGAACTAACGGTACTAGGATCGGTAACGCCGTCTTTGGTCAGGCACTTAGTGGCATTTCCTCGAGTCGCCTCCTCGTTCCCTAGTGTCGCTGTCTTCCTAACTTTCGAGTTGCTCTGTCCTGACGGGTGTTCACAAATCCCCCACCGGACGAAAGCAATGTCGATCGGTCGGAGGCTCTCAATGACAACGATACGCGAAAACGTCCGTTCCCAAGACACCCTAAACTCCTTAAACGAATTCTCTGTCCATGAGTCGAACCTAGAAATACCCTTAGCAGTCTCCGAAGTGGATGGTTTAACACCCATTTGATTCGACAACACGCGCGGATAAATATAAACCGGATCCCTCATGGACAGTATTAACAAAGCCTCGGTCAAAGACGAAAAAGGAAACCTGATATGCCCACTGATGTTCCACCATGGGACAGACCACCTAACGACCGATTGCCCTTTAGCCAAATAGGAAAGCCACTTCTCTTCGGTGTGACCCTCACTCCACACCCGCAACATCTTCCGGCCCATGAAACCCCTGTAATTGTAACCCTTGAAGCCCCGGGGAGGGTCGACCAAACCAAGATGCTCCTGTAGCCAAACCTGCACGAACCACGACAATATGTCACACCTTCAAACCAGAACAACCACAAAAAAAAACAAGAAACAAGGAAGCAGAACACCCTACGCACTTGTAAAATGACCCTAGAACCCTGAAAAGGTGCCTCGTGGAGTCGGGCACAAGCATCGAGACCTGAAATAAGCTCACCCAAAATAAGCAAAGAGGGTGATCGTCCATGCTCGATTCCCATCCATCACGCGCCCTCGTATCCTCGAAAAGATAATAACAAGCCACCGTAATGTTGAAGGCACGCGTACATGCTAGAGCCGAAACATCGTAAGAATCAGCCTGTGAGAATATCCTAAAAAGCAACTCTAGATCAATGTCATCTCTACCAAAGAAAACTTTAGCCTCCTTCAACGAAGAAAGGTCCAAAAAATGACAAAACCGCTCTACATAAGCATCATCTCCCGAAGGCACACAAGGCTGAACAGAATTCCACCCACCTATAACGTCTAGCTCTTAGGGGAGAGGACAAATTTTACCCCCGAGAAAAGCAAAAACATGGCCTCTTGAGTCCCAAAACTTAGAGCACGCTAATAAGAAGTCATCTTGTATCTTGACTTGACTCAGCGCAACGATCATTGACAAACCATCATTTGAACAAACCTCGGGGTCGCATTTCTTAAAAAAACCTGCCCACTTGGTTAGGAGGTTCCCGAAACCTGACATGACCCTGAATATGGATATTCTAGACCCTATGGATATTCTAGTATGTCTAAAACAATCACCCACAACCCGTATATATAACCCTAATCCCACAACAATTACGAAACAACAAAAATTTTCATAAACAGGTCTTGAACCGCCCTAGCCCAAGCGCCCAAGTCTCCAGCCGCCTGAGCCCAGGCAACCTGGAACCCGAAAGCCTTAGCCCAGGTGCCTATCCCTAAGCAGATAACCTCTCAAGCGACCCAAAAATAGAGACGTCGATCCCCCGTTGTCAACATAACTACCACCTTACATCTTAGACGTCGGGAACGACCTCCCGAAGTCACTAAAACCCTCTACAGAGACCGAAATACCCATGCAGGAGCTGCAAGGACACCTTTCACCCGTCGGACACACCAGACTTAGGCGTCTTTTCATTTTTTTTCTTTTAAGGGGATAAGCTACCCCACCTAAGCGTGTTGTAGCCTTTAACGGTTATTGTCAAGTCGCGTCTGTAGCCTAATAAGGCACTGTTTTGAGTATGCAAAAAGTGGTCTAACTTTTTTTCGAAAGTTGCCTGGATTTTAGTTTCAACCTCGTTATGAATGTCAAAACAACTACACTCGTCTTCTAATACACCTGGTTAGGGCACGTTAATGCCTTACATCTCGCTCGTCTCGAGTCAAAACATTGTAATTGACGTACTATCCGATCCGATTCCCGGCCCAAACTAACGCATTTCAAAACGTCCGAAAAACTGTTTTCGTACTATCATGCAACTCCAATGCATCCTAAACTAAGATTAAATCGCAAATAAAATGAACACGAAGTGATTACTTGTTAATCTAGGTAAACAATTCACCAAACAAAAACACAAGACTAATCCAACTAATTCAAATACTAAAAATCTAAAAAACAATATATACAAAACATACAAAGTCATACACAAATCGAGCTTATGGACTAGGGAGGACCCCTAGAAGCCGCACCAATGGCTATCACGAGCTCACCAAGGTTGTCAGCCAAACCTAGGTCCTCTAGAACAAAGGTAGGAGACTCACTACCATCCATCCCCGACAACATATCCAAGGTAGTCATCTCGGGAATCCCTTCAATATCCTCGGTAGCCCCCGTCACGTGACACGTAGCCTCAGCCTCAGCCTCTCTCTCCCTCTCAACTCGATGCCTAGCCTCACCCTGCGGGGAGGTCTCGCCTTGAGACCGAGCCAGCCGCTCCTTAAGTTGAGCAATCTCGTCGGCCCGAGATTGCAGGAGCTGTCACGCCTCAGCCGCTTCTGCCTCAAGCTCGATCAACCGAGTCTCCAGCTGTCCCACCACATCAGGAATGTCCTGCAAGCATAACTCGCAGTTGAGAAAAACACACAAACAATCTAAGAGCCAACCTTAGGTACACACACTTACCGATCGAGGCCCTGAAGTGTCACGGGAGACTCTTGAGGTATAGTTCCAGAAACAGTTGGCGGCCTGCCACAACCGCTGATGGCAAGCCGACGAAACCTGAAAGGTGAAACCACGCAAATTAGCCAAACCAATCCTAACTCTTAGAACCCGAACCCGAAACAGAAAGTAGAACTTACCCGGTATACCCGGTCACACCACTCCATCCCAGCATCCATCTCCTCGGCAGAACATGGGGGGAGAGGCTCAGTGTAAGCAACCCCAGCTGCATCTACCCTAAGCAGCGTCAATGGGAAATCTGGGGGCTGAATAGTATCAGCCGGGTCGGCCAGCTAAGAAAGAAGTGAATCGGTCGGTCAGGAGCAAGTAAACACTATATAATACAAACTTTAGAACCAAAGATTAAGCTCTCACCACGAGGCGGTGGCAAGCTAGCCGCTGGCTGACATGAGACAGATAAGAGGCACCATGCACCAGGAGTGCATTACCTCATTCTTTGTCCCTACCCTCGAGGACTTCTGCGGTGGTCGGCGGTCTAAACATGGTCCTGGGATGATCAACCGGCAACCTAAATTCGTCATATAAGCACTGACGCACCAACCGCTCGCCCAGGTACCAGACCGGGCGAAACAACGCAGGAGGGAGCATCCTCCTATAGCTTCGAGGCCTCAACTCCGCAGCCACGTACTCCGGCACACCCTCATAATTGGCCCAAGTACGGGCCACAAACTACACAAACAAAACCAGCATCCCAATAAATCCCAAACCTTGGAGGCTACTAAATAAAACAGGCTATAAAGAGAAAACTTATATCCTCAAGGCGTAGCTGGTTAACCAACATGTTCTTCGAGGGGTAGTGGCTGATTATACTCCTAGGCTGAGCCAACCTCCACTCGATCCCCGCCGGGAATCTCGTCGGATGAACCCGCACCATTTTAGGTGCCAAACAAGGGAAGTAAGACTAGATCCAAGCCTGCAAAATCTCAAAACACCTTTAACAAAACTAAGTCAAACTGAGTAGAACCCAAAATAAAAAGGCGGGAATAGTAACTAACCTCCAGTACAAGGCCTGGACCCATAATTGGCAAGGCTGAGGCCGACTCCACCTCCAACGGCCTCACCATGACTTGCAAGCAGCGAGTCATCTCCGCGAAAGCCGCGGTTACCCAATCAAAACGTCCTAGCTGAGCCGGATCAGCTAGAAGAGGCAAAATCCTAGTACTAAACCTCTCGCCCTTATCCGAGAAGTGGGTCGATCCTAGGAAGTACCACAACCACAACCGGGCATCCTGCTTCGGCGTGTTGGGTACTCAACCCTCTAACACTGCCACCCGCTCAAAGTGATCGGTGATATACGAACTCACCAAATCATGAGGCGTACTATAGGCCTCACACTCCAAACAGTCCTAGATTAGGCCTCGTACCTCATCACTATCTAACCTAGGGCCCTTAGTAGCCCACCTAATCCTCTATGGACCCCAGGGCAAACCGCTAATCACCCCGAAATCCTCTAAAGTAATCCCGACCTCCCCAAAGGACATGTGGAAGGTCGAGGTTGTGTCCTGAAAGCGATCTATCATCGCTCTAATCACCATAAGGTTGCGTTTAGTCTTGCAACCCACCAACCAGACCCACTGCTCGACCACGGACCTAGAGCGGTCCTCGCGATAATTCCCTTTGCCGCGGGGGTCAACTTTTGAGAATAAATCTCAAGACATGTCATAAAGCCCGAGAAAGTCCTCATCGGACCTGGGGGCTGCAAACCAAAGCGATACAAGTATAAACAAAACGAACCAAACCCAACCGAAACCGAATTTCAAAACCTAAAAAAGGCATAAGCTAAATACTCACCAGGCCCCGCACGGTGCGGTTAGAAACGTGTAGGTCGGGACGAAGCAACAAATGGTGACCGTCCCAGCCCCGAGCCCACTCAGGATCCTCGTAGCCAAACTCTTCGTTCTTCGGTACGGGAATCGGGACATGGGCCCTCCTAGAAACCATCTCGGGAAGCCTACGCTTCCTCACCTTGTCATAGTCGGCCTCATTTATGGCCCCCGGATCACGATGCTGAGATGAAATGCTTCGTCGTCTCCTACGAATCCCGCGGGGAGTCAGTGAGCTCGTCCCGGCGGCCTCTCCACTAGTACCAACCAAAGTATCTCCCTCGGAACACTCGGTATCACCTCTAGCTGCAAAACCAAACAAAGCACGAAAAACACATGCCTCAAGTTAGGCTAAAGCAGCTTAGATAGGTCAAAATAAGGTCAAAATTTCGAATAAGGATATTAAAATTATGAAAGGTCTGCTAACACCTATTTTCGTTCCCGGTCACAATGGAAGTGGTTTCAGGAAAATCCGACATCGTTACGACACCTTTTGTCCGTCGTAAGTTACACAAAACCTCACGGGAGGCCCTAGAGGCCATTCTAGCTCATAAAAGTTGACAAAGGAGCTACCCATATCATCACAAACATTTTTCGAGCAAGATTACGCAAGACAAGTACGGGTGTATCCGGGAAAACGATTTCTAACCCTAGCATTTCGAACCTATCACTATTGGGAGCCATTGTTGTACCTCGAAATCCCCTATTCAACTTGTAACTACCCTAAAGAGCTATAATCAACCCTAATTTAACAAAGGGATTAAGCAGAAGCATCGAAACTTAGCAAATTAAAAACTCCCAAATCGATTTTCTAGGGTTTCAACAAAACAAACTCACAATCAACCAAATCAAGCAAAACCAACAATAAACTAGCAAAGAGCACTTACCTGGAGTCGACATTCTCACCGTATGGCAGAAATCAAGACGGAAATCCCGGGTAGAAAAATCGAAAAGGCGATATAGGGGCGAAAGGGATGACGCGTTCAAATTTTGGGACGAAATGAACAAATCACCCCAACCTTCGCCAACTTAAACAAACCCGACCCACAAGAATCCGACCGCCTCAGGTGACGCGCCCAAATCCTGAACCGCTGGGGCTTAGACGTCTGAGGATTGGGGCGCAGATGTACGCGCGTCTGAACAGTCCAGCACAGACTGAGACACAAACAAATGAGGCTTAACGTCCGATATACACGAAACATTCACCCTTTAAAACAAGCAAACTAACGACGATGAAGCAATTACTAATCGATACTGATAAAACACGCCCGTAACAAGAACGATAATAAAACAAGCATAAGAACCACGCTTAGCGAGAACGCCATGCTCGAGCACGTGAAAAAATCGAACCAAACAAAGCCAATCTAAGCAAACTCCGAACAAATCCCAAATGTGTAACAAATCAAAACAAAGCGAAGCAAACCCGGAGAAAATAAGACAAACTCACAAAACAAAGGCAACTTAACTAAAACGAATAAACAACAACAATTTTAATTCGAGCGGATACTGACACGCTCGAAGGAGTCTTATACCTCCACAGCAATTTTAATTCGAGCGGATACTGACACGCTCGGAGGAGTCTTATACCTCCACAATAATTTTAATTCGAGCGAATACTGACACGCTCGAAGGAGTCTTATACCTCCACAACAATTTTAATTCGAGCGGATACTGACACGCTCGAAGGAGTCTTATACCTCCACAACAATTTTAATTCGAGCGGATACTCACACGCTCGGAGGAGTCTTATACTTGCACAGCAATTTTAATTCGAGCGGATACTGACACGCTGAAGGAGTCTTATACCTCCACAGCAATTTTAATTTGAGCAGATACTGACACGCTCGAAGGAGTTTTATACCTCACAACATTTTCGAGCCCTAGGGGTCATAAGCATCCCTAAGGTGATTGTTTGAGTGGAGACTGACGCCCTCGAATATTTTATCTTGTTTCATTTTGCCCGAGGGGTCATAAGCATCCTGAAGGCGATTGTTCGAGTGAAGACTGACGCCCTCGAATATTTTATCATGTTTTATTTTGTCCAAGGGGTCATAGGCATCCCAAAGGCAGTTGTTCGAGTGGATATTGACACCCTCGAACATTTTATCTCGTTTTGTTTTGTCCAAGGGGACATAGGCATCCCGAAGGCGATTGTTCGAGTGGAGACTGACGCCCTCGAACATTTTATTTTATTTTCATGCCCAAGGGGTCATAAGCATCTCAAAAGGCATTTCATTAAGTCTGAGGGGTCATAGGCATCCCGAAGACAAGTGTTCGAATGGAAGCTGACACATTGAACATTTATCTCCTACATACACGCTTGATGATGATAAGTGTAGTTTGTAGTGCCTATTTGTTGTGTTTGGTCACGGCTTCTCTTGTGGAATCGCTCTTTGGAGTGGTTCTTGAGGTTACTTACGCTTCTTCTAGCTTGGTTTAGGTTCCTAAGATCAATATTGGAGAAAAGGAACGATTTCGACTCGTTTCCGACACATTTGGAGCCTTAGAAGAGAAGCGACGATCACTCAGTGGCTTGGACTCAATCCCGAGACTTTGAAACCCATTCTCGAGCACCGAGAATCGATGAGAAGCCTATGAAGAGCAACTAGGGATCTCTATGATCATAACGGAGGCCTACAAGACCCATCCCAGTCGGGATGAGTGGCCATCCCGGTCGGGATAAAGAGCATAACACCGCCCGATGTTATGCATAACACCGCCCAGTGTTATGCGCCTTCCCGGTCGGGACCATCTCGTCCCGATCGGGATCAACCCATCCCGGTCGGGACGACCCTCATCCCGGTCGGGATGAAGTGCAAGAAAGAAGCGTCTTCTGATGGGTCATCCCGACCGGGAAAGAAGCTTCCTGACAGGGAAGAGCATAACACCGCCTGGTGTTATGCATAACACCGCCCGGTGTTATGCTTGATCCCGGTCGGGACCACCACTTTCCCGGCCGGGATGGAGCTGCTGTAGCCGCGTGACTTTCTTTTCTTCTCCTTCACTCTTGTAACCTTATAAATACCCTTCCATTGTATTGTTTAAGTAACCTTAGACCCCTTTACATTATTCGAAACCCTAGATAAAGTTCCTCCTCTAATTAGACTAATCTTCCCTTAAACTTTCGTTAATCTTAGATTAATTTAGTTAGTTAATCTTGTATTAAGGATCTCTTGAAGAATCCATCAATCCTTGACAACTTTTGTGGAGATTTTTGGGTGCTCTTTTATTACAATTTCTCATCTTTTTAATCCTCTTATTTTTAGGTATAATCTTCTTAATCCCTTTTCTCTTGTTCTTTGTTTAGTTCTTCAAGTTTTAATCTTTACTTATTGTTCATTGTTCTTGTTAGTTCATAATGAATGTTTGGATTATTATGTTGACTTCTCTTGATAGTGTTAGTATTAGTTTGATAATGAGCGAGTAGACCTCTTGTGGGGTTAGTAGGGGGATTAAGTGTGGATTATGGATGATTAGGGTTTGATTGTGGGTAAAGGTGAATCCTTTGTTGCTAGTCACATATTGAGCACACTATGTGTTTGTTGAATTGCTTGTTTGGGTAGTAGTGACCAATGCTTCTCATGCTTGTCCTTCTCTTCTCACTATGTGACTAATTTGTGATTGAATCCTTGTGCTTTGAGTAGTATCTTGCATGAGTGTTCGGGTCTAGTCTTTGACACGAGAGTGCGGACTTTGGCCTTGACGCGAGAGCGCGACCCGACCTTAGTAACTAGGTGAAACCTACATCCTTGATTACCCAACCATCCTACTACACTTTTGAACCCGACCTAACCCTACTCCTTCCCTTATTTGATTCGTCCATCTCTTTAGTCAATCATTTCTCTAGTTTGATAGTTTCTTCAATCTTTAGTTGTTTCACTTAGTTCTTGTTATATTTAGTTCGTTGTTAGTCTAGTATCATCCTCTCCCATCATCTTAGATAATCAATTCTTGTTAGTTTGTTCATCTTTGTGTTTGTTGGTGACTTAGCCTCGTTTTTAGGTAGACCTAGTCTAGAAACTTATAACCGTCCCCGTGGACTCGACCCGACTTACCCTAGCTACCCGTTAGGATTAGTTGGACTCTACTTGATCGATGGGGAACCACGGCAAAATTCCCCCCATCAATTTGGCGCCGTTGCCGGGAACGGTGTATGTTATGATCCACTTCATGAAAAACATCAATCCCCTACTAATGATGACTCGTGTAATATGATCCACGCCATGAAAAAAATCAATCTAGGGGATGAGTCGGGTGGAAGCTTGAAGAACAACTTCTATGGAATTGAAGATGATGATTCCGAGCTTGGGGCGGATTAATGCCCATATTATGAGATTGATGACAAGTCGGTTGGCAAGAAGAAAGATGTGCCTCCCTTGAGGCCTTGTGAAGATGAGTGGAAGTTTGGGTATATCCCGAAGGATCGCAAGTACAAGTTCAAGCCGTTGATTTTAGTAGATCGGGATGCACCGGGAACTTCTAGGCAAAGTTGTGATGACCCTTGGAGTGGAGGTTGGTACTCCACGAACTTGATTGAAGATTTCATGAGGGCCTTCGATTTGTTACTTTGTGCCCTTGATGGTGATGGAATTATCCTTAGTGTTGTTGAAAAATGATTGAAGAATGCACCATCTTTGGTTTGACGGAGTTCCAAAAGAACCGTCCGATTGTATATATCCCTTTCTTGTAATTCTTTTGAGTTTTGTGAAATCCTTTTAATTTGGTATTTTGATGAGTGATGTGAGGGAGGGATTTTGATGGATGTTTTGAGCTTATTTGTTATGTTCAAAGTGAAGATGAATCTTAGAGAGGAGTGGTTATTGATAGAGCTTTGGTTTTGAGCAAGGAAGTCGGGTTTGTATTGGTGGCCTTGTGGGTGAAGCTATCAAGATTATGAAAGGCTAGAAGACTCTTCCCGACCAGGAAGGGTGAATCATCCCGACCGGGAAGGAGCCATCCCGATCGGGATGAGTGTACCAAAAATCGAGTTTTCTGGAGTGTGATCCCGACCGGGAAGGGAGCTTCCCGACCGGGATCATCCATCCCGACCGGGATGGTTCCCTACTCCTCCTTTTTGCCTCTTCTTCTACATTTGATCTCACCCAACTACTTTATACCCCCTCCGAACCTCCCTACTTACCCTTGAACCTATCATATGACCCCTACACTTCATATACGTACATTCATCTCATTTTCTCTTCACTTTACACCGACTTTCACATCAAATCCCACCTCCTTATACCTTTGTACTTCAACCATGCGGCCTAATCAAGAATGAAGAGGAATAACAACGACGAAGACTAGCTATGGGCCGTTATCAAACTTTGAGACGATGGAGTGAGTGAGTTGCTAACCGATCGGTACGGCAACTATCCTTTCTTTTCCGTCTTCTATTGCTTGTCTTCCTTTGTTTGTTCCCTTCCCCTTATACACTTTTGTGTCATGGTGGCCCTAGGGGCCTTGGTAGTCATTGCTCCCGACTCTCGATGATGTGACTACATCGAGAGTCATTTCAAAATCCAAATTTGCAAGCCCTTTTTACCTTTTAGTAGGATTTAGTCGGATTCGGGCGGAATCCGGGCTAGGTGACTTGATTACAACTAGCCCTCCCCTCCCATTTCCTTTTATTTTCTTCTTTTTATTTCTTCCCCCATCCATATCTTTTCTTGTTCGGCCCTTGGTGACGTGACTACACCCCAGCCGGACACATTCTACCTCTTTCTTCGCTTTTATTTTTGATTTTTAGCTTTATTTTCGTAGTATTTTTTCTTTTTGGTGTCTCCACACACTACCGATCGAGCATGAGGACATTGCTCGGTTTAAGTGTGGGGGAGCGATATCCTAGCCTAGTTAGTTTTATTTTCGTTGTTTTTTCCGAAAAATCTTAAAAACCCCTAAAAATTTGAAAATTTTCACAAAAAATCAAAAAGATTTTCTTTTGTGTCTTTTCCTTTTGTGTCCGTGTGCCGTATATTTGTTGTGTTGCGTGTTTCGCCTCCCCATTTCCTTGTAGGTTCCGCGATCGTCGTCAAGTTTTGAAAAGCTCAAGGCATCCGGTAATATCCCTTCATTTCTTTCTCCTTTTTCCTTTTTTGTGGAGTTGGGAGGATGTGTTATGATGGTGTGTGCTCGGGTGGAGCTTTTTGAAGTTGGTGGTTGATGTGGCTGCTTGTTTGGAATTTTTGGGGTGGTGTTTGTTTATTTTGCGCGTTTCCTTGTTTGTTTGTCTTGTTTAGTTGTGTCTAGTGTGTAATAAAAGATTTTCGAAAACTCGGTTTTGAGGCTAGTGCGCAAGTGTTTACTTTCCCTTTCTAGTGGTGTGAATCGAGCCTTGGACTTTAGTCTAGTAGAATGACCTTAAATCAATAGTTTCGTTGGTCCTTTACCCTGAGTCCACCTAGTCTACTAGGGATTTACTACGGGATTTGCATTTTGACCACTATGACCACCCACGGAGTGAAAAGGCCGTGGTTGCCGAGTCCCGTTTCCTAGGTGACCGTGTTCGAAATTGGTTGATTAGTCCAAGTTTTCCACCTTTTTGTGGGTTTGAAGGGAAAGCGCGCTCCCGACATACCCATTCTCCTACCTTCTACAGATATCCACAAAATAAGTTGCAAATTGATGAAATCTCTTTCTTAGTTGCAAAAAGAAATGCCTACAACACAAAATCTAGCCAAAAAGGGCAAACAAATAAAAATAAAAGAAAAAAAAGGAAAGAAAAAAAAGAAAGTAGAAAAAAAAAGGCACAACAAATGAAAAAGAAAATACAAAAGAAGAAAAAGAAAGGGCATTGCAACACAAAAGCAAAATGCATAAGAAAAAGAATGCCGAAAGAAAATCGTCTCACAAAAAGATCTTACCCCCTCAAAAACAAGCCTTTACCGACTGTTATCGTGAAGAGCCTACCAAAAAACCGAGTCCCTAGGAAGGATGATAGCGGTAATAGTCGGTCTCCTCTCATTTTGCAACCTTTATCCACTTTTTTACTTGGACTAGTTAGGCGGTTCTTGAGCATGGGACGACCCTCTTGGCTTATCGCTAAAGGGGGCGGGTCCTCACTTACCTACAGTGTCACCTAACACCGTGGTTCATTCTTTTTCCACCCCACCAATCGTCCCGTAGTACGTTCTTAAAAGGTTAGGAGGACCTAGGTAAGTTACCAACGTTTTTATTGCTTTGTTGTCATACTATTAGGGTTTTGTTCATTTCGATTTGTGTTATTAGCTTGGGAACGTTGTCACTTGCCTTGAGTCCTAAACCGGTGCTTCTTTCACCGCTTTGTAGAGGGAAGCGGTATTTGTTTCTTCCTTGGATGCAACCGTTTGGTGTTTGTTTGTTTGTTTGTTTGTTTGTTTGTTTGTTTGTGTGATGTTTGTGTGTTTTTTGTGTCCGGTTGCATCCATGATTTTGTCGCAAGACCTCACTTGCCTTGCGGAATACACTTTTCCTCTAAGTGTACTCGCGTGAGTCGAAAGGGCGTAGGGTGCGCTAATACCCGCTCGGTTAGTAGTCTAGTTCTTTTAGTTTTTTGTTAGTTGGTGCTTCTTCGAGGGCGAGTAAGGGTTAAGTGTGGGGGAGTTGATAAGTGTAGTTTGTAGTGCCTATTTGTTGTGTTTGGTCCCGGTTTCTCTTGTGAAATCGCTCTTTGGAGCGATTCTCGAGGTTACTTACGCTTCTTCTAGCTTGTTTTAGGTTCCTAAGATCAATATTGGAGAAAAGGAACGATTTCGACTCGTTTCCGACACATTTGGAGCCTTAGAAGAGAAGCGACGATCACTCAGTGGCTTGGACTCAATCCCGAGACTTTGGGACCCATTCCCGAGCACCGAGAATCGATGAGAAGCCTATGAAGAGAAACTAGGGACCTCTATGATCATAAGGGAGGCCTACAAGACCCATCCCAGTCGGGATGAGTGGCCATCCCGGTCGGGATGAAGAGCATAACACCGCCTGGTGTTATGCATAACACCGCCCGGTGTTATGCGCCATCCCGGTCGAGACCATCTCGTCCCGATCGGGACCAACCCATCCTGGTCGGGACGACCCTCATCTCGATCGGGATGAAGTGCAACAAAAAAGAAGCGTCTTCTGATGGGTCATCCCGACCGGGAAGGAAGCTTCCCGACTAGGAAGGATGTATCATCCCGACCGGGACCATTCATCCCGACCGGGAAGAGCATAACACCGCCCGGTGTTATGCTTGATACCGGCCGGGACCATCTCGTTCCGGTCGGGACCGTCTCGTCCCGGTCGGGACCGTCTCGTCCCGGTCGGGACCACCACCTTCCCGGCCGGGATGGAGCTGCTGTAGCCGCGTGACTTTCTTTTCTTCTCCTTCACTCTTGTAACCTTATAAATACCCCTCCATTGTATTGTTTAAGTAACCTTAGACCCCTTTACATTATTCGAAACCCTAGATAAAGTTCCTCCTCTCATTAGACTAATCTTCCCTTAAACTTTTGTTAATCTTAGATTAATTAAGTTAGTTAATCTTGTATTAAGGATCTCTTGAAGAATCCATCAATCCTTGACAACTTTTGGTGGAGATTTTTGGGTGCTCTTTTAATACAAGTTCTCATCTTTTTAATCCTCTTATTTTTTGGTATAATCTTCTTAATCCCTTTTCTCTTGTTCTTTGTTTAGTTCTTCAAGTTTTAATCTTTACTTATTGTTCATTGTTCTTGTTAGTTCATAATGAATGTTTGGATTATTATGTTGACTTCTCTTGATATTGTTAGTATTAGTTTGATAATGAGCGAGTAGACCTCTTGTGGGGTTTGTAGGGGGATTAAGTGTGGATTATGGATGATTAGGGTTTGATTGTGGGTAAAGGTGAATCCTTTGTTGCTAGTCACATATTGAGCACACTATGTGTTTGTTGAATTGCTTGTTTGGGTAGTAGTGGCCAATGCTTCTCATGCTTGTCTTTCTCTTCTCACTGTGTGACTAATTTGTGATTGAATCCTTGTGCTTTAAGTAGTATCTTGCATGAGTGTTCGGGTCTAGTCTTTGACACGAGAGTGCGGACTTTGGCCTTGACGCGAGAGCGCGAACCGACCTTAGTAACTAGGTGAAACCTACATCCTTGATTACCCAACCATCCTACTACACTTATGAACCCGACCTAACCCTACTCTATCCCTTATTTGATTCGTCCATCTCATTAGTCAATCATTTCTCTAGTTTGCCTAGCTACCCGTTAGGATTAGTTGGACTCTACTTGATCGGTGGGGAACCACGGCAAAATTCCTACCATCAGATGCGTCACACACACACGATAGATAAGCTCGGACGAATTCTTGAGCATCCGAAAAGGCAAAACACACGAACATGAAGAACCTAGAACAAGATGACAAGCATCGGCCCGGGCCCAAGCAAGCAACCACAGACGAAGACGTCAAGTATGGTTTCTGAACCTCGGCTGGCGAGCCTCAACAAGTAGTCTAACGGACTTAAAGCGTCCCGACCGGACGGCCACCAGCTCGTAATCCTCGATTGAACTGGGTGGCTATACTTTGACTTTCGCCTTGTCCAAGCCTCAGTCAAAGTGGAGGCTTCTGTAGACACCAAGATTTGGACCTGGTGGCCGCAGAAGTGCCCAACAAACACCCGACGATGATCAAACTGCAACGCGACGCGGGTTTGCGATGTTTTAGATAGTTTTCTAAAGAAAGGACCAAATAAATTACTCGAAAAAATTAAACTAACATCTTGGCAGCCTTAGTCGTGTCGTTACGGTCGCACAGACACTAATTAGAGTCAATTCTGACACTGGGACCTCGAGTCGGTCCCGAAACTCGAACCGAGTCAGCACCGGGCCAAGTGAACCCCGGGATGCACACCCGAGGCCCACTAAACACCACGACGCTAGTTCAAACCAGGGGAAGAATTAATCCCCAAGCTTTGTATTATACACCCGCCTCTCGGTTTTGGAAAGTATCAAAATCGTATCTTCAAAACTCTGAGCGCCTCACCTTGCGCGCCTGTGTCTTCACGCGCCTAAACTCAGACGCCTGAGTTCTTGTGCACCTGGGCTTAGGCGCCTATCTGGGTGACGAGGACCGAAAAACACTTATAAATACCCCCCTTCACCACTCATTTCGACACAATTCAATTCTCTCTTCCCTCTTCACTCGTAAAGAATTTCTCGCTAAGGGCTCACACTCCAACACCCGAGGCAAACGATCCACTCGATCGTAGTTCCGATAAAGCGACATCGACGCTACTCCTCACCTTCGAGCACTCCACTCGATCCCGAGGTGCCTGTGTTCAACTAGCCATTCTTAGTCTAGCAACGGAGTTCTGCCGGATTAGCCGCAGAACCAGCCAGTAGTAGCGGAGCTCTTCCGGAATAGCCGTAGGAAGGGCCAAGGTAACGGAACTCTGCCGAAATTACTGGGCAAGCTAGGAGGATCCGTCTTTGAAGTCGAATCGCCACTAGGTTGTCGTCTAAACAAAACTTTACATTCTCGCACCTTTATTATTATGCACTACAATAATACTAAATGTGGACACTAGGTCCACTACCCATACTAAAACACATAATTTCCCAACTTCAACCGCAAACACTAAAATACACTAAATAGACCCGAGTAATTCCGAGATCCGTTCTCAACTATCTACGCATCGTGTCCTGTTTAGTGTATATTCCGAGGGTGCAACTCCTCACAACGTGATTTACTTATATTCGCATTTACAGTTTTTCGTATAATTTATTGCTTTTATGACCTTATAATCGCATGCTAAATCACCTAACACGGAATTCAAAATGTAAAACAACTAAAACTGAACAAAGCGATGGTCGGGTTCCGTATTAGTCCGGGTGCTCGCCGTGTATGGTTTGACGCATCCCTATTAATACCGAGCCGACACATCTTAAGCAGAATACCAGGTAAGGTATACCACGAGAATGACTAATATCCGTATTAGCGCGTTAAAATTGACTTGCTATTACGTATAATACTAGTACTCTCTACTCTCCTACGTGCATCTTTTCATGGCCTGCTTGTCACGTGAAATCGCATGCAAAGAATGTAAACACGACTACTTCGACAACAAAACTTACTTGTCCATAAATAACCGACGTAGAAAAAGGAATAGGGTGAAAACAATGGATGTTACAGTATTTCCGCCACAACAAAAGAACGAAGTTATCAGCCCACCGATTGATTAGTAGAGGCCGCTACAATGCGGGCGGGATTGGGTGTTGACATCTGTCAAATGTTGGCTTTCCAATACGTACGCTCACCCCTTACTCAGAATCAACGGTTTCCGGATGTCCGAAACCATTGGCAATGAGAGTCATTCCAGGCATGGAGTGCTTAAGGGTACAAGTCTTTATCTTTAGGTCCCGTGCTTCTCAACTTTGACCCGGCTAAGGATTAAAGTTGACTTGAACGGTTTCCGAGTCCCCATAATTGACTCGGTGGCGACTCCACAAATCGGCAACAAATTCAGTTCACTAAAAAGGTCGCCTTACTAAACATATCGGTCATTAAACATTTACAACCATGACTCGATCGATTCCAAACGGAAACATGGGTGCCCTTACCCATCTAGTACAAGTCTGGATCATCATCCGTATCGAGGTCCGAAATATCATCCTGTACGCGAGATCGGACCGGCCCCCAACCGGGAGGGGGCCCGTGTGGGTGGCCGCCGCCATACATTGAAAAACCGGGTCAGTCCCACGCGGGACACCGGGCGATGCGGACGGACGTCCACACCAGGTCATCAGAAGCCTGCTGCACAGGCCAATCAGCAGGCCCCTCTCTGCTGCCCCTCGGGGACGTTCCTGGAAAGCCTTGCCAAACTTTGGGCGCAAAGCTCAGCCCCCTGCTCGCCAGGGCCGGGCTACTGCCACCATTGCAGGAGTAGTAAGGAGTTTCCCCCTGCCCTCTTGACGTCAGGGGACTTCCCCCTACCGAGTCCAGGTCAGGCAAGAAGAACCCTCTTGATCATGCCCAAGGTAAAAGGAGAACGAATAGGGGAGGTGTATCCACGTGTCCCCTCTCTTATTCTCTCTCTCTCTCTCTCTCTCTCTCTCTCTCTCTCTTCGTCTCTCTCTTTACTCTCCCTTGTGGGAACCTATAAATACCCATTTATTTTTCACAAGAGAGGGTAATTGATTTTCTCTCACTAGAATCTTACTCTAGATAACGCCACCTTACTCCTCACGAATAAGGTCCGTCAAGTGTTTTCACGGACTGACTTAGGCATCGGAGAGGGTTCCCTCGGACACCTCTGAGGCCCTGTAAGCTTTCTGTGTGCAGGTGACAAGCCCCTCCGCCGGGAAGGTTCGATCAGTAGAGAGGAGGAAAGTGAGACTTTAAGATCAAGCAACATTAACCAGGAATCAAGGTTCAATCCGAGATCCGAATCCGTTTTGGGTCCATTGTTTCCATACCGGGACACGTTCTATAGGAAAATCATCTGAAACATTGTAAAATCGTGTCATGTTGCAGTCTGATCATCATCGGGTGTTTCTCAGACGCTCCAGTAGCCACCAGGTACAAATCTGGGTATCTACAGAAGCCTCTATTTTGACTGAGGGTTGGACAAGGTGAAAGTCAAAGTATAGCCGCTCAGGACAATCGAGGATTACAACCTAGTGGTTATCCCCTCGAGTCATTTTAAGTCCGTTAGACTACGTGCTAGGGCTCGTCAGCCAAGCCTACAAATCATACTTGACCTCTTCGCTTGCATTTGCTGTTGCAGTCTTGATCTAGATTTGCTTGCGTTTGGTTTGACTTGAGGAGTTGTTCTGGTTGTTTTGTATCTTGATCTTCGGAATAGACCCCGTGCTCGAGTCTACTCCTGGCCTTCTCATAATCGTATTCTTTGGAACAGATTCCATTTGTTCCTGTATTTAAGGTTGCAATACACAATTTGTAGAGGGAGGAACTCACTTTAGAGAGAGATTAGGATTGTAATCAATTCTAGTCTAGTTTGCATTTAGTGTAGCATTGGAAGAAAAGATTGAACTTTTATGCTTAATTTGGGTTGCTATTGTAGCATGAGGGGTTAATCCTCTCATATCTTGGTGTGAATTTATCCAATAATGTATTTCTTTCTGTTTTGAAAGACTTTCTGTAACACCCGCTATTTTTCTAGCGTATTTATCCTTTCCGTTATGACTTCGCCATAACTCTGTCACATTTCGGCCTTACGTTTCCTCTTTTTCCAAGTTTTATTTTCATTTTAAGTTTAATGATATTTATTTTTATTTTAAAGGATTTTAATTCTTTTAAATCTATTTATTTGATTTTCTTCGTAAACGATTTATTTTTCCGCGAGGAATTTTATTTCTCTACGAATTAACGTATTTGATTGGGGTGGGCCGCCTGTCAATTAGCCACCTGTCAATTAGCCGCCTGCTAGGCAGGCCCCGAGACGGTCCCTGTCAAGGAGTTGAAAGACCAGCCCCTAGCAAGAAATTAGAACAAGCATAAAACGCTAAGGTTGCCTGGTTCATACTCATCAATGGAGAGCTTTACAAAAAGTCTTTTACTCATCCGCTGCTCAAATGCCTGCGGGCGGATCAGGCCGCTGAGGTATTAGAGGATATCCACTCAGGGATATGTGGACACCACATTGGTGGGAAAGCACTGGCCCACAAAGTCCTCAGGGCAGGCTACTACTGGCCTACCATGCTGGCGGATGCCAAGAGCCTGACCCAGAAATGCAGAAAATGCCAACTCTTTGCCCCATCAATCCATGCCCCAGCCCAAGAGCTCAGGCCAATCCTATCCCCCATCCCCTTCGATCAATGGGGGATGGACATTCTGGGACCCTTCACGATGGCCACAGGAAGCAGAAAATTCTTAATTGTCGCCATAGACTACTTCACCAAGTGGGTGGAGGCCGAAGCAGTGCCCAATATCACTGAACCGGCAGTCAGGAAAGTAATCTGGCGAAACATCATCACCAGATTCGGGCTACCAAAGATGTTGGTATTTGACCATGGCAGACAATTCGATAACGATCCACTGAGAATCTGGCTGGAAAGCCACAACATTTCAGTCGCCTACTCAGCTGTCTGTCATCCTCAAACCAACGGGCAGGCAGAAGCAGCCAACAAGCAAATCCTGAACGGCCTGAAGAAAATGGTGGATGATTGCAAGGGTAGGTGGGCTGACGAACTCCCCAGTATACTCTGGTCAATCCGAACTACCAAAAAAGAATCTACAGGCCAAACCCCATTTGGTCTGGTATATGGAGCAGAGGCACTATTGCCAATCGAGGCAAGGATTCCCTCTCTGCGTTCCCTGCAGTACGACCAGGCTGAAAACGAAGCTGCAATGGTTGAAGCCTTGGACCTGGTAAATGAGCTAAGGGAGGAAGCCAGTACCAACATCGCTGCCTACCAGCAGCGAATGAGGAAAGCTTTCAACAGCAAAGTCCGACAGAGGAGCTTTCATATGGGCGAGCTGGTTCTGAGAAAGACACAGGCGATTGGGAAGTCAAGAGAGCATGGAAAGCTGAGTGCCAATTGGGAGGGCCCATACCAAGTAACTCAGGTTCTGGGGCCAGGCACATACAGGATAGCCAATCTGGAGGGACAAGAGCTAAGCGCTCACTGGAATGCAGACACACTAAAGAAATATTACGTCTGAACAAGAATACAGGCAGTCTTTACTTTTACTAAAAAAAAAAAGGGCGGAGGACGATCAAAAATGTCGACGGCTCCGACCACCCCAATGTCAAAAAGAATTTTAAGAGAAATGAGAAGATACAGATTTATACTCGTTGCATGTTCACACTCGCGTCTTTCACAAACAAACGAGCAGGGGGCAATAGGGGGAGGCCCCCCTGTTGCCAAAATTGGGTAAAGTGAACCCCCCAACGCAAATAAGAGGCTACCCTGCTTACCTCTGGGCAAGCAGGGGGCAGGCCCCCTGGACTTTGAACGAAAAGCCAGGGACAGGCCAAGCTAACAAGGACTGGGGGCAGGGCCCCCAACCTTGTATAAAAAACGCAAATCAGAGGCTACCCTGCTTACCTCTGGGCAAGCAGGGGGCAGGCCCCCTGGACTTTGAACGAAAAGCCAGGGATAGGCCAAGCTAACAAGGACTGGGGGCAGGCCCCCCAACCTTGTATAAAAAACGCAAAAAACACCCTGCTCACCTCTGGGCGAGCAGGGGGCAGGCCCCCTGGACTTTGAACGAAAAGCCAGGAACAGGCCAAGCTAACAAGGACTGGGGGCAGGCCCCCCAACCTTGTATAAAACACACAAAAGCCACCCTGCTCACCTCTGGGCGAGCAGGAGGCAGGCCCCCTGGACTTTGAACGAAAAGCCAGGGACAGGCCAGGCTAACAAGGACTGGGGGCAGGCCCCCCAACCTTGTATAAAAAACACAAGAGCCACCCTGCTTACCTCTGGGCAAGCAGAGGGCAGGCCCCCTGGACTTTGAACGAAAAGCCAAGGATAGGCCAGGCTAACAAGGACTGGGGGCAGGCCCCCCAACCTTGTATAAAAAACGCAAAAGCCGCCCCGCTTACCCCTGGGCAGGCAGGGCGCGGCCCTCTAGGCTTTTGATCAAAAACCAGGGGCATGCTATGGCAGGCGATTAAACAAATGAGGAAAGAACCCCTGAATTTTAAAACAGTTTGCCATAAAAAGAAAGGAATATCCCACAGAACAAAACCCACGAAGGGTGGAAAGATCTTTACAAAGTCAGAGAAAAATACAAGTAGCAAAATATTACAGAATAGCCATAAATACTGGCTCAGTACGGGAAAATAAAAGCTTTTGTAAAAGAGAAGGGGCGTCATGCAGCATCCTGGTGAGCGTTGGCGTCTGCCTCAGGCTGCCTGGTCACTCGGGCTTCATCCTTGGCGGAATAGAGACTCCGGAAGGCGTCCTCGTCAAAAGTAGGGAACATCTCCCCTATCACCTCCATTACCAGCTCTAGAGAAGAGTTAGCACCACTAGCAAAGCTGGCATCCACTGCAGCTTCAGTCTCCTCAGCCAAAGTCTTTTTCTCTTTCGTCCATTCCCCCTTGGCCTGTTCAAAAGCCGACTTGGCCTGTGACAGCTGCTCCTCCAGGACAGTCACTCTCCCCTTCAAGTGCCCCATCTCGGCCAAAGATAGGTTGGCTCGGTCCAACGACTGCCGGCTCTCCTTCAGATCGGCCTCTAACTTGGAAACCTCCTTCACAGCCATTTCCCCCTGCAGCCTCCATCGGTCAGCCTGCTTCTTGGCCTCCTCCAACTCCCCCTCTTGCCTTGTCATTTTATCTTTCAAGGAGCTTATCAAGGAGACATCCCTCTCTATCATGGCCAGGCGGTCAGGAGGAGGAGCCCCAGGTGTAACTGTTAGCTCCTCATCACTCAGGCGGCTGAGAGCCGCCAGTTCCGCAGATGCCAACATGACCTTTGAGGTACGCTGGATATATTGAAGCACTTGATGAGAAGTGGAAGTCACCATCTTTGTAAGGCGGTCGGCCAAGACAGCTCCGGAGTCAGAAAGCAGGCCCGATACATCCACACTATCACCCGCCGTGTAGTGGAACTCCACATTTTCCTCTGGGAATGGAATGCTAGAAGGCTCACGTGCAGGGCGTTTCGCCTCAGGGGTGGAGACATCCGCCTCCAGGTCCACCACGTCAGCACTAGGAGGCTCCCTCTCCCTCTTCCTCCTCGTTTCCAAGGGAACACTCTCCCCAGTCCCCTCGGAATCTCCAGGCTGCGTTCCCTGCGAGATCCGAGGGCCAGCCGGAGAAGCACCCTGTTTTTGACCAGGGGAAGGAGTAGCTCCTGAGGTAACCTCCGCTTCCCCCTCATGAATGCTGGGAGTAGGAGTCGCCGGCTTCGACGAAGGCAGCCGGGGGGGGGGGGGGGGGGAGAGGTAATCTTCGACCAGCGGCAAAGTCTTTCACAAGCTTCATGAGGGCCTTACTTCCTTTCCTAAAATTTGGTGGAAGAGAAGGACGCTTTGAAAGAACGTGCAATTCCTCGCTCAAGCCTAGCCTTCTGACCTGCTTCTTGGTCCAGCTCCAAGTGTAGGAATCTGCAGGAAAGGAAAGGCGGTCATCCAAAAAGCAGGGAGAAATAAAATCCCTGGAAAATCGTGACAACAAGAAAACCCTAGAACTACCTTCAAGGCCACGAATCAGGCCCAGGGGAAGCAGGTACTCGTCTGTCGTGATGAGCTCCGCATGAGGGAGCCAGAAAATAGAGCAAAAGTTCCCATGTTTATCCGTCACGATCTCAGACTTTTTTATCAGAATCTTCTCTTTCTCGCTCAGCCTGACTTCCAGAGCCTTCCCCCCAACGCGAGGGTGATACTCCTCACGCGTCTCCATACGGGTATGGACATGGTTCCTAAAATGTCTAGGAATTTTCCACCCCGACGCACTATGGACATATATGAAATTGTTTTTCCAGTCTTTGAGACTGCTCATGGCCGGCCAGACCAAGGCGTACTTTTTCTGTCTCAGCAGAGACCAGTAACCAGGGGAGCCATCCCCCCCAGATGAAGACACCATTTGGAGGCCAACCATAAAGCGAAGGGCGTCGATGTAAGGCCCCTCGCCATGGAAGAGGCAGGTCCAGGTGTAGGCCACTAATGCCCTAATGGCCGTTGCAGTTAACTGAGCGATGGCGACGTTCATCCTCCTGAAAGTTTCCTCCAGGAAGGGATGCAACGGGAATCGCAGGCCGAATTCTAGGGCCTTATGGAAGACGGCTACACACCCTTCTGGGGGACAGCACACTGTGTCTTTTTCCCCAGGGATCACCACTCTGTACCCCTCCCCAAAATTATAAAACTGCTCAATGGCCTCAGTCGCGTTACATTCCAAGATCAGGTCCCTATTCTTAGCCTCGGGATAGGTCTGTAAGGGAACCACATATTTTTCTTTGTCCAAAAAGTAGGTCCTCCCTCTCTCCCTGCGGATAAGAGGACCGGCCACCCTGGCAGGGTCCACCTCCAGGGCCTCGTCATCAGAATCAATCACATCAAAGGGAGCTGGGTCGGGTGACTCAGCACCCTCTCCCCTGTGATCGTCCTCCTCCCTGGGGCCAACCCCGGAGGAAGAAGCAACGTCATGACGGCTACCGTCGCCGCCGCCAGTTCTTCCAAGCAAAGAATCAAAGGAAAGGGGACGGACTCGCGACATTTAGGCTATAGAAGGGAAGAAAAGAGGCGAGAGATTCGAAAGTTCTAACCTAAGGACGCCGGTGAAGTTGCCAGAGACAGCGACAAGAAGTGATCCTTGCTCCTCGAAAAGAAAGCGCTCGGTCGATGAAGGAGATTCAAGAAGTGTTATGGGGAGTAAGGTATCAAGAAGAGTAAAAGAAGGGAATGAAGGGGGAGAAGGGTTTATATAAAGCCCAAAGAAGTTCAAAAGGCGAATTCCCTGACAAAACCTTCGAGGATCGTCCACGTGTCACATACTGAACACCAACTGCTCACCTTTTTCAAGAGGAGCCTCGGTAAACAGAAACGTCAGAGAGAAAGGTCAATCAGCGACCTCACTCAAAAAAAAAAAAAAAAATAATAATAATAAAATAATAACTCATATTAAAAATTCAAATGCACAAAATATTCATTTCATTAAAACCCTACAAGGGAAAGTTACATCGTGGGACGGATATGAAAGAAAAATACATAAGGCCCAGAAAGTTCCAGCCTGACAGAAATCAAAAGCCCTGCCACGCAGGCCTAGTCATCTCCCAAATCTGGGGAATAATTCCCAGGGCTACCTGGACTCCCGAGAGCCGAACCCCAGTCCCAGCTTGGGGAACCCTGAAAAGGGTCATCAGAAGCCCCGTCTCCGTCCCTGTCGCTCAGGCAGCCAAGACCCTCGCTGTCATCAGAGTCATGGCTGCTGTCTTCCCAGTCCCTTCCAAAGGGAACAGCTCGGGACTCGTCGCAGGTGCGACAGCCTGTCTTCTTCACAGGCGAAGAAGGACCCGACGCCAGGGAGGAATCGGTGTCAGAGTTGGGGCCGAATTGTTCAGGGTGCAGCCATGGAAAACACTCATGACACCCCCTATCATAACAGCCCCCTCCCTGGGAGCAGCGCCTAAACCTAGGCGCAGCAGGAGGCGAGGACCTCCTAGGGCGTTTGCCCATCCTAATGGAGGCCTTCTGACCCCTCCGGCGGAAGCAAAGTCGTGAACAGTGACTCCGGCGAACAGCTAAATAAGCGGCCCGTGCATATCGGAGCCTCCAAAACCCTCTAAAGATGAAGGAAACATGTCTGACCCCACGGCGAATTACGCTTTTCTTGATCCAAGCCATGTTTAAAACAAAGAAAATGGAAAGATTGAAGATGGGATGAAATACAAATGATAAAGGAAACTGAGGATTTTATACAAAAGAGAGCGCGGCATTAATGAACGCTCCAACCACCCTGGGAGGAGAGCCACCAATCAGGAACTCTTCACGGTTCCCCAAAATCCGCCCAGAAGAGAAGGGCAATCATTACAAAAGTGCTCTCACCCCTTTGCATACCTGACATGAGCAGTGCAAAGTTCCTTGGGAAGGTGCGAAACATTAAATGCTACAACAGACATGGAAGTCAACCCCCCTCCAAGCAAGAGTCGCCAGCAGAAGAGAAGTCTCACTTCCCTCCTACTGACGAAGGCCAATTGATTGGGGTGGGCCGCCTGTCAATTAGCCGCCTGCTAGGCAGGCCCCGAGACGGTCCCTGTCAAGGAGTTGAAAGACCAGCCCCTAGCAAGAAATTAGAACAAGCATAAAACGCTAAGGTTGGCCATCAGCTGCTGGGAGCACAGGCCAACCCAGCCTGTCGGAACTTGGCAGCTCCCTGCCTGAAGACTGTCTGCCCAGGGAAAATCCCTGGCTGGCAGGGCCAGGACCCCCAGGGGCCCTCTCGTCATTTTGCCTAAGGTAATTGGGAATGGATGGATGAGAAGCCGCCACTTGTCACTTCTCTATCCAACCATTCCTCCTCCCCTTCTCTCTCTTGTGGGAAGGTATAAATACCTCCCCATTTCCCACATGAGAGGGGTTGGATTTTCTCTCTCTAGACTCTTACTCCTAAAAACGCCGCCTAGTTCCTCACGAGCTAGGTTCGTAAAGGCAATTTCACGGACTGACTTAGGCATCGGAGAGGGTTTCCTCGGATAACCTCCGAGGCCCTGTGCGTTCACTGTGCAGGGAGCAGGCCGTTTCCGCCGGGAAGGTCCGACCCAGGGAGTGAGAGGAATGGGAGATCAAGGGAAATCAAACGATCAATTGTCCGCCGTCGACCCGACTGTACAACCCGGATCCTAGGCCGGGTGAATTGTTTCCGTAACCGGAACAGTATTTAAGCTCGGATTTAAGTTATTCCTTTTTCTACAAATATCTAAACATATTTTTATAATATTTTCAACTAGTAAATATTTTTATTTACGAAAATTTAGCCATTAATGATTTTATTACGAAGCTTCGCGAATAATTATTTTGTTACGCGAGGTTTACTCGAATTGGTTTGAAATGCCTCTAACTATTTTACGATTCTTCTTTTTATCAACTTATAAATCATTTGAGACCTTTTCCCCATATTTTGGACCGACAAAGCTTCTTGTCACAATTTTACTACGTTTTATTTATATGATTCGTTTTATTACGTAAACCGAAAAGATATGATTATTTTCCATCTCATTTAATCTATATATTATATTAAAAGGAGAACAAAACATTCTTCATCCTCCATTTCCCCAAATCTCAAAGCTAAAGCAAGTCACGTGTCACGATACTATTGGATGGAAGATGAAAAGGTATGAAGTGGAAGATGAAAAGGGGGGAAGAAGTTATGGAGGGAGTTATGAAGTGGAAGATGAAAAGGAAGGAGTTATGAAGTGGAAGATGAAAAGGAGGGAGTTATGAAGAAGATGAAAAGGTATGAAGTGGAAGATGAAAAGGAGGAAGGAGTGATAGAGGGAGTTATGAAGTGGAAGATGAAAAGAAAGGAGTTATGGAGTGGAAGATGAAAAGAAGAGTTATGGTTCAAAGCTTAACACTTATAATTCACCACCTATATCAATGAGTGTTTTCCTTCCCATTACACCATAAAAATACTGCATATAAACTACGACCCCGATCTCACATACACTAAATTAGCCACATATTATTATTTGTGTTGCCATACCACCCTACAGGGACCAAGAACCCGTTCCAATAAGAGTTCTCGATGCTGAGGTCGCAGGAGATATGGTCACTTATTCAACCATTGCCGAGCTTTTACAAGCATATGTCGACGATCAGGCAATGTCAACAGACATCACAAGCCTACTACTATGATATACCATTGGACATTTTCGATTAAATGAAACAATTGGAACAGAATGAGGTATACAAATGCCACAGAACGATAACAGAAGTAAGATCAAATGTTGACTGGCGGTATGAGTTTTGCACATCACGCCCCGCTGGAATCGACGAGGACGGAAAGTGTCGCCAATGTAACCAACCAATACCCTACCCCAAACAAAGGTAAGAAAAACCCCAAAAATTATAACTCACCATATAGTATATTAAGCCTATCTACTGCTCCAAAACAATATCACAAATACGTTAATACCCACAACACAGATATAGATTAATCACTACAATAGCGGACGAAACAACATATATAAGCAACTTTGGTGATTTTTGGGAGAGAAGCTGAGAAGATAATCGGAAGACTAATAGAAGCACTGCTAACCCAATATGAGAAGGTACGCACAACAAATAATACACCACCTACTCGAAGAAAATTTAACCGTTTTGTCCTAACAAGAGACCAAAAAACGGGATGGGGGAAAGGAGAAAGTGTTTGACATACTCCAACAATGTGTCGGGAGAGAATACACCATGAAAGTCAAGATTGGGATTACCAAATACAACTCCGAACGGGAACTAAAGTGTCAAAAGGTAGTACCGACGCCAAAGTACCCTCCAACTCCAACCACAGTGCGAAGGGAGGACAAAAAAACAGAGGTAACAACAACAATTCTTACCAAAGAACACCAGCATCTTTTTACACACAAGGCAATATACCCAAACAAGTCCAATGTTTTCGCAGGATCAAGCAATACAGGACAACTTAGAAAGCCAGCCTACAACAGAGTCTGGCCCTCCGGTGAACACCTCAGCTAAGAATGTGAAAAGAAAGATAGACAAGAAGTAAGTTAATTATTATTACGTACATCAACTACAAGCAATTTTTTACTTATGTTTTAGTAACAAAACTTACACACCAAAAATGCCTTACAGCTTTGAAGCAACGAGGAAAGAAGCATCTGTAGCGAAAAAAACAATCGAGAAAAAGAGGCCAAAACTTGAAAAGACAAAATAGACCCCGACAGAGAAAAACACAGAACCACCAAAGCATGACTTAAGAACATTACATATTGCAATTATTCTATGTCTACGAATTTTTTTGAAGTCTATTCTACCTTAGACTGGATCATATATTTACTTATTATTTGCTCAATTCTAGTATTATATTAAAACTCAAACAAAACAACCTCCTTCCATCATTTGCCTCATTCCACCTCCTAATCAATTCACATGTATTAATCTAATTGAACCATAAAATTAAAACCACCTACTAATTTAAAAAAGAAAAAAAAAGTATCATTAACTTATCTAAACTCCTTCATCTTCCATTTCATTTCATCTTCCCTCATCACTATAACCGTTCACCAATAGTGGACTCAATACTAAATAGATATCAAGAAACTCAATATACCATACAAGTGCGCAATAACCAAAACAACCCAATTCCCTTTACCAACCAACATTGATGGATTTGAAGCTTTGGAGTAACATAAATATTCAATTGTAATTTTCTTGCATATATTTTTTAACATCTTATAACCATGGTAGTGATTAAATGAACAATAAGTCGCTTGTTAGACGGTCTCACGATAATTTTATCGTGGGATCTCTCACAACGAGTTAGTAAGTTAATACTAACCTCTCATGTGAGAGGTTTTACGATAAAATTATTGTGAGACCGTGTCATAGAAGTTTCTGTGTTGAACTAATATATGGTACGTAGTATAACTAAATAGCTACATACATGCATAAAAATAATCAATGTGGCCAACTAAGGCAAAGCATTAGACCTCATTACTGAAGAAATCGCCAGAAAAGATGCACATGATGATAGGGTGGTTGTCATCACTTCTACAAAACTCGCAAATTACTAAGGTAATAAACTCTCTTCATATAATAATAATAATGTGAATATCTTATTAGCAAAAAAAAATAATTAAAAAATACATGAGAAGAGAAAAGACCCACCAAGTATAACCATGGTAGAAAAAAATGATGAAAATTCAAAGATAATAAGAAAGATTATGACCCAACAACAACAAACTCTATGTCTTTACCTATATAATACTCCCTCCGAGTTCCTAATATTCTCCCAAAAAATTTTGAGGTGGAAAATAAGGAAGGGGAAATGGGTGGCTAAAAAAAAAGGAGGAAGATAGAGAAATGAGAGAGTAAATATGAATCACACATTGATGGCCTAAAAAGGAAAGTAGGACAAATATCAAACTCAGCTCAAAAAGGAAAGTGAGACAAAAATAGAAACTCGGAGGGGGTACTAATTAAAACAATGTTCTACAGGTGCAACCACAAGACGACAACCTAGGAAAACATGCTAGAGGATTAGAGATTGCGGTAAACACATCAGTTAAAAGGTCTGAAGTGGTAGTTAAAGAAGCATTCATAACAATAGACATCATTGAAAAAAGAAGTAAGATTTTAATAGCCAACAACAGAGGCGAGAGAAAAACAAAGAAGAAACAAAATCAATATCAAGATGTTTACTTTCTTCAATAATAGTTCAAAAAATATAGATTTATTAGTTATTACGGATGACACCTTATAGCTTAATGTAATTGGGTTGATTTAATCATTTTGTCTTATGCTCCTAGAAACTCAAACTGAAAAATGTATCACCCTGACAAAATGTACCACCCTGCCCAGTAGGTCATTGGTAATGACTCTAATGGGTTATCGCATTAACCTCAAATAATGCATTATTGCATTTGTTCTTATCATATTATAAAGACTTTGCAAGTAAATAAATTTACCAATAAGATGTAAGATTTACAAAGAAAATATATAAATAAATATTTGGCAATACATCAAATAGAGGGACAAATCACAAAGGACACAAAACTGAAGGAGTTATGTCCATTGTCCTACGGATTAACCCGCTTAAGTCTATGTATCGGATATCCCTTGCTAGAGGTCGATGTCGGATTGACATGTAAATGAGTTACATATCTGGTAGTCTTAAGTGGGCCCATTGGGTCACACACAATGTGTACGGGATATTATTAATAAATATATCGGGTCAGTAGTAATACGAACCCAGCTGCGTTGTCAGGTTATGGTAATTAGAGTTATACTAATAATCTAATTATGATAATTAGAGTTATGGAAGTAACCTAATTCTACCTTCTCATCTCGTATATAAGGAGGTTCATATGATGAACCAAGATATGGAATTAAGAGTATTGACTCATAATACACACACACACACACACACGGAGTATTCTTCTTATAAAGAGTTATAAGAGAGATCTAGAGAGAAGTTGTGAGACGGTCTCACAGAACCCTTATAGTAGCATATACGTCACAGTTCCGTACCCGTGTGGATACCAAAGGAGGCATCATGTTTGGGGTGCTTTATTCTGTTCGTGGGAATTATTTATTCTGTTCGTGGAGATTATATATATTTCTGGGTTTATTATACTTCTTATTAATACGTTGTTCCGCTGCAAATAAGGTATAATTGTTATCCCTCTACTTCTGTCTTTTCGGTTAATACTCGTAACAGGTCCCTGGGTTTAAGGGTTGTAACCCTACAAAAACAACATAGTCCCGTGCAGTGCACAGGTATAGCGACTAGTTGTTGCATTATTGCTCAAACTCTTTACACTCCCTCTTAACCTCATTTGGCCGGCCACCTTGATGATACCACATTGGATTCCTCAAATTATTTATTCTCATTTAACCTTTAGTAACCTCCCAACTCTTTTACATTCATTTCTCATAAAAATCATTCAACACCCTATTTCCTTCTCCCTTCCTTGCACGTGACATTTCTGGTTTTTCAAGGCCTAATTTTGCTTCATTTTCGAGTCATAATCGTCTCATCTTTATCGTCAAATTCATCCTTATTCCGATCATTTCGTTAAGGTAATAATCGATGTGGTTTTCGATCACTATTTACCTTGATTTTATTAGTTTTTCTCATGGTATTTTTCTGCCATGATTTTGTGTACGGTAGCTTTTGTGGACGATCCCGAGGTCGACCATTCATTATCAAAGTAACAACATTCGTTTCTTAAAGTAACATATATAATGTGTCAAAGTAACTGATGATAACAGTGTTGTTTAACCATCATTATGAAAATAACACCATTCATTACTTAGAGTAAAATCATTTATTCGTTAAAGTAACAACTACAATGCGTCGGTGTAACACCCTGATTATGCGTCGGTGCATTATGAAGAGATTGATTAATTATGAAGATGAAGAGATTGATTAATGAACGTAGAAGGTGTAGGGGTTGTGTGATGGTGTCGGTATGTTGGGGTAACGTGATGATTTGGTGAGAGAGAAAATTTGATGAGAGAGGTAAATATATATAATTATTTTGTAGAGATAATTAAGGAGATTTGATTTTATTTACCATATTTACTATTATTCTTTTTTCACCTCAAACAATCACAACCATCCATCTTCCACTGTATCAATGGTCCAAGATTGGACTCATGAATTCAATGTATAGAGAATGACTCAATTGATCCTTACTCAGATTAAGCATAACTAATAGATCTAATTAAAGAGAAATAATCATAAATGAATTAATAAGATTAAGAAAGAAAAAATTAAGAGATAAAGGAAGAACAAAGAAAGAACTAGTTTACCGAGTTGAAGAGAAGAAAAGAATTCAGAAATTTAGGTCTAAAAGTTTTAGAGTAGAGAGAAATCTAAAGAGTAGTCTAAAGAAAAGTCTAAAGAGAATTAAAAGCATAAACAAAAGAGATCTCTAATTCTAATCTAATAGTTTCTTAAATACTAAGTTAAAACAAAAGCCCAAAAGTCGGATTTGATTTCCCTAAATACCCGGACTACGAACTGCTGAATGGATCATGAGGAAGGATCCAGTCGTTGGTGTTAAATGCTTACCATCACGCAATTTGGCTTGAAAGAAATGGAGCGTGGACAGAGGGTCATATGAAGCATCCAACTAAAGTGATAGCACAGATTCAGGAAGATGTTCGAAATAGATGCAGAAGTCTACTCCATAGGGCTTATAACACAAAAGACGAATTCCAAATGTTGAGTAGACTAATTGGAGTCTAGATCGGATTGAGGAGTACTAGCCGGTTCTTCATACTGTACATGTATTTCTTTGACTGTACATCTATATTTGATTGAAATATAAAAGCTCACATTTACACGAAAAAAAAAGCCCAAAAGTCTTATCAATACAAAACATCAAATTAGGGAAGTCTCGGTCTTCATCCAGTCTCGAGAATAGTCGGTCGACTATTTTGAATAGTCGGTCGACTATTTTGATAGTCGTTTGACTATTTGTGCCATGTTTCCGTTCCCAGCACTACGCGCTCAACTTCAAACCCTTTCCATTTCATCGTTACTTCTTCAAATCGGGCGTGTAATATATTGTTGAAAAGCTGAGAGAAAGAGCTTTCCAACGCAACTAAAATCAGCTCAATTGAAGTTGTAGAACTCAAGATATTTACGTTTTAATTTGACCTCTTTGAAAACGATCATTGTCCTTTATTTCGCATAAGATTTCATCTTTAAGCGTGAATTTTGCCTTGTTTATGCGTCCACGGGTCGATTCCCTACCTAAGATGCAACAAGACCACAAAGTATCAAATTCGGGGGAAAATAGTAGCAATTTCTACTCAATATGCATATTAATGTGTGCATAAAACACGGAATAAACGTATATAAATCCACGCATCAAATCTCCCCAAACCGAACCCTTGCTTGTCCCAAGCAAGCACAAGACAAATAAAAATATCCTAATAGAACGGTATACAACTCAAAGCTAATTATACTTCTGACTCACCTAAACCATTTTAATGCATGTCGATTAAGGCCAATACACACAACCGCACACAACAAGCCAAATCAGTGATAACAATACTGAGCCGTCAACCTTGCAAGACTCGTCTATGTCGGACTCTCACGGGTCGCTCATCACTCAAATATGGGTGATATTGTGAATACATGTAGAATCGGAAAGACAAAACACTCACCTAACTGCGACCTACAAGAACATGCATGCAATCTAACATGATATCAATCTCTACCAACCGTACATACGTATTCAATTAGATCAAAACACATGTTGAGGACTTACATATATATGGTATGAAGTCAGGCTAATCGGGTAAGAAGGGGCAAAACGATATGGATATGTGGAGGTAAAAGTCAAGCTAGTACGACTACAACCAACATAAAATTCATTCCATCCTTACCAAACTTCAATCAAAGGAATAAGACATGATACTAAGCGTCTTACTTTCGACACTTATCAAAATCGACTTTGCACCAATAACTACGAAAATAGAGAGATCAATTCTTTCTCATAGCAAAAAATATACTCCTCTTCTTGTCTCACTTCATTTTTTTTCTTTTTTTCTTTTCTTCTTTTTCTTCATTGATTATTCTTTTCAATTCATTTTTTTCTCAATTCCCTTCTTCAATCAACCTAGTACCAAATCTCACCCGAAAAAAATAAATTTTGTCTAATTAACCAACTAGCTTGACTAGGGTAGGAAATTTATGGCATGTAGTTAATATACGGGTCAATTTGGCTATGTAAAGTTCATGGGAAGTAGATAAAAGAAAGGGGATTGCCTCTTCCACACGTGTCAAAATCACAAACCGAATGCATACAAGTATTAAGAGATGAATGTCATGCTTATGCAATTTGATGTTACATGCCTCATAAGGAGTACTACTCTCAACCTAAATGAAACTGATCATGAATGTCATCAGTTTAAGGCTCTAATTTCTTGTAATTTTGAGTAATTTGCCAACAATGAGTCAAGTTTATTCTTTCAGTAAATTTCATTAATGACAAGAGAATGGTTAATGTAATTATATACAAAAATGCTAACAATGTAGGGATAAGCAAGCTAATGAAGACATAAAAGCAATATCATCATCATTTTTTTTTTGGTAAAGGGTAAGAATTGTATTGAAATATGATCGTTTTCCAAATACAAACCACTACTCACAATTAACTGACTAAACCAAGAACAACAAATTAGACATGTTTAATTATATAGTCTATTCAAAATCCTCTTATCCACACTCGATATTCTAATGCCAATGCCACTGAACCTTTCCCGAATCTCATTCTTCACATTTTGCAGTATCACAGCAGGACGATGTACACAAAAATTCACCCTGTAATTGTTACGCTCAAGTCAAATGACATACACCAAAGCTAGAACACAAGCAGTTACCAGTTTCTTCCACAGTAACGACCTGGGCTTCAATCTTTTACACCATTCCAGCAAACCCCCGGTAATGTCTTTAATTCCCAGCCAATCAAGCGTCATCCTCAAACATACATTACTGAATTTGCACTGAAAGAATAAATGATCATGAGACTCGGGTTGCTCCAAACATAACAGGCAAGTTGGGTCAATTTGTAAACTAAACCGTAACAGCCTGTCAGCTGTGAGCAGCCGCTGCTGAGCATAAATGTAGATGACGAACGAGTGCTTAGGCTTATTCAAGCGGTTCCAAACCACTACATGCCAGTCCACATCTCGCTGTACTCCTCGAAGCCAATCATACCCCAGAGCTACTGTATAAAACATTCTGTAGACACCCACATTTGGCCGTTAGGTGTCTATAGCAGTTTCCAAAAAACACCAGATGATGATCGGAAGCATATGTGCTTCTACGCGCTCGGATATGGGCTCAAAACCATTAGTTTCTGGCTTGGGCTTTTTACGGAGTACAAATCTCACAAAACTAACCTCAAATTTAGGCTCAGTGGGTCGTTTCCAATCAAATGAGACTAATTTAGATTAAAACCGACATTGGAAATAAAATTGACTTTTAGCGACCGGGTCAAACCCCGGTCAAGGCCGTTTCTGAGACACAAATCTGCCTTGCAAATATAAAGAATCCCACTGAAACACAAAATCTTCAAAATATCTCACCCGTGCTGACCCACTCGATCGAGTGTCAACCCAGTCGGACAAGTGGGCCTCCAACGGGTCCGCTGTCTCCTTTTAGCTGGGCCACTTAATCGAGTCCATCAGGGCACTCGATCGAGTAACCCTAGACGAGGGTGGGGGAGAATTCCTATATATACTACCCATTTGCAACACAATTTCACAACTTTTACCTACATTTTTACAACCCCAATTTTTCCATCTCTAGAACCTAAAACCCTAGTGTTTAGCAAACCATCAAACCCTAAACCACCATAACTCCACCCGTGCTCAAGCCACAACTAGACAAGTTCCATACCGAGAATGCGAAACATGTAGGTTTTGATTTCTTCCTTTTCTCCTCTTCTCTTCTCGCGTCTCTCTTCCTCTTCTCCTCACGTTTTTTTTCATTTTTTTCTTTTCTTTCGCATCTAATATCGATAATATCACTAGTATTAAGACATTAAAATACTCGCTAGTTCGTGTCGAATACAAAGGATGACGGAATATGGAAATCCGAATACAAGGGTGTTTCACCCGATGTGGCCGGTCGCTTATCCCGACACCCCGAGCATTTGATTGTTGAAGCGAGTCAACGTCAATAAGATCGTCTTTTTATTTTTGTCGCGTCGTTAGTCACGTTTTATTATTCGCGTCATCCTCATTATCGTTAATACCGCATATGCATCAATTTTCAAAAACTATTTCGAATCAAACACTTATATTTAAGTTAGGGCGAAATCCGTTGATGCGGATCTGACATAACAATCCGCAAGGATTTTTTACGATGTCGAGATGTGGAGGGAATCAATTTCTTTTTAATTTAGTAGAATATAAAGCGTCGTTCTTTGGATGCGATATCGACTTTATAGTCGAATGTCGTATCTAAATGAATTAGTCAACAAATTTAACTAATATGAATTCGTTGATGCTAAAATAGTTGTCACAATGTTCGAAAGAACTAATTACGACACTATAATGCGGAAATAGTTAAATTCGTTTTAGTTTAATTTAAAACGACTTACAACATCTTTGTTTTCTAGATTTTGCGCTAAGTATTCGATACTGATTTCCTAATCAAATATCGGATACGACGAGTATCAAAGATTCGAGTCGAGGATAAATCATATAATATTTTTGCGCAACTTAACAAAATCATTGATTTTCCAAAATCAAAAGGCAATTTCGAAATTCCTACAAATTGCGAAACGAACTATAGTTCGTACAAGGGGAACTCGATCGAGTGCCTAGCCGACTCGATCGAGTGACACCCCAATTTAGAGGAAGAAGGTCTTTTTGAGGACCACTCGGTCGAGTCCCTCAATAACTCGATCGAGTGGCGTCTCACTCGGTCGAGTCCCTCAATGACTCGATCAAGTGGTGCATCAAATTCTGGGCAGAAGCGTTTTCCGAGACACACTCAGTCGAGTCCTCCACGACTCGATCGAGTGTCCCTTTTATCACGTCAATTCGTGAAGCCCCATAACGTCCTTAGAGTCTCGATAAAATATTTTTGTGACTTCGGTCAACACGTGTCAAGTTAATCACGTGGAATATTACTTTCCAAAATCAAGCATTGTGTCGTCTACGTTATTCTATAGCATTTTTATATTATTTGCAAACCGTTATTATCATTATCATCGTTACTAACACGTTTGTCCCTATTTTGGTATTTTATTTCCGTTATTCGTTTTATTGTACTAAAATGAATCTCGCATGCTAAATACAACTATGATGTTAATTTTGGATGCATTAAATCGACGTAGCAGCGTATTCGAATGTTCGCATGTTTAGTCAAAACAATGTTTTCATATTATCTCATCGAATTACTAACGCATGTATTCAAAAGTCAAGCGATATCTTAGTAGAGGCCGCTAAGTGCGGGTGGGGTTGGGTGTTCTTTGTGAACTTCCCAACATGTACCCTCACCCCTTACTCAGAACCGTGGTTTCCGGATATCCGAAACCATTGGCACACGATAGTTATCCAATACACGATATCCGATCATGTCGGTATCGGTATCGCAATGCAATGGGACGAACCTAATAAACTCTGAAATCCAAATGAGCCGTACTTTGTGCACGGCCTACTAAGACATAGAGTGGGTTCGAACGGGCCCGAACTCCCACAAAGTTCGGTGGCGACTCCACTTTGATTTAAATTTCAATTCGATCCATCTCACTTGAGATTCAATCGCCTCACTAAACCCGCGCGTGGCCGCGTCGGGGTGGACCTTTGTCATGTCCACAATTTGGCGACTCCGCTGGGGATTAACTGATGCGTGACTTACCATCGGCATGCTCAGGGTGAGACTCGTATATAAATCGTTTGACTAGTACAATACGCGTTGTAGTTTTACGGTTCAAGCATAACCCCTTTTTTACTCGGGCCGGTACTGGCGACCGACGTCCCACTATACCATTGATATACTCCAACATGGATATGTCAAAGGTGTCCATGGCTAATTCGTATGGGTTTCGCGGCATGTTCTAAGCTCAACCCGACTTAGGAAGTCCGTCCCGATTCTCGGAAAGGCTATGTACACTAGTATAGACCCTATCTAGACCGACCGAGACTTAGTGTAGAGCATACATGGTGTCGTAATAATGCTTGCGTGACTATATGCTACTTGGTTTCTATGTCATTTTCAAAAAAACCGTCATTTTCAAAAATTGCATCTTTTTTCAAAATATCCGATTTCAAACCCGGAAAGCTACCGAATTTAGGACTTATGATTTTACTCAAAATAGCCTATTTCTAGCCGGTATGCTACCCGTTTCAAAACTCAAAGTATTTTCAAAACTTCAAAACCGTGGCCCGATAACACTTTTCTGATTTTAAAAAAATCGGGCCGTCCGTCGGTTTTTTCCAGATTTTCTAAAAAAATTTCATTTGCAAAACTTTCCTCTTTTTAGGACTTCCCGTATTTAGCAGTGTCGGGTCGTGCCGTGAGTCGTCGAAGGTCTTTAGCGTCGAAACTCCGTCGATCTTACATCGCGGGTTTCCCCCTATCCCAGTCCGCCTTATTTGACTAAGGCATGGCCCACCTACGTAGGACATACTCTTACAAAGGACGACCCGTCTACACATTCGAGTCCAAAGGTCTGGGGAATATCTCACGTAGACCTTCATTTGTACAAGACTCGGCCCACATAGCCGAATCCTAAAGGAGGCCCACCTTTCATGAGTCACCCGTCTAGGTGTCCTTTCCGAGTCATTTCCTTTTCAGGCTTTTCCTCACTCGGGGGCTACCCTTCAGCAGAGCGATCACTACAGAAAACAGTTTCACAGGCGACCGCCAAAATCGGTCGCAAAAAGGGGGAAAACGGTCGCAAAACTAAAATCTGCGACCGATTTTGGAAAATTGCGACCGTTTGTCAATGGACGCAAATCTTGTACGCAAATTTCAAGTTTGCAACTGAAAACGGTCGCAAATCTCCGACCGTTGAATATTGCGACCGTGTTGGCCCGCCAAAAAAATCCCGCCATGTAGAATAATCAGTCGCAAAAATATATAAAACGGTCGCAACGAAATGGTCGCAGATATCTGAAATCAGTCGCAGCGAAATGGTCGCAGATATCTGAAATCGGTCGCAAATATTACTGGAAAAAAATTTGTTTGTTTGCTTTTTACGTGCCAATCCATATTGAATGGATTTTATTCATTCAAATTTACATCCTGCAAAAAATAATTTACGGTTCCATTTCCAAACCTCAAACGTCACAAACTCTCCACCAGTTAGAGAAAACATTCATTTGATAACTAAATCAAATCCAACATCTTACAGAATCACGATAAAAATCCAAGTAACATAGTCTCACAAGTTACTAAAGAAAACAAAGAGTCAAAGATCAACAATATCATCATCAACCTAAGTTGCGGTGAAGGACCCGGTCGCTCCGTCATCTCCAAAGTCAGTAAAGTCTCGTTGTGGACCAAATTGATTACGATTACAATTGGCGAACATGCTATTGAATTTATCCTCAAACTCTTTCCTCATCTCTTCTTGGAACCGACGGTATGCCTCTTCTTGCGCTCCATGTCTTGCAACATTCTCCGCTTGAACTTTCTTGTTTCGTTCTTCAAGTTGCTTGTTTTGCTCTTCAAGTTTCTTGTTTTGCTCTTCAAGTACACTAACTATCCCCGGAGCGTATGATGCAACAGACGAAACATCCGAAGAGGATTGAGCTCTTTGAAAGTAATGATCAGCCACCTCACCCAATCCATAAACTTTTCCCTTCTTACGGCCACCAACTACTTCCAAAAATAGTTGATTTTCATCAAACTTCGTTTTAGAAGCTTCCAATTGATTTTTCTTTGTTGTGTATTCGTCCTGAAAGAAACCAAATTTATTATTTAGCCAAGTAGACAAAACATAATTTTCATATATCACAAATATCCACCTAAATTGTTTATCAAAATGTATTATGCTTTGATATTTGATGCACCCTTTTACTAGCCAATTTACTAGTTAATGAAACACTTACACAATTAAAGCTTACACACCACAAAAGCACAATAAACACTTGCATAACAAAATGAAATTGAACAAATTAAACAAGGAAAAACAAATCATAACGCAAATGGCTTTAAATATGTGACAAAAAATCAACAAAAATCGATACTCACATAGCATTTTTTAGCGTTCTTCGTGGTTAATTTTCCACCACGACTATGTGCTTCTTGGAAGACTTCTACCGCCATTGGGACCTTCTTGTTGGCCTTAAACTAATCAATAATTGTAAATAAGGGAAAAAAATTATGAGTTCCAACAAATTTGGGATCTCTTTAGTTGGCTTTGAAATAATCAACATATTGGTTAAATAATGATTTACCATTCTTGCCGCTTTCTCTACTGCAGATATGGAGCCCATGTTATGAGTTCCAACCATTTTCCCATCCTCTGAGTTGCCCCTCTTATTTGCCCTGTTAATATTTGATTTTTTGATCCACTTTTCATCTTTGCTTCTTTCGAGAAGTCGAGCCCACAAATCTTCTCTCATCCATTTTGGAGAATCCATCGCTAATTTCCCTCTAGTAGTCTGGCGATTAATCATGTCCTTTAAACGGTATCGACATCTTTCATAAAACTTCTTTCTCAACTCTTCTTCATCAGCCGGATTATATGTAAACTTGTCCTTGAGAAGAAACTAAAGAATAAAATTTTTTAGTTAACTAACCATTACATATTTTAAAAAAAGAAACTTAAGAAAGACTGCTCATAAAGAGAAATAGACATTATTTAGCACGTCTTTCATCTATAGGCTAATCTATATATAATAGCAATATTTCAAATACCTTGAAATTGTTAAACCAAATTTTCCTAACATCATTTGGCATCTCCTTCCAACAACAGTATAAGTCGTCATACTTAGACTTGATAGCAGGTGCCGCCTTCTTTGCAACTTCAACAATATGGAACCTGTATGTGAAAAGAAAAATAGTGAACGCCACGATAAATGAATAACAATAGGTGAATAACAATCAATAGTCCACTTAAAATTGATATTCTAATTAACTTGGGATGCAAATACTTAAGAAGTTAAAATCAAAAGTTAGGTACCAGACGCCTCCATAAGTGAAGTATTTTGTCCCTCGTGGTAGTTTGGTCATCTGCTTTTTCTTCTTCTTCTTGCACTTCCTCTTCCTCTTCCTCTTCTACCTCCCTAGACATTACCACCTCATCTTCTTCTTGAACTTGCGAGTGAGACGATGAGGATGGTGTACGACTCTTTCCACTTGAACTTCCTTTTCTTCTTACATTCAATGGTGCCATTGGTACAACAAACTACAACAATCTAATTGGTTAGACATAAATAAATAAAATTAACGAACAAAATATCCAAACAATTTTTTTTAAATTACTTATTATTATATAATACGATACATTAAATCAGCCTAAATAAGTTTCTTTATCACTAGCAAATATTAATAATCTTCTCCCGAATCATCCAAATCTTTGTAGACACCCACATTTTACTGCCAGGTGTCTATAGCAGTTTCCGACAACACCCGATGATGATCGGACGCAAACGTGCTTTAACGTACTCGGAAATGGGCTCGAAATCTTGGATATTTAGCTTGGCGTTTTTACGGAGTACAAATTTCACAAAACCAACCTCTAAACCAGACCCAGTGGGTCATTTTGAGTCGAATAAGACTAATTTGGGTCGAATCCGACACCAGGGGCAAAACCGTCTTTTAGCGACCGAGTCAAACCCGGTCAAAGATATTTTCTCGAGACTTGTGGGTCAGCCGTGTCACCCCACATATCCGACTCAAGCTCGAATACTACAAAAAATCAGCTACACAAATATTAAACAATTCCGTTTAAGGTAGAATTCGATCTCAAGTAGGAATTCTATCCGAACATCGACTCAAACACTCGACCGAGCTTAGGACACTCGGCCGAGTAGCCTGTTTTCAGCCGAGCTCTTTGCCTTCTTCACCAAGAAAGTGAGTTCTCGTTCCTCTCAACCTCTTACGTTTCCTATCCAAACCGGTATTTCTTGTTGTCCAAGCAAGACTACCTCTTCTCCTATAAATAGAACATCCCATCAACACAATAAACACAATTGAATTCTCGACATACACGATTCAAACATCTACAAAATTGAATTCTTGACATACACGATTCATACATCTACACAATTGAATTCTCGACATCCACGACTCATACACCTACACAATATTCATACACCTCAAGACTCTTACACCTAGCATCGAGAAACCGATAGTGTAACCCGAGACTACAAAAACCGGCCTATACCCGTCACCCTTACACGTCCCAACCAACCACCATAACTCACCAACATTAACTCGACGCTCCCGTGCCTTAGCCACATTACGACGAGCCCCGATCCGAGTAAACAAAGCATGTAGGTTGAGGGTGCAAAATCAAACCCGATTTCTCTCTTTTCTTCCCTCCTTTCTCTCGTTTTCTTCTTCTTTTTGTTGTGTCTTCGTCGGTCGTTTATTATGGTTCGTTCATCGTTTTTTTATTTCTAATATCGATACTATAAAAGCTATTTTCATATAACAAATACTCTTAAAATACGATACCGGTTCATTAATCGAATATCGTATTAAAAGAATTACATTAATCTCATTGATGCAAAAAAATCGTTACTTTTTACAAAATACAGCGATTTTAACGCGGAGAGAACTAACATTCTTTTCTTTTCGTTCAAATTCTTTTTCAAAACAACTTTATAAAACTTTTTCAAAAAGTCATTCCGAATATTCGATATCGATTCCATAATCGATATATCGAATACGATGAATATCGAAAGTATAAATCGAGTATAAATTAATTCATATTTGTACCCGAATCGGGACAGACCCTCACGCGAGTCGCACCCCTCCCAGGCGACTCGCGCGGGAGTCTGAAATCCGTGGCCCCCTTTCCTTCGCTTTCTCAATTTTTCTTAAACATCATTTTTTCTACAAAACGATTTCCCTTTTCTTTTCGTCTTTTCTAAAATTATTCCGAATATTTGATATCGATCTCATAATCGAATATCGAATGTAACGAATGTCAAGAATATTAAGTCGGGTGCAAATTGTGCAATATTTGAACGCGATTTAATAAAATCATCGTTTTTTCAAAAAATCAATTTCGAAATTAGGCCAGGACGCGAGTCGCGCGCGTCCCGGGCTAGTCGCCTACTCGGGCGAGTCGCCCAGCCGGCTGAAACGAGACCCGTTCTTCGCTTTTATTACTTTTCAAACATCGTTTTTTTTGGACAAAACAGGGTCTTTTTAGCGATATTTCAGATCTCGATATATTTTTACATCATTCATTGCATCCATATCTTTTATTAGATTTACAAACCGTTACTAACTTGTTTGTTCGTGTTTGTAGCAATTTCTTTTCTTTTCGTTTTTTTTATTGTACTAAAACGAATCTCACATGCTAAAATACAACTTTGACGTTAATTTTAGTTGCATTAAATCGACTTAGCAACCCGTTCAATTCTCGCATGTTTAGGGAAAACAATGTTTGCATATCATTTCATCGTTCAACTAACACGCGTATTAAAAAATCAAACGATATCCTAGTAGAGACCGCTATGTGCGGGCGGGGTTGGGTGTCCTTCGTGGGCTTCCCAACACGTACCCTTACCCCTTACTCAGAACCTCGGTTTCCGGATGTCCGAAACCATTGGCAAAGAGAGTCATTCAATACACGGTATCCGACCATGTCGGTATCGGTATCAAATGCAAAGGGACGAACTCGATAAACTCAGACATCGGAAATGGGCCGTATTTTGTACACGGCCCACTACGACATAGAGTGGGTTCGAACGGGCACGAACTCCCACAAAGTTCGGTGGCGACTCCAACTTCGATTTAAATTTCAATTTGATCCATGCTCATATGGAGATTCATTTGCCTCCCCAAACCCGCACGTGGCCGCGTCGGGGTGGACCTATGTCATGTCCACAATTTGGCGACTCCGCTGGGGATTAACTGATGTATGACTTACCATCGGCATCCTCAGGGTGAGACTCGAATAAAAATTGTTTGACTAGTACAATACGCATTTTAGTTTTACGGTTCATGCATAACCCCATATTTTCCCGGGCCGGTACTGGTGACCGATGTCCCACTATACCATTGATGTAGTCCAAATTGGATATGTCAAAAGGTGTTCATAGCAGATTCATATGGGTTTTACGGCATGTTCTAAGCTCAATTCGACTTAAGAAGTTCGCCCCGATTCTCGAATAGGCTATGTACACTGGTATAGACCCTTATAGACTGACCGAGACTTAGTTTAAGAGCATACATGGTGTCATTATACTGTTTCCATGACTACGTGCTACTTGATCCATGTCTTTTTCAAAAACCGTCATTTTCAAAAATTTGCATCCTTTTCAAAATATCCAATTTCAAAACCCCGGACATATACCGAATTTAGGACTTATGATTTTATTCAAAATAGCCCTTTTTCTAGCCGATGTTATGCCCAATTTAAAACTCAAAAATATATTTTTGAACTTTCAAAACCTTCCGCCGGTTTGCCTTTCCGTTTTCTTTCTCGAAAAAAAAGGGCCGGTTCTCCCCGAATTTTTCGGGCTTTTCAAAAAAAAAATCATATTTCAAAACTTCCTCTTCTTAGGACTTCCCGTATTTAGCAGTGTCGGGTCGTGTCATAAGTTGTCGAAGTCTTTAGCGTCAAAACTCTGTCGATCTTACATCACGAGTTTCCTCCCTATCCCAGTCCGCCTTACTTTACTAAGGCAAGGCCCACCTACGTAGGACATACTCCTACAAGGATCGGTCCATTTACACAGTCGAGCCCAAAGTCTGGGAATGTCTCTCGTGAACCTTCCTTCGAACAGGGCCCAGCCCACATAGCTGGATCCTAAGGGAGGCCCACCTTTTCACAAGTCACCCGTCTAGGTGTCTTTTCCGAGTCATTACCGTCTTAGTCTTCTTCTTTTTCCCTTGCTCGGGATGTACTTTTTTTAGGATTCGGGTTAAGTTGCTGATTACGCGGTGTTCTTACAGACAGGCCACCCTTCACTCGAACCATGACGAAAGAAGCCATAGATGAGTTGACAGCTTCGCTGGCTCAGATCCAAAACCAATTGAGGCAAATGAGGGAAGACCAGATTGCCATCGTCACTCGGGTAAGTGCCGTGGAACAAGGAACCCCCAACGCTTCGATCAAGGATGACGGACCTTTGGCCGTGTTAGCCGGCGCAGTCCAAAAGCTGCAAGAACAGGTCCACTCGACCACGAGAAACACCATCCTCACAGAAAATGCCTGTACCTATTCGCCTTTGACCAATGAACTGCCCGCTAACCTCAACTTAACGGGCTTACCAATGTTTGACGGGACTGAAGACCCGGTACTCCATATCCGGGCCTTCAAGGATTTTATGGTTGTTAAGGTGGTCAAATCGACCATGTTCAAGCACCTCTTTGCTTCCTCTCTGGAAAAGCACCCAAAAGCCTGGTACTACAGGCTTGATCCCAAGAAATACAAAACCTGGGACGATGTCGCAATGGAATTCGCGCGAAACTACGCGGATAACGCCGAGATCCAGACTACAATCCGTACTCTGGAGGTTATGGCCCAAAAACCTAAAGAGGGTTTCACCAAATACCTTCAAAGGTAGAGGGCTGAGAGTGTGAAGCTGGTGGACAAGCCCAGCGAAAAGGTGCTAGTGGAGGCATTTGTCAAAAACCTTCTCCCCGCTTACCGGATCCATCTCCGGTACGCCATCATACCCGATTTCGCCACTTTGACCGAGATGGATACAAGAATTGAAGACGATCTAAGGTTAGAGAGCCTCACTAAGGCCTCTGCCAAGGGGTATCAAGGAGCCAGTTCATCCTCCGGCAAGCCCGCAACTACAACTGCGGCCCGAAGCATCTTTGACGAGGTTAACTCATTAGACATCTCGACCAAAAAGAATACTCCAAATCGGGTATTCACTGACATAGGAACCACCTATGCTAATGCCTTACAAAGGCTGTCTTCAAAAGGCCTAATCCAACCGATAGGCCCAATCCCGAAAATTCCCGTCGAAAAGCGATCCAAAAGCTACAATATTCAAGCATATTGCCACTATCACCAAGGCAACGGGCACGACACCGAGAAATGCTGGAAGTTGAAGCATCTCATTCAGGATCTGATCGAAAGTGGAAAGATACCACTACCCAGTGATAAGCCGAGTAACAAAAATAATCCCCTTGCTACTCATGCCATTTTTACTGAAGAAGCAGTCGACTGCTCTCATTTTCCAAATCAACGGGATATGGAATGATGATGAGGACGACGTTTACTTGGCGCGGCTAAGGGGGAAGCTGTCCCCGTCACCGTCGAAGAAATCCGGAAAGCTAAAGCCAGAGCCCTGGCCGGCACACACACCATCACGGTCGGTCTCCCCACTCCAGGAACCGTCACTAAACCTTCCAGGACGGAACTCACTCCCGAGGAACCAAACACCGACACGACCCCAGTTAGACAACTAAAGAGGGTCCGAACTGATCTTACTATATGGCAGCTTTTGGTTAGTTCTCAGGAGCATCGGGCAGCACTTACTAGGGCTCTTGATGAAATCAAGGTTGACTCATCGGTTACCCCCACCGAGATGGTAGCCACTATTTTGCCACACCTCAAAGGCAAGTCCAAAGGAGAAGGCCCACTTATCACTTTCTCCGAGTCCGACCTTCCACCGTTTGGGGCCACCCATAACTTGGCCCTATATATCACAGTGATCTGCCGGAATAAATATCTCCCCATGACCCTAATTGATGATGGGTCCGCAGTAAACGTCCTTCCCTTGAGGACAGCTAAGGCCCTCGGCATTACCGAGGCTGACTACCTTCCAACTGCACAAACTATCCAGGCTTTTGATGGAAGCCCAAAATCAGTTGCTGGGGCCGTTAAGCTAACGATCATAACGAGCCCGATAGAGAAGGAATTAGAATTTCAGGTGATCGATGTCACCTCAACTTTCAATCTATTACTCGGGAGACCATGGATACACGCGGTCAAAGCCGTGTCTTCCACCCTTCACAGGAAGGTCAAGCTACCTTTACAAGATGGGGTCGTCACTCTTGAAGCTACCCCCATAACCGTGGCAAGCTGCAACACGGCAGGCTCAACCGACCCGCAAAGTTTCAACTTCATGGGAATGATCGAAGAAGAATATCTTTTCCGGCCATACTTCACCACAAGCATCAACACGATGCTACAAAATCTGGGTTATCTACCAGGAGCTACCTCGAGACCTGACCTCCCGACTGGCAGAATCATTGAGGTCTTAACTAATGAAGAGTCAAGATTCGGCTTGGGGTATGCCATAACTCGCGCGTGGCCGCGTCGGGGTGGACCTATGTCATGTCCACAATCTTCATCTTTGTCGTCATCCTTATCTTCATCTTTATCTTCACTAAATTCATCCTCGTCATCAGTATCTTCAACTTATATTCCCACTACTCTCACTTCGACTTCATCTTCGTCATCTTGGTCTTGCTCTTCCTCCCACTCATTTGCATTCACACTAACCTCTATTTGTTCATCTTCCTCCAATTCCTCATCTTCCACATCCACGTCATCCTCTTTATCATCAACCAGTGACAAAAGAGGATGATCGACAACGACTTCTTCTTGGAAAACAATTGTCTGAATGGGGGCATCAATGTGGGATCTTGCCTTAGTCTTAGTAGGTTAACTCGATAATTTCATCTAGAATGCCATAATACTGATTTCCTTCAATGGAACTTATGCCTACACCATAATTCATATAAGCTTTTGATTTTCCATAATCGAAGGTGTGAAAGTTATAGCCGTTGATCGAATAACGTTTCCAACATTTTACTTCTCTAGAAGGACCAATTGCTAAAGCTTGAAACAAATCATCATTATTCCCCGTAATTACCTATTAAAAGATATATTACTTAATTTAGTTAATGTCGAAATAATTTTAGCTTAGTTTACATAACCAATTTCGCAAATAACTTACTTGCTCTTTAAACCATTTAGGAAATTGTTCTTCAAATTCACTCCAAATACCATCCGGACAGAGTTGAGGATGTTGTTGATTGATAAATTTCTCAAATTCCCTAAACATAAAAGTTTTCTTCCCTTAGAATTTAATAACTTAAAAAGGAGAAATTATCCATTAATGTTAAGCTAATAAGAAATTAAGGAGTACTTACAATTCATGTTCTCTTAGAATTTCGCAATTTAATAATACGTATATATGTGCACGTTGATATTCTTTCTCATCCAAGTATCTCTTACGACATTTTCCAGAAGCACTTCCCAAATGATCTTGGAAAACTTCAGGTAAATTTGAGTCGTCCATTGTCCTTATCCAGACTAAGATCTAAATCATTTGCTTTTGTGTCTACATGATCTTCAAAGTAAAGAGAACAAAAATTTGATATCTCTTCAGTTATGTAAGCATTGCATATGGAACCTTCTACCCGAGCTTTGTTCTTTATTTTTTTCTTCAAGTGGTTTAGAAACCTACAAGAACACTAATGTTAATAAATATTCTAATTGATCTATGATTTAGTAGCAAAAAAAGGAAATCATACTATTTACCTCTCAAATGGATATATCCATCTATATTGAACAGGTCCACCAACTTTAGCTTCATAAGGAAGGTGAACCGGTAAATGTTCCATAGAGTTGAAAAAAGAAGGAGGAAAGATCTTCTCCAACTAACAAATGATCTCGGCAATGTTATTTTCGAGACGAATCATGTCTTCGAGTTTAATTGTTGAGCCACATAAATCTCGAAAAAATTGACTTATCTCTGTTATTGCATTCCATATGTTCACAGGGAGAAAACTCTTTAATGTAATAGGTAAGAGTCTTTCCATAAACACATGACAATCATGACTCTTCAATCCATGTAATCTCAAACCGTCTAAATCCACACATCTACTCAAATCAGAGGCATAACCATCTGGAAATTTCAAATTCGATATCTATTCACACAAGACCTTTTTTTGAGCTTTATCAAGAGTGTAAGGAGCTTTAGGAATCTCCCCAGATTTCCTAATATATAAACTAGGTCGTTGAAAAAATTTACGTAAATCCTTTCTTGATTTTGGCCCGTCAACCGTTTTGTCTTTCACATCCATTACTGTGTAAATCAATTGTTCGAAAAAATTCTTCTCAATGTGCATAACATCTAAATTATGTCGAATAAGTAGTGTTTTCCAGTACGGAAGCTCCCACAATATACTCTGCTTGAACCAACCAGTCTCCAATCTTTTCAGTCTTTTAAACTCTTCACTCGTACCGTTGACCACTGTTGGAAAATGTTTTACTTGTTCCCACAACTCATTACCCGACAACCTCGGCGGAGAGGTGTCAAACACAACTCTATCTTTCAAGAATGTAGTCTTCATTCCACGAAAAACGTGATCCATAGGTAAGAATTGTCTGTGACAATCAAACCAACATATTTTGTTTCCATGTGGAAGATGAAATGATTTTTTAGAGTCCATGCAATATGGACATGCAAAATAACCAGCAGTGGACCATCCAGATACCATGGCATAAGCGGGAAAATCGTTAATGGTCCACATAAGTGAAGCTCTCATTTGAAAGTTTTGTTTTTTTGACACATCATAGGTGAGGACACCAACTTCCCATAACATTTTTAACTCATCGACTAATGGTTGTTAGTAGACATCCAAATGCCCGTTTGGATTTTTAGGACCGGGAACAATTAAGGTAAGAAACATAAAAGGTCTCTTCAAACAAAGCCAAGGTGGTAAGTTGTACGGGGTGAGTATTACTGGCCAACAAGAGTATGATCTCCCAAACTGCCCAAATGGTGAGAAACCATCGATGCAAAGGCCAAGTCGAACATTACGAGACTCTTCGGCAAACTCAGGATAACTAGTATCAAAAATTTTCCAAGCCTCTCTATCACTTGGATGCGCCATTGTCCCGGGAACGCGCTTGTTCTCTGAAGGCCATCTCATATGCCCCGCAATTTTCTTTGTTGCATAAAGTCTTTGCAGCCTTGGTGCAATCGGGAAATAAGTTAGCACTTTTTTAGGCACTTGTTTCCCCGTTGAAGTCAACTTGTATCTATCTTCGTTACACTTCTTACACTTATCCAAGGCATGATCAAGTTTCCAGAAAAGCATACATCCACTAGGATATGAATGAATCTTTTGGTGGGGAAGTTCTAGACCTTTAAGCACTTTCTTAGTGGTATAGAAACTTCGAGTCATGATATTATTCTCTGGAAGAGCTTCCCATAGTAAAGAAGAAACCCCATCCGCACCTCTATGTGTTATGTTGTTCTCACATTTCAAATTTACTATCCTTGACACTTCCTTCAACAGAGAGAAAGTAGTTCCCTCATACAAAGGCTTAGTAGCCGTGTCTAACATGTCAAAAAAAACTTTTGCTTGAGGATTTGGAATTTCTTCAGTTTCTTCTAAAGGGGGTTCCTCCGAGATGTCTAATACACTATGTCCTAAAGCATCTAGGACCATTTCCCTATAAGTGTTGGGCGTATCTGTTTCCTCTTGTTTAACCGCATATTCCTCACCATGACAAACCCAATCATAGTACTCCTCAGTAAACCCTTTTCTAAAGAGATGGTCTCTCACCTCAAACTCATTCTGAAGCTTAGTATTCTTGCAACTTTGACATGGACACCAAAGTTTTCTCCCTATTTGATATTCCCGTTGTTCTTTTGCATGTTCAACGAAATTCTCCACACCATTAACATAGTCCAATCTAAGTTTCTTATTAGCATCCACCCTTTCGTACATCCATTTTTGTTCCAATCGCTTCATTTTAAATCTATATAACATACATACATACATACACAAACATATACACTTATACAACACTAACAGAAAACAATATGATAATAATACTTTGTGTACCGAAACAATAATTCATGTACGTCTTAATAATCTAAGACATCGGTAGAACCTCGGTCATACGTAATAATAAGCTATAACCCCCTGCCCCTGACATCTTATGTTCATTTAAGTGATCAAAGACCCTCCAAAACTTCACATCATACCAGGATTGGGTTGACTCAATCAGCACTATAACTTTGTCTAGAATGCTTATAATCTAGTGTTATATACTTCTATTCTTCCGACATCATAAACAACAACATCAGTAACAGTATAATGATCATAAAAAAGATGGTAATGACCAAGCATAACTTTGATCCACACAACAGATTATACTCACATGAGCATCAACATAGTACCAAGTTCCAAGAATAATAATCATAAAAAAGACGGTAATGACCATGCAGAACTAGGCCAAAACAAAGTGGAAAACTATTATGGTAAAGACTACTTCACAGACATCACTCAAAATATAAGCAAGTTTTAGACAAAGAAAGGTTACCAAGGAAAATAGGAGTGACATTGTACACAAACTAACCAATCCGCAAGTCACTTGGCCTTAGTATAATCAATAGCTACTGAACCAAATATGCAGTTAACTCGACCGAGAGAACAGGCAAACTCACAAAAACAATGAATATTTGAAATACAGCAAGGAATTACACACTAATAAGTGGCAACGTGTCTCGACAAAACAGAGACGAAAATGTACAATCAATCAACGAAACACTTTCAAAAGCAGTACATGACTCTATTACATTGCATCTTCCACGTATCGTTTCAGATCATAACGTAAGCATGTCAAAAACATGTATAACCAACTTGATCATGAGCTTTAACAGAACACAACAATCCTTCAAAGCTTTCTCAACAATTACCATAACAAACAGCATCATAATTCATAATAAGCTGGGAACAAGTTCGATAACGCCAAAAGGTAAAATACTGTCAATTCAAACTCAAGAATTCTAACAGCGCACAGCATACTTCCGAATATAACAAAATCAACATCTAATACGTTCAAAATCAGCATGCTCAAACCCTAAAACATACTAATACGTTCAAAATCAATAGAATCAACAAACCAAATCGATAACAAATAGTATGATGAATCGAAACAAAAAAAGTAAACCTTTTGAAGAAATTGGAATCAGAGGGTGCAGAGGCGAGTGTCGGCAAAGGAATGAAGACGACGGTGCAGAGGCGAGTGGCGGCAGGGAGAGAAGCACGCCGGCGCAGAAGGGAGTGACGGCAGGGAGTGAACGTCGGCGGGGTGGAGGGATTAAAGGATTGAAGGAACTGACGAGGGTTTTTTTGGGGGGATTCAGATTTTACTTTTTGTGGTTTTTCATTTTTGGAAATGAAAATGAATGATTTGAGAGGAAAAATGGTCGCATACCCTAACGATTTTGTGAAAGTTTACGACCAACTAACGTTTGGTCGCAAATTCGGTCGCAATATTAATGTTGCGACCACAAAATTGGTCGTAAATAATTATAAACGGTCGCTGAATTTTCGCGCCTTTTGCCCTTACTGTTTCGCGCCCCCTTCCGACCAAATGTCAGTCGCAATATTAAATAACGGTCACAGATTTTATTTGTGCGACCGATAAGTATTCGGTCGCAAATATTCGGTCGCAAATATTCGGTCGCCTGTGAAACTGTTTTTTGTAGTGGATCAATCACGGTTGCCCTAAGGGTCATGTCTTGCACGTGTTGTCTCACGTACCCCACTTTTCAATCACTTAGATGCCACATCATCTGAGTCCTTAGTCTCACTTGGGGGCTACTCTCCGACGGAGCGATTAATCACAGCCTCTCCGAGAATCGCACCCTACACATTTGTCTTAGGAGAGTGTAACCCGAGTCAAACCTGAGTTGTCTCTTCTCTCGCGCTATTTCCATATGCCTCGGTGTATTTGGATTCTGAAGCAACATTTCTGATTACGCGGTATTCTTAAAGACAGGCCACCGGTAACTAGACATCAACACAAGATACAAAAAGCTTTGGACCAATTGACGGTCTCGCTGACTCAGATTGAGGCCCAACTGATAGCTATCAAGTCCGACCAGGTAACTATCGCTACCCGTTTAAGCGCCTTGGAGCAAGGAACCCCTAATGGTGGGGTTGAGACTACTGGTCCCCTAGCTGAACTAGTCAGCACGGTCCGTAAGCTGGAGGAACAGGTCCACTTGTCAATGAACAACACTATCCACACGGAAAATGCCCGAGAATATACACCCATTAGTGAGAAGCTACCAAAGGATCTTGACTTAGAAGGGTTACCCATATTCGAAGGGACGGAGGATCCATTATTACACCTCCGAGCTTTCAAACAATTCATGGCAGTCAAGGGGGTCCAAACCGACATGTTCATCAATTTGTTCGGCGCGTCCCTCGGGAAATATCCAAAAGCCTGGTTCTATAGGCTTGATGCAAAAAGATTCCCAACTTGGGAAGATGTGGCTACCGAGTTCGCTAAAAACTATTTTGATAATACTGAACATCAGACTACCTTACGGACTCTAGAAGTCATGGCCCAGGAGCCCAAAGAAGGTTTCACCAAATACCTTCAACGCTGGAGGGCCGAAAGTGTGAAACTGGTGGAAAAGCCCGATGAAAAAACTTTAGTGGAGGCCTTTGTCAAGAACCTCCTCCCTTCCTACCGGGTCCAACTTCGATATGCTATCATACCCAACTTCGCCACTTTCACTGAAGGCACTAGGATTGAAGATGATCTTCGACATAATGAAGATCTGGCTGAAGCTTTTATTGGAGGCTATACTGGACATCAACTTGAGTCCTTAGAAGCTGAATTAACAACACCATCCGAAAGTCCAGATTTGATTTAAGTCCGAGTCTGAGTCTGAGTCTAGGATGTACTATTTCTTTCAAAGTCAAAGTCAGGGTCAGAGTCAGTTGTATTCTGTCCTCTTTTCAAAAATCAATGAAATCAGCTTTTCTATTTCCCATATATGTTTCCTTATGTGTTTCCGAGAACATGATGAACACCATCATACACTGTGAGCACATGCACGTCACTGTTATAGGCACATCTACAATGACTGCAGGAACTGAGACCCGTATTTTCCTTTACCTGTTCCATGTCTGACATAGAATGCCACATAACTACCCTTAGCAACAGCGGTATCAAATCCTATGACAAATCTAGATAGTCTCCTAGTTTGGGTTTAAGATGGGAGGCAAGCCCATTTCCCACAAGAAACACCCCTCCAATAAGACTAATCAAATCCTTAGCTTAGAACATGATGAACACCATCATACACTGTGAGCACATGCACGTCACTTTTATAGGCACATCTACAATGACTGCAGGAACTGAGACCCGTGTTTTCCTTTACCTGTTCCATGTCTGACATAGAATGCCACATAACTACCCTTAGCAACAGCGGTATCAAATCCTATGACAAATCTAGGTAGTCTCCTAGTTTGGGTTTAAGATGGGAGGCAAGCCCATTTCCCACAAGAAACACCCCTCCAATAAGACTAATCAAATCCTTAGCTTAGGTGTTAGTCTGACCAACAAAATAAAAATCTGAAAAACAAAAAGAGAAAAGTTGGACGGAAAAAATCGAAAGTCCAAGAAAAAAACCGAAAGGCCAAAACAAAAAAGTAGCCCATCATCAAAAAAGAGGCATCCATGACCAAGGTTAAACGGTCAACCTGACCGGGGCTAAGAGGTCAACCAACAGAAAATTCAAAAAACCCATGACCGTGGTCAACGGTCAACCCAAGTGAAAGTCCCTTGACCGGGTACGATCAATTCAAAATTATCAATACCCACACCATTAAATAGGGAGAAACAACCAAGCTGGTCAGCTAACACCACACTTAGCCTTCTCACATTACAACCCTCTAGACCTTCTCAAGACCTAGGCTAGGAGACTGCCCGGAATTTTAAGGATTCAAGCTCCATAGGATACCCCTAACCATTAGGGCTAGACATGGAAACCAGATCCCGCATTATCAAACCTGCCCAACGAAGTCCGAGTCATTTTTACTCGACTTCCCCCTTTCCTACCACATTACAATACCTTTACCCTCGAAGCCTTAGCTCCACAAAATCAAGCTGCAGATGTCAAAACATCAAAGCCACTTACGACCTAGCACCACATTTCCAAAAACATCTGAACCAGTTACCGGCCCCAAACACGGGAACTCAACCTGCGGTCGGCATAGAACATGCCCAAATAGTTCACACCACCTCTGGGGGCTACCCCGGAGAACGTTCACAGTCACAGGTTCAACATCCTAACCATTCCAGCCCTCTGATCACGACTTCATTGGGAATGCACCTAGCCTACACCATCGCTACGGCTATTTACACACAAAGCCCTATTAAACTAGGCACCATAACATATCTTCCAATCCACTGAACTACAACATGGTTTGATTTCACCGCACGTGAATACGTAGGCAGCCTTTTAACAAAGGCACAACCACCCACATTGACACAAATTCAGAAGCACCGTCATTCCTGTCACGACACTGTCATGTTCTCAACAGTTAACTTTGTCGTCCTGGGGGCTTCTCTTAGGCAGAAGACCTCCATCCACTCACATAATCCAAATACTTTCAAAATCTAGCCTCCTTTCTATATTGTGTCCTGGTACTCGGCTCAGTCGAAGACGAGAATCTATCAGGACTCGAAGCAAGACCCACTTTGGGAATGTACCCTGAAAATCAAAAATCCAAAAGAGCACTAGACTACAACAGTCTCATTACGGACTACAGCAATTCCCTTTTAGCATATCTATCCCATTTTGATGTTCAACCGTGTTGCCACTCGCCTAGGCTACAGAATAGCGCAAATTAGGAGTCTTGTCTTCTTGGGCGGCCCACCTCCCTACCGAGTCACGTCCAACCCCTTGAGAGTCCAGTCGTGTCTGTCAACTCGTCCTGTCGCGTCCAGAGTCGAGTCTGTCGGTAGGCCTCTCTTTTCAAATTCAAATTTTAAATTTTCAAGACTTAGCCATTTGAAAAAAAATCCTTTCCGACAAGGTCAAATTTCAGTCTATTTAAACTGCAAATTTCTTTTCTACCCCTTTCAATTTTGAAAACCAATTTCCTAGCACGTAAGCTGCTTTCAGGACTACGATTTAAAAAAAAAAAGAGCAAAAATCACTTTCCCCAACGCAAGTCAGTCGATAGATGCTAACTGCATTTCCTGTATGTATCTGCTATGTTTGCTATTTTTGTCTACATATCTAACATTTCAGGTACCAGCTTGGCTTCCCAAAGGAACATCAAATTTTTTATTCCCCAGCGCCAACGCAACTCACTAAACTCCCCAGCGAAAGGCCCAAGGTGCCATTTCTTCTGAAGAAACACGGGATGTGCCTACATATAGGTACACCCAGGGTTCTTAGGCAAGCTCACGCGTAATTTTGAACCGGGATGTGTCTGCAAACGGACACACCCAGAGCTTCTTAGGCAAGCTCCCGCGCAGCTTCAAGATGGGATGTATCCACATATAGATACACTCAGCCCTTTTACGCGAGTCTAATGGATTATAAACGACCCGATCGGAAGTTTGCCAGGCCTTAATACTCGATTGGCTTGGTAGTTACTCTGATTTTCGCCTTCTCCAAGCCTCAGTCAGAGTGGGGGCTCTGCAGACACCCACATTTGGCCGTTAGGTGTCTATAGCAGTTTCCAAAAAACACCCGATGATGATCGGACGCAAACGTGCTTCTACGCGCTCGGATATGGGCTAAAAACTGTTAGTTTCTAGCTTGGGCTTTTTACAGAGTACAAATATCATAGAAATCACCTCAAATTCAGGCCCAGTGGGTCGTTTCCAATCAAATGAGACTAATTTGGGTCAACACCAGAAATAAAACCGACTTTTAGCGACTGGGTCAAACCCCGGTCATGGCCGTTTCCGAGACACAAATCTGCCTTGCAAATATCAAGAATCCAACTTGTAGACACCCACATTTGGCTGCTAGTTGTCTATAGCAGTTTCCAAAAAACACCCGATGATGATCGGACGCAAACGTGTTTCTACGCGCTCGGATATGGGCTCGGAACCATTAGTTTCTGGCTTGGGCTTTTTACGGAGTACAAATATCACAAAACTGACCTCAAATTTAGGCCCAACGGGTCTTTTCCAATCAAATAAGACTAATTTGGGTCAAAACCGACACCAGAAATAAAACCGTCTTTTAACGACCGGGTCAAACCCCGGTCAATGTCGTTTCCGAGACACAAAACTGCCTTGCAAATATCAAAAAGTCCAGCTCAAACACAAAAGCCTCAAAATATCTGGCCCGCCTCAGCCACTCGATCGAGTGTCATCCCACTCGATCGAGTGGGCCTTCAACAGGCTCGCTGTCTCCTTTCAGCTGGGCCACTCGATCGAGTCCATCAGGGCACTCAATCGAGTAACCCTAGGTTGGGTGATGGGGGATTTCTTATAAATACCACTCTCTACACACGCAATTCACAACTTTTTCACAACCCTAATTTTTCCCATCCTTACTAACTTACACACATTCTTTTACAACACTTACACACCCTACAACCCTAATCTCTACCCATCACGACTCATCATCTTCAACCCTAAACCCTAGCATTTAGGAACCCTAAAACCACAATAACTTAACCTACATCAACCTCGACACTCCCGTGCAAAGCCACAATCAAGCGAGTCACGTCCGAGACAAGAAACATGTAGGTTGAGGGTGCGCAACCCCGATTTCTCCTTTCTCTTCCTCTCTTTTCTCGCGTCGACCGTCCCGTCGTCGTTTCTTTTCATTTTTTTTCTTTTATTTTTTTTTCGTCGCGTCTCTAATATCAATAATATTATTAGTATAAAACATTAAACTACTCGTTGACTCGTGTCGAGCGTGAGTGATGACGGAATAAGAAAATCCGAATATACAAGGGTGTTCCACCCAGCGTTGCTGGTCGCTTATCCCGACACCCCGATCGCTTGGTTGTTGAGGCGAGTTAACATCGACAATAATTTTCTTATTTCATCATTATCGTCGCATATTCGTCGTTTTTTAACTATTTTCAATAAAACATTTTTTATTAAGGTTGAAAACGGTTGATGCGGATCCGACATCATACAATCTGCAAGGATTTATTACGATGTCGGGATGCGGAGGGAATCAAATTAAGTCTTTACTTCAAGCGTCATTCTTTAGATTTGATACCAATTCCATAATTGGATGCCGCATCTAAACGAATTAATCAAGTAAATCTAACTAATACGAAGTCAGTGATGCTAAAAATAGTGATCATATAATTCGAAAGAATTAGTAACGACACTATAAATGTGGAGACAATCTATTTCGTACGTAGTTGGTTTAAAACGATTTACAAACATATTTTTTTAGATTTAACTCTAAATATTCGTTATCGATTCAATAATCGAATATCAGATACTATGAGTATCAAAGTTTGCATCGAGCCTAAAGCGTACAATATTTCTGTCCGATTCAACAAAATCATCAATTTTCTAAAATCAAAAAGCAATTTCAACAAGTTGCAAAATGAACCCCGGTTCGTACAGGGGGAATACGATCGAGTGCCTAGCCCACTGGGTCGAGTGGCACCCCAAAAACGAGACAGAAGATCTTTTTGGCCACCACTCGGTCGAGTCTCGCAATGACTCGATCGAGTGGCTTCTCACTCGGTAGTGTTCTTCAATAACTCGATCGAGTGACATCTAAAAAGCGGGACAGAAGCCTTTTCCGAGGACCACTCGGCCGAGTCTTTCAGTGACTCGATCGAGTGGCCTTATCACGTCAAAACCGTGAGTCCTACTATACTTTTCTAGTCTCGACAATATTTTTCTATGACTTCGGTCAACGCGTGTTAAATCAATCACGTGTCATACAACTTTTCAAAACCATGCATCGTGCCATTTAGGTCATTCCATATCATTCTATATTTTTGCAAACCATTATTATCGTTATCATCGTGACTACTCATTTGTTCTATTCTTGTTGATCTATTTCCGTTATTCGTTTTATTGTACTGAAATGAACCCGCATGCTAAATACAACTTTTACGTTAATATTAGATGCATTAAATTGACTTAGCAACTCATTCAAATTCTTGCATGTTTAGGTAAAACAATGTTTTCATATCATTTTCATCGTTCTACTAACGCGCGTATTAGAGAGTCAAACGATATCTTAGTAGAGGCCGCTAATGTGCGGGCGGGGTTGGGTGTTCTTTGTGAACTTCCCAACACGTACCCTCACCCCTTACTCAGAACCTCGGTTTAAGGATGTCTGAAACCGTTGGCGCACGAGAGTCATTCAATACACGATATCCGATAATGTCGGTATCGGTTTCAAATGCAAAGGGACGAACCCAATAAAGTCTGAGATCGGAATGGGCCATACTTTGTGCATGGCCCACTAAGATATAGAGTGGGTTCGAACGGGCCTGAACTCCCACAAAGTTCGGTGGCGACTCCACTTCGATTTAAATTTCAATTCAATCCATCTCATATGGAGATTCATTCGCTTCCCCAAACCCGCGCATGGCCGCGTCGGGGTGGACCTATGTCGTGTCCACAATTTGGCGACTTCGCTTGGGATTAACTGATGAGTGACTTACCATCGGCATCCTTAGGGTGAGACTCGAATAGAAATCGTTTGGCTAGTACAACATGCGTTTTAGTTTTACGGTTCATGCATAACCCTATTTTTTCCCGGGCCGGTATTGGTGACAGACGTCCCACTATACCGTGATGTACTCCAATATGGATATGTCAAAGGTGTTCATAGTCGATTCGTATGGGTTTCTCGGCATGTTCTAAGCTCAACTCGACTTAGAGAGTCCGTCCCGATTCACGGATAGGCTATGTGCACTGGTATAGACCCTTTTTAGACCGACCGAGACTTAGTGTAGAGCATACATGGTGTCGTTATTATGCTTGCGTGACTATGTGCTACTTGGTTTCTAAGGTCGTTTTTCAAAAACCGTCATTCCAAAATGCATCTTTTCAAAAATATTCAATTTTCAAAGAATCGGAACGCTGCCGAAATTTAGACTTACGATTTGACTCAAAACAAGCCTATTTTCTAGCCGGCATGCCGCCCATTTCAAAATTCGAATTTCCGATCCACCATTCAATTTTCAAATTTTCAAAATTTAATTTCGATTTAAAAATTTCCGAGATGCCATTTTTAATTTTTAAATCTTCGAGATGTCGTTTTCGATTTCAAATCTTCGGTATCGGAAATTCTTTTTTTCGATATTCAAATTTCAAAATTCCAATTATTCAACTTTTCAAAAACCCGTAAAGCTACCGAATTTAGGACTTATGATTTTACTCAAAATAGCCTATTTCTAGCCGGTATGCTACCCATTTCAAAACTCAAAATATTTTCAAAACTTCAAAACCGCGGCCCGATAACACTTTTCCAATTTTTGAAAAATCGGGCCATCCGCCGGTTTTGCCGGATTTTCTAAAAAAAATCCTTTTCAAAACTTTCCTCTTCTTAGGACTTCCCGTATTTAGCAGTATCGGGTCTTGTCGTAAGTCGTCGAAGGTCTTTAGCGTCAAAATTCCATCGATCTTACATTGCGGGTTTCTTCCCTATCCCAGTCCGCTTTATTGACTAAGGCATGATCCACCTACGTAGGACATACTCCTACAAAGGAAGTTCCGCTTACACATTCGAGTCTAAAAGTCTGGGAAATATCTTACGTGGACCTTCCTTCGAACAGGACTCGGCCTACATAGCTGAATCCTAAGGGAGGCCCACCTTTCACGAGTCACCCGTCTAGGTGTCCTTTCCGAGTCATTTCCTTCTCAAGCTTTTCCTCACTCGGGGGCTACCCTTCCACGGAGCGATCAATCACGGTTGCTCTAAGGGTCATGTCTTGCAGGTGTTGTCTCACATATCCCACTTTCGAGTCACTTAGATGTCACACCATCTGAGTCCTATCTGAGTCCTTAGTCTCACCTGGGGGCTATTCTCCGACAGAGCGATTAATCACTGTCACTCCGAGAATCATACCCTACACATTTGTCTTAGAAGAGTCTAACCCGAGTCAAACCAGAGTCGTCTCTCCTCCCGCGCTATTTCCTATGCCTTGGTGAATTTGAGTTCCGAAGCAACTTTTCTGATTACGCGGTATTCTTACAGACAGGCCACCGGTAACCAGACACCAGAAAATGCAAGAAACTTTGGAACAATTGGCAGCCTCCCTAGCTAATTTTGAAGCCCAATTGACGGCTATCAGGACCGACCAAACAACCCTTGCCACCCGTTTGAGTGCCGTGGAGAAAGGGACTCCTAATGCTGGATCTGAACCCACTAGGCCCATAGCTAAACTGGTCAGCGCCATTCGCAAGCTTTAAAAACAGGTCCATTTGTCTACAAACAAGTCAATCCATGCGGAAAATGCTCGCTCCTCCTCGCCTCTGGATGATGAGCTACCCGCTAACCTCAACCTTAAGGGAATACCATTGTTTGAGGGTACTGAATACCCGGTCCATCACATTCGGACTTTCAAAGAATTTATGGTTGTCAAGGGGGTGAAATCCACCATGTTCAAGCACTTGTTTGCTTCTTCCCTCGGGAAGCACCCGAAAGCCTTACTACAGGCTCGATTCCAAGAAGTACAAGACTTGGGATGATGTTGCAATAGAGTTCGCTCGGAATTACGCCGATAATACCGAGATCCAGACTACGATGCGTACTCTGGAGGTTATGGCCCAAGAGCCCAAAGAAGGTTTCACCAAGTACCTTCAAAGGTGGAGGGCCGAAAGTGTCAAGTTGGTAGACAAGCCCAACGAGAAGACACTAGTGGAGGCGTTCATCAACAACCTCCTACCTTCCTTCCGTGTCCATCTTAGGTATGCCGACATTTCAAACTTTGCGGTGCTTACAAAAATGGGCATTAGGATTGAAGACAATCTTCGACATAATGAAGATCTGGGTGAAGCTTCTTGATAAGTGTAGTTTGTAGTGCCTATTTTGTTATGTTTAGTCCCGGTTTCTCTTGTGAAATCGCTCTTTGGAGCGGTTTCTGAGCTACTTATGCTTCTTCTAGTTCGTTTTAGGTTCCCAAGACCATTCATGGAGAACTGGAACGATTCCGACTCGTTTCCTACACTTTTGGAGCCAACGAAGAAAAGGAACGATCACTCGGTGCCTTGGATTCGATCCCGAGACCTTGGGACCCATTCTCGAGCCCCTTAGACTCGATCCCGAGCCCCGAGAATCGATGAGAAGCCCATGAGAAGCAAGGAGGGACCTTAGAGATCATATTGGAGGCCTACAAGAGCCTTCCCGGCCGAGAACAAGTGCTTTCTCGGTCGGGAAGGAGTGCACGTTTCAACAGGCTGCTTTATGGGCCGTCTCCGGCGAGACCATCTCGTCTCGGCCGAGATGAGTCCAGTCTCGGGCGAGACCATCTCATCTCGGCCGAGATGAGCCACCTGCAGTTCCACTTCGCTTCTTTTCTTCTCCTTATTCATTGTAACTCTATATATATACCCCCTCTTGTAATCTTATGGGATGTGAGACATTACCCACAAAACCCTAGACTACTTTAGACTAGATTAGCTTGGATTAGCATAGATTAATCTTTAGTTTATCCTTAATCTTAGTAATTAGTCTTGTATTAAGGGAATTCTTCAAGATTCAACCAAGATTGACAACCTTGGGAGATTGTTTTGGGTTTTTCTTATTAATACAAGTTTCAATCTTTCATCCTCTTGTTAGTAGGTATAATCTTCTTTTTATCTTTACTCTTAATCTTTGATTAATCCTTCAAGTTTCAATCTTTGATTATTGTTTATTGTTCTTCGTGGATGTTTTGATGTTTGGTATGTTTCCTCTTGTTTATGTTAATCTTAGTTTGATTATGAGTGATTAGATTCCTTGTGGGGTTAGTAGGAGGATTAAGTGTGGATTATGGCTGATTAGGGCTTGATTATGAGTGAAGGTGAATCCTTTGTTGCTAGTTATATGTTGGGCACACTATGTGTTTGTTGAATTGCTTTTTTGAGTTGTAGTGGCCATGCTTCTAATGCTAGTCTTCCTCTACTCATTGTGTGTTTGACTTGTGATTGAATTCTTGTGTATTCGGGTTTAGTCTTTGACACGAGAGTGTGGACTTGGGTTTTGACGCGAGAGCGCGGACCGACCTTATTGACTAGGTGAACCTTGCACCATCGTTACCCCAACTATCCTATTACACTTATGAACCCGACCTAACCCTACTCTTTCCTTGTTTGATTTCTTTAGTTCGATAGATTCGTTTAGCCTTAGTTGTTACCCCTAGCTTAGTCATAGTCATAGTTTATTCCCTTCTTATCGTTCTAGTTTAGCTTAGCCGTGAGACCTAGTCAAGTCTTTAGGTGGAACTTGGTCTAAACCCTCTTTACCGTCCCCGTGGACTCGACCCGACTTACCCTTTCTACCCAGATAGGATTAGTTGGATATTATTTGTTGGTGGGGATCCACGGCAAATCCCTCCCATCAATTTGGCGCCGTTGCCGGGGACGGTGCTAGTTTAGACTTTGTTTTCCTATTTACTTGATTTTGTCTTCGTTTTTGTAGTTTTTTTTGTTTTCTTTTGCTTCTTGTGTGTGTGAAGTTTATTTCCTTCTTGTCTAGTGCCCAAAAAGCACTAGACTTCTCACACTTGCTCCTAGTCTACAGTTTTTGCCTAGAGGTGGTGACCATCCTCTTTCTTACGACTCAGAGCCGCATAAACGGACGGTTGTTAGTTTGAGAGGTTTCCAACCGGGTAGGAGCCTAATTTTCGAGCAAAGCGCGAGGTTTGATCTAAATTCCCCACACCTAGAAGCTACCATGAGCTACTCCTCTCCCTCTATGAATCAAGGGTATGACATGACATCTCCCTACCACTATCAAGCTCCTTGGGATAATCAAGACACTCGTGGGTATGAATTTCAAGGAAATGGAATTGGCTACCAACAAGTGAATGCTTATCACTCCTATAATCATGGTGACTATTACTCAAGCTATCAATGTGAACCCACCATGTTTCATCATGATTCACCTTATGGAAGCCAATTTCTCCAAAACCCACCACATTACCCTTCACCTCAACCACAATATGAACCCCAAAACCCACAATACTACCAATCATATCAACCTCACCACCAACCTTATGATGCCCCACCCCTTGGGCATCGTAAAGGTTCACAAGTAACACTCCAAAACCCCAATGACCACCGAATGCCCAACTTGGAGTTAAATCAAACGATGCTTCATATGCAACAAGAAATGACCTTACAATTGCAAAAAGACCATGAAATATTGGCCGAACTCCGAAGGGAAAGTGAGGAACGTTATGCTAGATTGAATGCTTTAACGGCTTAAACCCTCATGTTTTTAACTCGATCTTCACAACTTGATGTGGGATGTTCACTTGGGGAAGGGGAACAACCCAATGACGAAGCCGATAATGAATCTCCTTCGAGAAGCGAGACTTGCATTGAAGAACCTCAATTGTCCACCCAAGGGCAGGCGAATGAGGAAATAACCCTTGTTGAAGGCAATGTTGGTGAAGAATTTGAGGAGGTTAGTGAGTTGGATGAGTTGGTGGAATTTGTGAAGTTTTTGGGTGAAAATGACATGCCCAAGTTGCCCTTGTGCGATAATATGGAAAAACATCAAGAGCCCCTTGCAAGTAAGCGAAGCAATGACTTGGAAGAGATTGAAACCACCGGTAGAAGTTTCAATTCTCTCCTCCAAGATGATGAGGGGACAAGTGTTGTTCCGGGACTTGAAGATAGGGAACCACAACTTGAAGAAGGTATGGGGGTGTGCAACAAGGAAATGAGGCCAAAGCCGTTTTTTGTGCCTCATGATGAAGACTTGAAGCTTGCTAGTGATTGGAGACGATGCTTAGGGAGGAAGAGGTCGGTAAAGCTTGTAGGATGGATAGACCCCGGAGACAACATGAAGGATGATATTGGGTCTTTGTGTGGCTACTTCGTGCTTCCGACTTGGAGGCCTTGGAGGATAGCTTGGCTCGGTTGCTTGAGCCCTCATTACGACGTGGCTCGAGCATTTGACTTGCTCCTCCGAGCCCTTGATGGCTATGGCTAGGAATGAAGAGTCCACCATCCTCGGTTTGACGGAGTTCCTTAAGAACCGTCATGTTGTATATTCCCCTTTCTCTCTTCTCTTTAGTTCTTGTGTTTGTAATTGTGTTTATTGTGATTTTATTTCTAGGATTTTTGTTTTTTGCTTTGTGGAATTCTTGTATTTTGGATTTTTCTTGAGTGATGTGAGGGAGGGGATTCTAATGATTATTGTGAAGTTGTGTAGAATAATTGAAGTTGATGGGTGATTATGTTGAGTCTTGGAGATGAACGCTTGAAGCGATCTTGGGAGCGGTTCTATTATTTGATTTTTGGAGCTTTGGTGAAGCTATGTGCTTAAGTGAATATTCGCAAATCAAGAGAAGCTCCACTTTTATCTCCCATGATTAGCATCAAGTACTACATGCTCGGTCTTCTATTTTTCCTACAAGTGTCGGCTCGGTGGGATTTTTATTGGAAGACGGGAACTAAATGGTCATTTTTTAGCTTAGAATAAGCTTTTGGGGACGGGATTTCAGATCTCGAGGTGTTAATTGTTGATTGGGAGGAAGGTTCGGTGTGTTCTTAATGAAGAGAAGCTTCAAGGCCATGACCATCGTCGTCCCGGGCTATTCTAAAGCCGTCTCGGACGGGAAGGAATCTCTTCCCGGGCGAGACGAGCCCTTCTCGGTCGGGACGAGTGGGTGGAAAATCCATGCTACTGTAAAGGCATCCCGGGCGAGACGAATTCATCTCGGGCGAGAAGAAAAAGGCATCTCGGGCGAGACGAGCCCTTCTCGGTCGGGACGAGTGGGCAAAAGAACTCAGCTACTGACAGCCCATCTCGGGCGAGACGAGACCAACTCGGGCGAGACGAAGACTCATCTCAGGCGAGACGAGTTCATCTCGGCCGAGACGGGTCTGTTACCCGCGCAGTTTGTTTTTCTTGCAGCCCAGCCCGAGTCCCACTTCATTAAGCAGCCCGACCCGCCCCATACTCTCCTCTCACACAATTACCCAACCCATTCCCATCTCATACTAACTCATTCATAGTTCATCTTCAACCTTCCTCAACCTCCATAACCCCAAATAAACCCCAACTTCACTCAAAACACCATAAAACCTCAAATACTCCATCAAATCTCATCAAATCACTTCCTAAACACCCCAAAATCAGTTTCCATCACATTTATAACTATCCTAGACTCATTTTTTACCATTAAAATCCCCAAAAACTGAAAAAATACTTTTTTTCCCCATTTTTCCCCAAATCCGAAAATTGGGGTTTTCTCCCAAGCTTGATTATATCTCTTAGGGTGGGTCTTGGAGGCTTATTACACCAATTTTAAGCTTCTATTGAGTGTTTTTGTGGGTTCTAGCTAGTGTTTTTGGGTAAAATTAGAGTTTGGGTGTTTGCCATTTTTTGAAGCTTCTTCATCTTCAATGGCTCCAAAGAAGAAAAGTAGGGTGATTCAAAGCAAGAAAAGGAAAAGTGCATCCACATCAAGACCCGAAGTTGAGCCCGAAGTGGAGGTCGAAGTTGAGAAACCGGAAATTCCTCGTCTCCCGGGTTTTCCTAATCTTGTCTTTGGCTCGGAATTGCAAAGGGAGCAGTTCATTAAGCTTCTTGGTAAGCCTTTTGAGCCTACTAGATTTCTTTGTAAAACCATACTTAGAAAATTAGGCATTCTTAGGCAAACTAGAGAGTTTTTTGAGGGTATGGGCTTGGAGTTGTTGTTCAATATGCATGAATTGACCTACAAGCAACTCACTCTAGAATTCTTCAGCACTACACCCTACCACAATTTGGTGTCATTTTTGGCCTCCCCTCCTCTCCTAGTGGTAGCATACCCGCCGACTTTAATGTAGTCGATGTATGGAAATGTATAACCGGCTTAACCCTCATTGACTTTCGACGGTTGTCTAGCCGTCATGTCCACCATCCGGTTGTGCGTATTTGGCATCGTCTTATCGCGGGTACAATATTTGGGAGGTCCGAAATGAGCACCTTCACTCAACAAGAATTGACAATACTAGATGCTTATTTGAATATCAAGAGCAAACCTAGGTTTGAAACCGACATTCCCCTTGCTTTGGCGAAACATTTTCAAAAGATTAGTAAGGCGGGGAAAAATATGAGTGAGATTGTTCTAGGGGGGCTTATTACACACGTGGCTAAGGCAATTGATCAAAATTTTAGTGAGGAAGAGTTGACCCCCGTACCGGAGGATACGACCATAGACGAGGAGTGTTTTGTTAGGTTCCATAAGTGGATTACTTATGAGAGGGAGCATAAGAGGTATACATGGATTACGTCGGGTCGGCCACACTTCACGTTACCATGCAACACGCTACCGACCCTTGAGCCTATGCAACATTCCATCGTTTCGGTCCAAGAGCTTAACCTATTAGTGCCGGGTGCGGTAGGTGACCCCGGTGCTTCTTCCTCCCGTACCCCGCTTCCACGTCCAAGTGTGGCACAACAACAACAACCAACACAACAACAACAACAACAACAACAACAACAAAGCAATACCCAACACTACCCCTGTTACACTTCACCCCCGGCCTTTATTGATGTCCCTCCGTATGCACCATATACCCCCTTTGCCTACCCTTTGTCCCCGGCCGATCCAGCTATGGCCGCTATGCTTAATGCTCTACACATTGGGCAATATGAGAAGAGGAGGGACGATTACTATGCTCAATATCCCGGGTATCATCTTTTGGCTCAACAAGGGTATGTAAATCCGCAAGGCTATCTCCCATCGTGGTATAGGCCCGTATACTTTCCGAACTACGTTAATCCTAGTAGTAGTGGCGCTATGATGGATGACGAGGAGTTTGAGGCCGAAGATGCCTTCGATGTGAATAGAGGGGAGGGTAATCGTGATGAAGAAGAAGAAGAAGAAGAAGATGATGAAAGTGGTGACGATGATGATGATGACAATGAGAGTGAGGAGGAGGATGATGACGAGCTTGATGATTATTGATTATTGAAACGATGGAGATGCGTTAGTTGCTAACCTTTGGTATGGCAACTTTCTTTTGTTTTCCGTTTTTGATGCTTGTCTATTTCGTTTCCCCCTTGGTATGAGTATTTTGTTGGCCCTCAGGGCCTTTGTGGTGATCGCTCCCGATTCTCGATGACGTGATTACATCGAGTCATTTGAAAAATCCAAATTTACAAGTCTTTTCTTTTTCTTTGTTTTTTTTTTTTTAGGAATTAGTCGGATTTAGGCGGAATCCGGGCTAGGTGACTTGATTACACCTAGTCTTCCCCTCCCATTTTCATTTTATTTATTTCTTTTTATTTCTTCCCCTATCCATATCTTTTCTCGTCTCGGCCCATGGTGACTTGATTACACCCCGGCCGGACACATTCTGCCCTTTTCTCCGCTTTTCTTTTTGATTTTTAGCTTTATTTTCGTAGTTTCTTTACTTTTTAGTGTCTCCATACACTACGGTCGAGCATGAGGACATTGCTCGGTTTAAGTGTGGGGGAGCAATATTCTATCGTACTTAGCTTTATTTTTTGTAGTTTTTTCGAAAAATCTTTAAAATCCCTAAAAATTGAATAAATTTCACAAAAATCAAAAAGATTTTTACTTTGTGTCTTTTTCTTTTGTGTCTTTGTGTTGTGTTTTTGTGTTTTGTGTGTGTGTTTGCCCTTTTTCCCTATAGGTTCCTTGATCGCCGTAATTTTCGGAAAGCTCAAGACAACCGGTAACATCATTCTATCTCTTTTCCTCTTTGTTTCTTGTGAAGTTTGGAGGAGAATTGTGATGATGTGTGCTCGGATGGAGCTTGTTGAAATTTGTGGTAGTTGTGATAGCTTATTTGGAAATTTGGGGTGGTGTTTGTTCTCTTTGTATGTTTGTTTTGTTGCCTTTGTCTCTTTTTCTTTCGTTCTTGTTTCGTCCTTGTTGTGTCTTGTGTTTGTGTCTAGTGTGTAAAAAGGTTTTCGAAAACCCGGTTTTGAGGCTAGTGCGCAAGTGTTTACTTTCCCTTCCTAGCAATATGAGTCGAGTCTTGGACTTTAGTCTAGTAGAATGACCATAAATCAATGATTTTGTTGGTTTCTTGCCTTGAGTCCACCTAGCTTACTAGGAATTTACTACGGGATTTGCATTTTGAACATTTTGACCACCCACGGTGTGAAAAGGCCTTGGTTTCCGGGTCCCGTCTCTTAGGTGACCTTGTTCGAAATTGTTTGATTAGTCCAAGTTTCTCCCCTTCTTGTGGGTTTGAAGGGAAGGCGCCATCCCGACTTACCAATTTCCCTACCTCATACACGTTTCCACAAATAAGTTGCAAATTGTCTTACTTGGTTCCAAGTGCCTACAAAACGAAACATATCAAAAAGGCAAGCCAAGGAAGGAAAGAAAATGAAAGAAAAAGAAAGAAAAAAAGAAAGAAAAGAAAGAAGAAAAAGAAAAGGCACAACAAAAGAAAAACAAAATACAAAAGAAGAAAAAGAAGTGGCATTGCAACTCAAAAGCCAAATGCAAAAGAAAAGAATGCCAAAAGAAAACCATCTCACAAAAAGAACCCTCACCCTCAAAAATAAGCCTTTTTCCGACTATTACCGCAAAGAGCCTACCAAAGGACCGAGTCCCTAGGAAGGATGATAGCGGTAATGGTCGGTCTTCCCTCATTTTGCAACCTTGACCACCTTTTTACTTGGACTAGTTGGGCGGTTTTGGACATGGGACGACCCTCTTGGCTCATCGCTAAAGGGGGCGGGGCTTCACTTACCTACAGTGTCGACTAACTCCGTGGTTCATCCTTTTTCCATCCCGCCTATCATCCCGTGGTACTTTCTTAGAAGGTTAGGAGGAACCTAGGTAAGTAACCAACGTTTTTATTGCTTTGTCGTCATACTATTAGGGTTTGGTCCATTTCGGTTTGTATTGCTAGCTTGGGAACGTTGTCACTTGCCTTGAGTCCTTAACCGGTGTCTATTTCACCGCTTTGTTGAGGGAAGCGGTATTTGTTTTGTCTTGGATGCAACTGTTTGGTGCTTGTTTGTGTGTGTGTGTGTTTGTTTGTTTTTGTGTTTTTGTGTTCGGTTGCATCCACAGTTTTGTCGCAAGACCCCACTTCCCTTGCGGATAGCACTTGTCCTCTAATTGTTATCGCGTGATTTGAAAGGGCGTAGTCTGCGCTAATACCCACTCGGCTAGTATTTTAGTTTTTATTAGTTTAGTAGTTAGTTCGTGCTTACTCGACGGCGAGTAAGGGTTAAGTGTGGGGGAGTTGATAAGTGTAGTTTGTAGTGCCTATTTTGTTATGTTGTTTAGTCCCGGTTTCTCTTGTGAAATCGCTCTTTGGAGCGGTTTCTGAGCTACTTATACTTCTTCTAGTTCGTTTTAGGTTCCCAAGACCATTCATGGAGAATTGGAATGATTCCGACTCGTTTCCTACACTTTTGGAGCCAACGAAGAAAAGGAACGATCACTCGGTGCCTTGGATTCGATCCCGAGACCTTGGGACCCATTCTCGAGCCCCTTAGACTCGATCCCGAGCCCCGAGAATCGATGAGAAGCCCATGAGAAGCAAGGAGGGACCTTAGAGATCATATTGGAGGCCTACAGGAGCCTTCCCGGCCGAGAACAAGTGCCTTCTCGGTCGGAAAGGAGTGCGCGTTTCAACAGGCTGCTGTATGGGCCGTCTCGGGCGAGACCATATCGTCTCGGCCGAGATGAGTTCCGTCTCGGGCGAGACCATCTCATCTCGGTCGAGAAGAGCCACCTGCAGCTCCGCTTCGCTTCTTTTCTTCTCCTTATTCATTGTAACCCTATATATATACCCCCTCTTGTAATCTTATGGGATGGGAGACATTACCCACAAAACCCTAGACTACTTTAGACTAGATTAGCTTAGATTAGCGCAGATTAATCTTTAGTTTATCCTTAATCTTAGTAATTAGTCTTGTATTAAGGGAATTCTTCAAGATTCAACCAAGATTGACAACCTTGGGAGATTGTTTTGGTTTTTCTTATTAATACAAGTTTCAATCTTTCATCCTCTTGTTAGTAGGTATAATCTTCTTTTTCTCTTTACTCTTAATCTTTGTTTAATCCTTCAAGTTTCAATCTTTGATTATTGTTTATTGTTCTTCATGGATGTTTTGATGTTTGTGATGTTTCCTCTTGTTTATGTTAATCTTAGTTTGATTATGATTGATTAGATTCCTTGTGGGGTTAGTTGGAGGATTAAGTGAGGATTATGGGTGATTAGGGCTTGATTATGAGTAAAGGTGAATCCTTTGTTGCTAGTCATATGTTGGGCACACTATATGTTTGTTGAATTGCTTGTTTGAGTTGTAGTGGTCATGCTTCTCATGCTAGTCTTCCTCTACTCATTGTGTGTTTGACTTGTGATTGAATTCTTGTGTATTCGGGTTTAGTCTTTGACACGAGAGTGCGGACTTGGGTTTTGACGCGAGAGCGCGGACCGAGCTTAGTGACTAGGTGAACCTTGCACCATCGTTACCCCAACTATCCTACTACACTTATGAACCCGACCTAACCCTACTCTTTCCTTGTTTGATTTCTTTAGTTCGATAGATTCGTTTAGCCTTAGTTGTTACCCCTAGCTTAGTCATAGTCATAGTTTATTCCCTTCTTATCGTTCTAGTTTAGCTTAGCCGCGAGACCTAGTCAAGTCTTTAGGTGGAACTTGGTCTAAACCCTCTTTACCGTCCCAGTGGACTCGACCCGACTTACCCTTTCTACCCAATTAGGATTAGTTGGATATTATTTGTTGGTGGGGATCCATGGCAAATCCCTCCAATCACTTCTACTGAAGGCTATACTGGACATCAACTTGAGTCCTTAGAAGCCGACGACTAATGACAACATCATCCGAGATTCCGGATTTGATTTAAGTCCGAGTCCGAGTCCGAGTCTAAGAAGTGCTATTTCTTCCAAAGTCAAAGTCAGAGTCAGAGTCAATTGTATTATGTCCTCTTTTTTCAGAATTCAATAAAATCAGCTTTTCTATTTCTCATATATACTTTCCTTACGTGTTTCCGAGAACATGATGAACACCATCATACACTGTGAGCACATGCACGTGACTATAGGCACGTCTATAATGACTGCAGGAAATTGAGACCCGTGTTTTTCTTTACCTGTTCCATGTCTGACATAGAAAGCCACATAACTACCCTTAGGGAGCGGTATCGAATCCTATGACAAATCTAGGTAGTCTCCTAGTTTGGGTTCAAGACGGGAAGCAAGCCCATTTCCCACAATAAAAACCTCTCCAATAAGACTGACCAATCCCCACCTCAGGTGTTAGTTTGACCAAAAAAAAACTGCACGAAAAAATCAAAAGACCAAGAAAAAAAAGAAAAAAAAGCTGAACAAAAAAAAAGGAAAAAAAGTCCAAGGAAAAAGAAAAAGGCCAAAACAAAAAAGCAGGCCATCATCAAAAAAGATCCACCCATGACCGAGGTTAAACAGTCAACCCAAATGAAGAATCCCATGCCCGGAGCTAAGAAGTCAACCAACTAAAAAATATTCAAAAACCCATGACCGCACTTAACGGTCAACTCAAGTGAAACAGTCAATTCAAAATTATCAAAACCCATACCATCCAATAGGGGAGTGACAATTAAGCTGGTCAGGTAACACCACACTCAGCCTTCCCACATTACAACCCTCAAGACCTTCCCAAGACCTAGGCTAGAGACAGCCCGGAATTTTGAGGATTCGAGCTCCATAGGATACCCCTAACTATTAGGGCCAGACATGGAAACCAAATCCCGCATTATCAAACCTATCCCGATCAAAGTTCGAGCCATTTTTACTCGACTTCCCCCTTGCACAACAACTACAACACAACACAACACGACATAACAAAATTCACAATCACCATACAACGACCCGAGATCAAAACTCGTCAAAGACCCGAGATCAAAACTCGTCAAAGACCCGAGAGCAAAACTTGTCAAATCCCATCCCAATTCTTCTCATCCAAACCAGTTACCAGCCCCAAATGCGGGAATTCAACTTACAATCGGCATAGAACATGCCCAAATAGTTCACACCACCCCTGGGGGCTAACCCGGAGAACGCTCACAGTCACAGGATCAACATCCTAACCATTCTAGCCCTTTGATCAAGACATCACTGGGAATGCACCTAGCCTACACCGTCAATATGGCTAGTTACACACAAAGTCCTATTAGACTAAGCACCATAATATATCTTTCAATTCACTGAACTACGGTCTGGTTTGATTTCACTACACGTGAATACGTTGGCAGCCTTTCAACAGAGGCACAACCACCCACATTGACACACATTCAAAAAGCACCATTATTCCGGTCACGACACTGTCATGTTCTCAGCAGCAAGCTTTGTCATCTTGGGGGCTTCTTTTAGACAAGAAGACCGCCATCCACTCACAAAATCCAAAAGACTTTCAAAATCTAGCCTCCTTTTTATAGTGTGTTCTAATACTCGGCTCAGTCGAAGACAAGAATCTGTCAGGACTCGAAGCAATACCCACTTTGGAAATGTACCCTAAAATCAAAAATCCAGGAGAGCACTAGACTACAACAGTCCCATTACAGACTACCGCAGGTCCTCTATAGCATATCTATCCCATTTGGATGTTCGACCGTGTTGCCACTCGCCTAGGCTACGGAATAGCGCAACTTAAGAGTCTTGTCATCTTTGGTGGCCCACCCCCCTACCGAGTCACGGTTCAATCCTTCGAGAGTCCAAGTCGTGTCTGTCAACTCATCCTGTCACGTCCAGAGTTGAGTCTGTCGGTATGTCACTCTTCAAATTCTCACTTTGAAATTTGCAAAACTTAGCCATTTGAGACAATCCTTTTCGACAAGGTCAAATTTCGGTCTATTTAAATTGCAAATTTCTTTTCTACCTCTTCCGATTTTGAAAACCTATCTCCTAGCACGTGAGTTGCTTTCAGGACTTCGATTTCAAAATAAAGCAAAAATCATTTTCCCCAGCGCAAGTCAGTCTATAGATTCTAACTGCATTTCCTGTATTCTAACTTGCTATATTTGCTATTTCTGCCTGTATATCTAACATTTCAGGTACCTGCTTCGCTTCCCAAAGGAACATCATGTTTTTTATTCCCCAGCGCCTGCGCGACTCACATATCTTCCCAGCGGAGAGCCCAAGGCGGTATTTTCCCGAAATAGCAAGGGATGTGTCCATATATAGGCACACCCGGGACTTATATGACATGTCTGATTCCTCGCATAGTTCTGAGATGGGATGTGTCTGCAAACGGACACACCCAGGGCTTCTTAGGCAAGCTCCCGCACAGCTCCAAGATGGGATGTACCCACATACAGATACACCCGGGGTTTCAAGAACAAGTCCCAACGGAGGCGTCCCAGGTAACACCAACACAGGTATGATTTCTATCTTATGGCTGGCGAGCCCTTTTACGCAAGTCTAATGGACTATAAACGACCCGACCGGAAGTCTACTAGCTCTTAATCCTCGATTGGCCTGGTAGCTACTCTGACTTTCGCCTTGTCCAAGCCTCAGTAAGAGTGGGGGCTCTGTAGACACCCACATTTGGCTGCTAGGTGACTATAGCAATTTCGAAAAAACACCCGATGATGATCGGACGCAAACGTGTTTCTACGCGCTCGGATATGGGCTCAGAACCATTAGTTTCTGGCTTGGGCTTTTTACGGAGTACAAATCTCACAAAACTGACCTCAAATCCAGGCCCAGTGGGTCGTTTCTAATCAAATAAGACTAATTTGGATTAAAACCGACACCGGAAATAAAACCGTCTTTTAGCAACCGGGTCAAACCCCAGTCAAAGTCGTTTCCGAGACACAAAACTGCCTTGCAAATATCAAAAAGTCCAGCTCAAACACAAAAGCCTCAAAATATTTGGCCCGCCTCAGCCACTCGATCGCCACTCGATCGAGTGTCATCCCACTCAATCGAGTGGGCCTCCAACAGGCCCGCTGTCTCCTTTCAGCTGGGCCACTCGATCGAGTCCATCAGGGCACTCGATCGAGTAACCCTAGGTCGGGTGATGGGGGATTTCTTATTAATACCCCTCTCTACACACCCAATTCACAACTTTTTCACAACCCTAATTTTTCCCATCCTTACTAACTTACACACATTCCAACACTTACACACCCTTCAACCCTAAACTCTACCCATCACGACTCATCATCCTCAACCCTAAACCCTAGCATTTAGGAACCCTAAAACCACCATAACTTAACTTACATCAACCTCGACACTCCCGTGCCAAAGCCACAATCAAGCGAGTCACGTCCGAGACAAGAAACATGTAGGTTGAGGGTGCACAATCCCGATTTCTCCTTTCTCTTCCTCTCTTTTCTTGCGTCGACCGTCCCGTCGTCGTTTCTTTTCATTTTTTTCTTTTTTTTTTCTTTTGTCGTCGCGTCTCTAATATCAATAATATTATTAGTATAAAACATTAAATTACTCGTTGGTTCGTGTCGAGCGTGAGTGATGACGGGATAAGAAATCCGAATATACAAGGGTGTTCCACCCAGCGTTCCCGGTCGCTTATCCCGACACCCCGATCGCTTGATTGTTAAGGTGAGTTAACATCTACAATAATTTTCTTATTTAATCATTATCGTCGCATATTCGTCGTTTTTTAAACTATTTTCAATACAACATTTTTTTTATTAAGGTCGAAACCCGTTGATGCGGATCTTACATCATACAATCCGCAAGGATTTATTACGATGTCGGGATGCGGAGGGAATCAAATTAAATCTTTAATTCAAGCGTCATTCTTTAGATTTGATACCAATTCCATAATTGGATGTCGCATCTAAACGAATTAATCAAGTAAATCTAACTAATACGAAGTCAGTGATGCTAAAAATAGTGATCATATAATTCGAAAGAATTAGTTACGACACTATAAACGCGGAGACAATCTATTTCGTACGTAGTTGGTTTAAAACGATTTACAAACACATTTTTTAGATTTAACTCTAAATATTCGGTATCGATTCAATAATCGAAAATCAGATACTATGAGTATCAAACTCTGAATCGAGCCTAAATCGTACAATATTTCTGTCCGAATCAACAAAATCATCAATTTTCTAAAATCAAAAAGCAATTTCAACAAGTTGCGAAACAAACCCCGGTTCGTACAGGGGGCACTCGATCGAGTGCCTAGCCCACTCGGTCCAGTGGCACCCCAAAAACTTGACAGAAGCTCTTTTTGGCCACTACTCGGTCGAGTCTTGCAATGACTCGATCGAGTGGCTTCTCACTCGGTCGAGTTCTTCAATAACTTGATCGAGTGACATCTAAAAAGCGGGACAAAAGCCTTTTCCGAGGACCACTCGGTCGAGTCCTTCAGTGACTCAATCGAGTGGCCTTATCACGTCAAAACCGTGAGTCCTACAATACTCTTCTAGTCTTGACAATATTTTTCTATGACTTCGGTCAACGCGTGTTAAATTAATCACGTGTCATACAACTTTTCAAAACCATGCATCGTGCCATTTAGGTCATTCCATATCATTCTATATTTTTGCAAACCGTTATTATCGTTATCATCGTTACTAATCGTTTATTCTATTCTTGTTGATCTATTTCCGTTATTCGTTTTATTGTAATAAAATGAACCCGCATGCTAAATACAACTTTGACGTTAATATTAGATGCATAAAATCGACTTAGCAAGCCATTCAAATTCTCGTATGTTTAGGTAAAACAATGTTTGTATATCATTTTCATCGTTCTACTAACGCACGTATTAGAGAGTCAAACGATATCTTAGTAGAGGCCGCTAATGTGCGGGCGGGGTTGGGTGTTCTTTGTGAAATTCCCAACACGTACCCTCACCCCTTACTCAGAACCTCGGTTTCCGGATGCCCGAAACCGTTGGCGCACGAGAGTCATTCAATACACGATATCCGATAATGTCGGTATCGGTATCAAATGCAAAGGGACGAACCGAATAAACTCTGAGATCAGAATGGGCCATACTTTGTGCATGGCCCACTAAGATATAGAGTGGGTTCGAACAGGCCCGAATTCCCACAAAGTTCGATGGCGACTCCACTTCGATTTAAATATCACTTTGATCCATCTCATATGGAGATTCATTCGCTTCCGCAAACCTGCGCGTGGCCGCGTCGTGGTGGACCTATGTCGTGTCCACACAACACAAACATAAAATCTTCAAAATATCTCACCCGTGCTGACCCATTCGATCGAGTGTCAACCCACTCGGTCAAGTCGGCCTCCAACGTGTCCGCTGTCTCCTTTTAGCTGGGCCACTCGATCGAGTCCATCAGGGCACTCGATGGAGTAACCTTAGACGAGGGTGGGGGAGAATTCCTATATATACTACCCATTTGCAACACAATTTCACAACTTTTACCTACAATTTCACAACCCTAATTTTCCCATCTCTACAACCTAAAACCCTAGTGTTTAGCAAACCATCAAACCCTGAACCACCATAACTCCATCTACATAGATCTCGATACTCCCGTGCTCAAGCCACAACTAGACGAGTTTCATACCGAAAATATGAAACATGTAGGTTGAGGGTGCAAAAATCCCGATATCTTCCTTCTCTTCTCGCGTCTCTCTTCCTCTTCTCCTCACGTTTTTTTCGTTTTTTTCTTTTCTTTCGCATCTAATATCGATAATATCACTAGTATTAAGACATTAAAATACTCGCTAATTCGTGTCGAATACAAAGGATGACGGAATAAGGAAATCCGAATATAAGGGTGTTTCACCCGGCGTGGCCGGTCGCTTATCTCGACACCCCGAGTATTTGATTGTTGAAGCGAGTCAACGTTAATAAGATCGTCTTTTTATTTTTGCCGCGTCGTTAGTCACGTTTAATTATTCGCGTCATCGTCATTATCGTTAATACCGCATATGCATCAATTTTCAAAAACTATTTCGAATCAAACACTTATATTTAAGTTAGGGCGAAACTCGTTGATGCGGATCTGACATCACAATCCGCAAGGATTTTTTACGATGTCGAGATGCGGAGGGAATCAATTTCTTTTTAATTCAACAGAATATAAAGCGTCGTTCTTTAGATGCGATATCGACTCTATAGTCGAATGTCGTATCTAAACGAATTAGTCTACAAATTTAACTAATACGAATTCGTTGATGCTAAAATAGTTGTCACAACGTTCGAAAGAACTAATTACGACACTATAATGCGGAGATAGTTAATTTCGTTTTAGTTTAATTTAAAACGACTTACAACATCTTTTTTTTTCTAGATTTCGCTCTATTCAATATTGATTTCGTAATCAAATATTGGATACGACGAGTATCAAAGATTCGAGTCGATCATAAATCATATAATATTTGTGCGTGACTTAACAAAATCATTGATTTTCCAAAATCAAAAGGCAATTTCGAAATTCCTACAAATTGTGAAACGAACTATAGTTCGTACAGGGGGCACTCGATCGAGTGCCTAGCCCACTCGATCGAGTGACACTCCAATTTAGAGGCAGAAGGTCTTTTTGAGGACCACTCGGTCGAGTCCCTCAATGACTCGATCGAGTGGCGTCTCACTCGGTCGAGTCCCTCAATGACTCGATCGAATGGTGCATCAAATTGTAGGCAGAAGCGTTTTCCGAGGCACACTCGGTCGAGTCCCTCCATGACTCGATCGAGTGTCCCTTTTATCACGTCAATCCGTGAAGTCCCATAACGTCCTTCGAGTCTCGATAAAATATTTTCGTGACTTCGGTCAACACGTGTCAAGTCAATCCCGTGTATTATTACTCTCCAAAATCATGCATCGTGTCCTCTACGTTATTCTATAGCATTTTTATATTTTTTGCAAACCGTTATTATCATTATCATCGTTACTAACACGTTTGTCCCTATTTTGGTATTTTATTTCCGTTATTCGTATTGTACTAAAATGAATCTCGCATGCTAATTACAACTTTGACGTTAATTTTGGATGCATTAAATCGACGTAGCAACGTATTCGAATATTCGCATATTTAGTCAAAACAATGTTTGCATATCATCTCATCGAATTACTAACACGCGTATTCAAAAGTCAAGCGATATCTTAGTAGAGGCCGCTAAGTGCGGGCGGGGTTGGTTGTTCTTTGTGAACTTCTCAACACGTACCCTCACCCCTTACTCAGAACCGTGGTTTTCGGATGTCCGAAACCATTGACGCACGAGAGTCATCCAATACACGATATCCGATCATGTCGGTATCGGTATCGCAATGCAAATGGACGAACCCAATAAACTCTGAAATCCAATTGTGCCGTACTTTGTGCACGGCCTACAAAGACATAGAGTGGTTTCGAACGGGCCCGAACCCCCACAAAGTTCGGTGGCGACTCCACTTCGATTTAAATTTCAATTCGATCCATCTCACATGATATTCATTCGCCTCCCCAAACCCGTGCGTGGCCGCGTCGGGGTGGACCTATGTCATGTCCACACATTCTGACTCGACTATAGGCAAAAACATATTTTTGTGATTTTTTTTTATGCTAACGGAAATGCAAGAAATATGCAGATGGATGAAAACAACAGATGCATACCCTCCCCAAACCAAATCACACAATGCCCTCAATTTGTACAACAAACAATAAGAGGCATAAAAAAACATGGGAAACGATATGCTAAACGGTGAAAGTGCAAAAGAAAGAGAGAAAAAGGAAACAAATTATAAGATATAGACAAGTGGAGACTTTCCCAAACGACATCTAAGGATTCGCTTCATAATTAGAAACGTCGCCATCTCCGTTACCTTCGTCGTCCTAGGAGCTCACAAAAGCGGTACCCATACACAAAAAACAAACAAAAACAAAAAAAAACACAAGACAAGCAAAAAAAATAACATAGAACACATCTCAGCAGCCTAATGAATCGTCTAAAAAATGGATCAAGGACCGCATTAGCTTGTCAAACAAGCTAGACCAATCATCAGCAAAGTGGTCATAGGGAATCAACATTAACAAGCATGACCAATAATAAGCATGATAAGTAAGAAGACTAATGAGCAGTTTATGAGAAAAAACATACAAACCAAATATCTCAAAATTAGCCCTAGTCTTATCATTTGACACAAATTGCACAAGAGGAGGGTCAACTGACTCAAAACTACTCAAAGCATCAAACTTACATTCTTCAACTCCCTCGAAAGAGTTATCATTTTCACCATCTTCAACGCTCTTAAGAATAATTTGTGCACCAAGACTGGGTATGGGTTCCTACCTTTCTCTTTCTCTTCTCTAGGGGAGCTCGACGCGGAGGCCGCTGCTTTACTCAAGCGGATTCAAAAATTCTCAATATCTCAGGACGCGGGAGCTCGAGCAGCTGCTTTTATTTTTACTCGTCTTAGTTTTTCTATCGCTAAGAGAGTGGGAGCCCAGATAGTATCTCGGCTTCCCTCTAACTTCTTGTAATTTGTTCTAGTGTTTAATGAAAGTTCCGTTTTATAATAAAATTTTTTTCAAAAAAATAATAAATAAATAATAATAAATAATAAATAATAATAATAATAATAATAATAATAATAATAATAATAATAATAATAATAATAATAATAATAATAATAATAATAATAATAATAATAATAATAATAATAATAATAAGGGAGCTGGAGCGCGTGCCGCAGTTCATATTTTCACTAGAATTAGTTTCGCGATTGCTAAGGGAGTGGGGGCCCAGATAGTATCTAGGCTCCCCTCTAACTTCTTGTAATTTGTTCTGGTGTTTAATGCAAGTTCCGTTTTATAATAAATTTAAAAAAAAAAAAAAAAAACCCACTGGGAACTACAAATGATCGCCTGACCAGCAGGGCGACGCGGTCTGCTCAAACCCAGCCCTCACAACCCCTGCCTCGCCTGCCCTCTGGGGAAATCTCCGCAGGCAGGGCAGGGATCACCAAGGGACCTCCTCGTCATTTTGCCTAAGGTAAACGAGAATGGGTGGATGAGGTGAAGCCACTTGTCACCTCCTCATCCACCCATCCTTCTTCTACTTCCCTCTCTTGTGGGAAGGTATAAATACTCTCCCACTTCCCACAAGAGGAGGGTTGGATTTTCTCTTTCTAGAACTCTTACTCTAAAAACGCCACCTAGTTCCTCACGAGCTAGGTTCTTTAAGGCATTCACGGGCTGACTTAGGCATCGGAGAGGGTTTCCTCGGACAACCTCCGAGGCCCTGTGCGTTCTGTGTACAGGGAGCCAGCCCCTTCCGCCGGGAAGGACCGACCAGTGGAGTAGAAGGAAGGAGAGGTTGGCAAGATTGACCAATTGTTAATTCAAAGCAATATCGTACACCTCAAGCCCGAATTCCGAATCGGGTTAATTGATTCCAATACCGGAACAATTTGGCGTCGTCTGTGGGGAAGATCTGGTTGTATCCGCGAATTACCCACAAAAATCAACCATTCCCAATTACAAAAACTAACCAATCAAAGTAATCAAGCCTGAGATCGTTGACACAAGTGTAGGGATAGGTCCGACGGTCCCACCGGTGACCCCCCTATACGGCATGCCTCAGCCAGAGAGGGCTCCTACCGCCATGATCCCCGGGGTAGGGGGAACCAGTCTCCTGGGCATGCCAAATATAGCTGTAGCATCAGGGCAGGGGGCACATCCAGGGCACACCCTGAACCTAACCCCAGCTCAGATGGTACAGACAGCTGCCTTCTTCTCCGCAATGCTTAACCAAGAGTTCACTCCTGAAGACCTGGTAGGCAGGGTCGCAACGACCCCCAGACAGCCCTGCTCAGTAAGCAGAGAGGGGGCTGGAGGTACGAAGCGAACCGCCGCCAGAAACGCCCAGAGAAAGGCATGGAGAACAGCTCAAGTGTACGCACAGGCGCAGAGACGTATCACAGCGGGCAGCCAGGAACCACCTGCTCAACAACAGGCATTCTCTATACACACTACGGAGTCCACGTCCCGGGAGAAGAGAGGTTTGTCTCAGGGACTGCAGGATCGAATGAAGCACAGGGAGCCTGCGTCTAGACGCTTGGGAGGAAAGCAGGGCGGAGTCTTTTCCAGGTTAACACCAGCAGCAAAAGGAAAACTAGCTCCAAGGTTGTCCCAAAGCCTACAGTCTAGGCTTAACCGGGGGCAGCCGCTCGAGTCAAGGTATCACCAGGATGACAACCTCGGTCAATCCCAGAGAAAGCGGATCAGGCAACCCTCCCTTGACACAGAGGACGAGGCAACCAGCAGACAACCATCGAAGCACCGCTCCCCCAGTACGAGGAAACCGGCCCCTAGACAATGGGAAGTTCACGGTAATCAGTCTGGGGAAAGCAGGTCACGGGTGGTAGGCAGGCCCACGAAGACCCCTCTCCATCCTGACGTACAAGAGTACCCCATCCCAAAGATCAAAATGCCCACAGTCAAGTTTGACGGGACTGCAGATCCAGAGGACCATCTGGCGGCGTTTGAAAGTCACATGGGCATGTATGATGTGGATGATGCGATCTGGTGCAAAATCTTCCCAACCACCCTGGTAGGGCTTGTATAGGGATGGTTCAGGGACCTTCGCCAGGGGTCAATCAGTTTCTTTATAGAGTTAGCCGAGGCATTCCTTGAACAATACGCAGGGAACAAGAGGAGACGACTCACTCGTTTTGATCTTATGACCCTAAAGCAGAACAAGGGCGAGAGCGTCAGGGAGTACCTAAAGAGATTTGACTTGTCCTACCAACAAGTCAGGGAGATTGATGATTCAACTGCTGCCTACGCCCTGACAATCTCCCTACTCCCAGGGGAGATGAAAAACCAGATGATCAGGGCCCAGCCTGAAACCTTGGCAAAAGCCAGAAAAATCGCTGAAGGTTTCATTCTGCAGGAAGAGTTTCACAGCCTGCCGGACACCCCTGCAGGCCAAGCAAGGCTGCACGGGGGGCCACAGGGTGGACGTGGCAGGAACGAGCCAGGCAAGCAGAAGGAGGAAGGGGATACCCCCAAGAAAGAACGCACAACTTACCAGCCAAGGTTTGACAGCTACACGACCCTCAACAGGCCGAGGGCAGAAATCTTTGAGCTGGAGAAGGAAACTGCGAAATGGAATCGCCCGAATAAACCGCGCAGCCCAAAGGGAGATCCTAAAAAATTCTGCATGTTCCATGATTGCATAGGACACACCACTGAAGAATGCCGACACTTAAAAGACGAGATAGAAAAACTCATAAGAAACGGCTGGCTGAGTAACTATGCAGCGAGGAACAAATCCCAAAAGGAGGCGGCGGACAAGCCTGAGGGTTCAGCCCAAAATCGCATGATAATTCATGTAGTGTCAGGGGATGCAGAGGGACGAACAAGCAGACGAAGCCAGAAAAAGCAGATCCGCGAATTGCAAAACCAGATTTGCTACGCCGAGAGGGCAGGAAGCCCAAAGGGCACGACCCTGAGCATCACCCCTGAGGACGCAGGGAGAGTCATATACCCGCACAGCGACGCTTTGGTCTTAACTCTTGAGATTAGCAATCACATTGTCAAGAGATGCATGGTGGACACTGGCGCCTACACAAACCTCTTGTACAAGGACGCCTTTGAAAGAATGAACTTAGAGAAAAGACATCTTAAGCCAGCCCCTGGATCTTTGTATGGGTTCAGTGGGGCAGGTGTACTTCCTATGGGGATTATCGACTTACCGGTTACGTTCGGGGAAGGGGCCTCTGCCAGGAATGTCAGGGCGTCATTTGTTGTGGTGGATGCCAAGTCTGCATACAACGCCCTGATAGGGCGAGCCACCTTGGATGAAATCGAAGCCGCTGTGTCAATCAGGGCCCTCACCATAGCCTATGTGACGGACTATGGAAGGGAAGGTCCATGGAGATCAGGAGTCGGCCAGACACTGTTATTCCGTGGCCCTGCAAGCCCACGAAACAGAAAGAAAAGGAAAACGAAAAGCCGAAGGTTCCCCCAGCAGGGAGGGTGAAATCCCGGCTGCTCAGCAAAAAGCAGCCCACTTAGAGCCTGAAGGGGAAAGCATGCTGGTGGACTTAGAACCAGGGAGGCAGGTCCTCATAAGGGCCGACCTGGAGGAGTCCTACCAGAAGGAGTTGATTGCAGTCTTGAGAGAAAACAGGGACGTATTTGCTTACTCTGCAGATGAGATGCCAGGGGTCGACCCGACTTTTATCGTTCACAAGCTGAACGTTAACCCGGAGGCCCGCCCTATAAAGCAGAAGAAAAGAAATATGTCCGTAGAAAAAGACGCGGCGATAAAAGAGGAGATAGAAAAACTCTTGAAAGAAGACTTCATTGAAGTCTGTGATTACCCTGAGTGGTTGGCGAACGTTGTGATGGTAAAGAAGTCATTAGGCGCATGGAGAATGTGCGTAGACTTCACAAATCTTAACAAAGCCTGCCCAAAGGACTGCTACCCCCTGCCCAGGATAGACCAACTGGTGGATGCCACTAGTGGATATACCACGTTAAGTTTTCTGGATGCATTCTCAGGGTACCATCAAGTGTACCTCTGGCAGCCTGACAGGGTGAGGTGCGCCTTCATAACCAGCCAGGGAACGTACATGTATAAAATGATGCCATTTGGACTGAAGAATGCAGGCGCCACCTATCAGCGATTGGTGGACAAGGTCTTTGAACATCAAAAAGGGAGAAACTTGGAAGCCTATGTCGATGATGCAATTGTCAAAAGCAAGGGGGACAGGGAGCACCTAGCGGACCTGCAGGAAACATTCTCCTCCCTGCGATCGTACAAAATGAAGTTGAATCCAAAAAAGTGCACGTTCGGAGTCCGATCTGGCAAATTCTTAAGATTCTTAGTCAGCTCCAGGGGGATAGACGCCAATCCGGAAAAGATTCAGGCGGTCCTAGACCTCCCGGAGCCTAAGACCATAAGGGACATTCAACGGCTCACAGGCAGGATGGCTGCCCTGGCTCGCTTTATCGCCAGATCAGCAGATAAGTCGACCCCTTTCTTCAAAGTGTTGAAAGGCAACAAGCAATTCAAATGGGAGGACGATCAAAAGAAAGCCTTCGAACAATTGAAAGAGCATCTGAAAAAGCTCCCTACCTTGGCGAGACCAGTAGCCGGAGAAAAACTATACCTATACATTGCTGTCACCAACTCAACGGTGAGTGCAGTCATCCTGAAAGAAGAAGCAGGCTCACAGCAGCCCATCTACTTTGTAAGTCACGCCCTGGGGACAGCTGAAAGAAACTATCCTATGGTAGAAAAAGCCGCCTATGCAGTCGTCATAGCAGCCAGAAAACTCAGGCCCTACTTCGACGCACACCCTGTTGTGGTCCTCACCGACCAGCCACTAGAGAAGATATTGGAAAAATTTGAAAAATCAGGAAGGCTGTTAAAATGGGCAATTGAGTTAAGCGGACTGGGGATATCATACCAACCCAGGACAGCCATCAAGGCACAGGCCCTGGCGGACTTCCTGGCTGAATGTTCTCATTCAGGGGAAGAGGAACCTCCCACCGAAGAATGGATAGTATACACTGACGGGTCCTCAACGGCCAATGGTGCAGGGGCAGGTGTCGTGCTAACCAGCCCTGAAGGAGTGGATTTTGAGCATGCGCTCAGATTCACCTTCCATGCATCAAACAACGAGGCAGAATATGAGGCCGTACTTTCAGGAATAAATCTAGCTAAGGCTGCAGGTGCAGAGCGGATTATACTAGCAACTGACTCCCAGCTCATTGCAAATCAAATCAACGGAGAATATGAGGCTAGGGATCAGGCCATGGCCACCTACCTAGAAAAGGTGAAGCAGGGATTATCAAGCCTAAAATCCTATGAAATCAGGCAAATACCCCGATCACAGAATAATCGGGTCGACGCCCTGTCAAAACTGGCCAGCTCCAGCCTACAAGACATAAGGAGGTCAGTTTGGGTTGATGTTGTGCATGAGAAGTCCACTACTGCCTGTCAGACAGTCAACATCGTCGAAGAGGAACAGGAGAACTGGATGACCCCCCTCATTCAGTTCAAAAAATACGGCATCCTACCGCCTGATCCAGTGCAAAAAAGGAAAATACAGACCAAAGCAGCATGGTTCGTAATAATTGATGAAGAGTTATACAAGAAATCCTCCACCTTCCCTCTGCTCAGATGCCTGGGGGCAGAGCAGGCCGCTGAAGTTTTGGATGACATCCACTCAGGGATCTGCGGGCATCACATTGGAGGAAGATCGTTGGCCCACAAAGCTCTAAGGGCAGGCTACTACTGGCCCACCATGTTAGCAGATGCAAGGAGCTTAACTCGAAAGTGCAGAAAATGCCAACTCTTCGTTCCATCAATTCATGCCCCAGCCCAAGAACTCAGGCCGATTTTATCTCCCATTCCTTTCGCCCAATGGGGGATGGACATACTGGGTCCCTTTGCTACAGCCACAGGGGGACGAAAGTTTCTGATCGTGGGGATTGACTACTTCACAAAGTGGGTTGAAGCCGAGGCAGTCCCAAACATCATCGAGCCGGCAGTCAAGAAGGTCATCTGGAGAAACATCATAACCAGATTCGGCCTACCAAAAATGTTAGTGTTTGATCATGGGAGGCAGTTTGATAATGACCCCCTAAGAGCCTGGCTGGAAGGGCATGGAATAACCGTCGCCTATTCTGCCGTCTGCCACCCGTAGACCAATGAGCAGGCCGAGGCCGCTAACAAACAAATCCTAAATGGGCTCAAAAAGATGGTGGATGATCTCAAAGGAAGATGGGCAGACGAGCTAACAAGTATACTCTGGTCAATAAGGACCACCAAAAAAGAATCAACAGGTCAGACGCCATTGGGCCTGGTGTATGGAGCAGAAGCTTTACTACCCATCGAAGTGCGAATTCCTACCCTACGGTCTCAGCAATACAACAAAGCTGACAACGATGCAGCAATGGCCGAGGCCCTAGACCTGGTCCATGAGGTCAGGGAAGAGGCCAGCATCAACATAGCCGCCTATCAGCAAAGGATGAGAAAGGCATACAACAAAAGGGTACATGAGAGAAGGTTCCAGATAGGTGACCTAGTACTAAGGAAGACACAGGCTGTAGGAAAATCTAGAGAGCATGGCAAACTAAGCGCCAACTGGGAAGGCTCGTACCAGGTGACCCGGATTTTGGGAACAGGCACATACAAAATCGCCAACCCAGAAGGCCAAGAGCTGAGCGCACACTGGAACGCCGACACCCTGAAAAGATACTATGTTTAACCGAGTCTTAGGAAAATCTCGTCTTCAGGAAAAAGTACTGGCGGAGAACGATCAGAATGGAATGTCGACGGCTCCAACCACTCTTATGTTTTAACAAAGTTTTTATATATAACACTCAAAGATTCATACTCGTTGTCTGTTTAAGCTTGCGCTCTCACACACAAACGAGCAGGGGGCAATAGGGGGAGGCCCCCCTGTTGCCTGAACCGAGAAAAATGGACCCCCCCAACAAAAATTCTAAACCCTATACCTACCTCTGGGCAGGAAAGGTGCAGGCCTCACACGCCGAACTAACAAGGACTAGGGGCAGCTCCCCCAACCTTGTATAAAAAACGCAAAAAGCCCTCCCTGCCTACCTCTGGGCAGGCAGGGGGCAGGCCCCCTGGACACCAAGCGGAGGCCAGGGACAGGCCAGGCTACGCACAACTAACAAGGACTGGGGGCAGCTCCCCCAACCTTGTATAAAAAACGCAAAAAGCCCTCCCTGCCTACCTCTAGGCAGGCAGGGGGCAGGCCCCCTGGACACCAAGCGGAGGCCAAGAACAGGCCAGGCTACGCACAACTGACAAGGACTGGGGGCAGCTCCCCCAACCTTGTATAAAAAACGCAAAAACCCTCCCTGCCTACCTCTGGGCAGGCAGGGGGCAGGCCCCCTGGACTCCTAGCAGAAGCCAGGGACAGGCCAGGCTACGCACAACTGACAAGGACTGGGGGCAACTCCCCCAACCTTGTATAAAAAAATGCAAAAGCCCTCCCTGCCTACCTCTGGGCAGGCAGGGAGCAGGCCCCCTGGACTCCAAGCAGAGGCCAGGAACAGGCCAGGCTGTGCACGGCTAACAAGGGCTGGGGGCAATTCTCCCAACCTTGGACCAGACCATACCTTGAAGAAAAGAGAAAAAAGCAGACTGAAACAAGGAAAAGCATTCCATAACAAAACCCATGAAGAGTAAAAAGTTTTCACAAAGTGACAAAGGCAAAGATCCGAAAAACTAAATATTACAAACAGCTGGCCATAGCAAGACTCAGCGCAGAGAATAGGGCTACTTCAAGAAAGGATAAACATTATGGAGCATTCTGGCTTGGACCGGCAACCGCCTCAGTGGGTTTGGCCGCCCGAGCCTCGCTTTTAGCAGAGTAGAGACTTCGGAAGGCCTCTTCATCAAACACTGGGAACATCTCCCCAAACACCTCCATCACCAACTCCAGGGAAGAGTTGGCCCCACTTACAAAGCTTGCGTCCACCGCAGCATCGGTCTCCTCCACAAGGGCATCCTTTTCTTTCTTCCACTCACTCTTGGCCTGCTCAAAGGTTGAGTCAGCTTTGGACAGACGTTCCTCCAAATCAGCTGCCTTCCTTTTCAGATGCTCCATCTCAGCCAGAGAAAGGGTAGCTTACTCCATCGCCAAGCGACTCTCCTTCAGCTCAGCTTCAAACTTGGATGCTTCCCTCACAGCTCTCTCTCCTTGAAGCTTCCATTGGCCTGCCTGATTCTTCGCCTCCTCTAGCTCGCTCTCCTGCTTAGCCAGCTTATCTTTCAAGTTATTTATCAAAGTTATGTCCCTTTCCACCATAGCCAGACGGTCAGGAGGGGGAGCCCCGGGTGTGACAGTCAGCTCTTCGTCGCTCAAACGGCTAAGAGCCGCCAGCTCAGCAGACGCCAGCAACACCTTGGAGGTACGCTGGATATACTGAATCACTTGGTGAGAAGTTGAAGTTACAGACTTGGTAAGACGGTCGGATAAAACGGCGCCAGAATCGGAGAGCAGGCCCGACACGTCTACGCTGTCGCCAGCAGTATAATGAAACTCCGTATTCTCCTCCTGAAAAAGGGTGCTCGGAATATCACGAGCAGGGCATTTTGCCTCAGGAGTACAAACGTCAGCCTCCAAGTCCACCACAGGAGTAGTCCCTGAGGGCTCCCTATCTCTCTTCCTTCTCAGCTCCAGGGGGGACGCTCTCCCCAGACCCCTCAGAGTTCGCAGGGCGCGATCCCTAGGGAACACGAGTCCCGGCTGGAGAGTCACCTTGCCTACATCCAGGGGAAGGAGTGGCCCCTGAGGTAACTTCAGCCTCCCCATCCTGGATGCTGGGGGAAGGAGTCGCCGGCTTTGCCGATGGCAGACGTGGGAGAAGAGGCAGCCTCTGGCCAGCAGCGAGATCCTTGACGAGCCTCATTAAATGTTTCTCCCCTTTCTTGAAATTTGAAGGGAGGGAAGGACGCTTCAAAACGATGACGAACTCCTCACTCAAACCTAACCTCTTAACCTGCTTCCTTGTCCAACGACGAGAAGCGGAATCTGCAGAAAAAGAAGGGCAGTCAGCCAAAAAGCAAAGAAATAAAAAGTCTCAGAAAAATCGCGCCATCAAAAGCCCCCTAGAACTACCTTCAAGGCTAGGGATCAGGCCCAATGGGAGCAAGTATTCGTCTGTGGCTATGAGCTCCGCGTGGGGGAGCCAGAAAGCAGGGCCAAAAACACCAGATTTATCCGCAACAATCTCAAACTTCTTGACTAATATCTCTTCTTTTGCACTCAGTTTTACCTCCAGGGCCTTCCCCCCGACGCCTGGATGATACTCTTCGCGAGTCTCCATGCGGGTATGAACATGATTCCTAAAATGCCTAGGAATCCGCCACCCGGAAGCGCTATGTACATACAAGAAATTATTCTTCCAGTCTTTCAGGCTACTTAAAGCCGGCCAGACTAAAGCATATTTCTTCTGTCTCTGGAGGGACCAATACCAAGGGGAACCGTCTCCCCCTGACGAAGACACCATTTGCAGCCCCACCATAAAACGAAGGGCATCAATATAAGGCCCCTCACCATGGAAAAGACAGGTCCAGGTATAGGCTATCAGGGACATAATGGCTGAGGCAGTCAGCTGGGCTATAGCTACATTCATCCTCCTGAAGGTCTCCTCCAGGAAGGGGTGAAGAGGGAATCGCAGGCCGAACTCCAAGCTTTTGTGGTAAACAGCCACACAACCTTCAGGGGGGCAGCATACTCTGTCCTTTTCCCCTGGAACTATGACTGTATACCCCTCTCCGAAATTATAAAATTTCTCGATTTCCTCGGCAGCATTACTTTCTAAAATCAAATCCCTATTCTTGGCTTCGGGGTAGGTTTTTAGAGGAATCAAGTATTTTTTTCTTACCCAAATAATAAGTTTTCCCTCTCTCCCTGCGAATGAGGGGGCCGGCAATCCTGGAGGGGTCCACCTCCAGTGCCTCGTTGTCAGAATCAACAACGTCGAAGGGAGCGGGTTCGGGGGATTCAGCACCTTCCCCCCTTTCAAAGCGAT